>VZTD01003450.1:66404-184443 GCA_013397725.1 Rhagologus leucostigma
GGCCGGGGGCCCGCGAGCTGAACTCCGTTCAGTGTCTGGCGCGAGAGAGCGCGGCTGAGGCGGGCGCGGGCCCAGCCGTACCAGTGCGAGGAGCTGGCCGGGCTGCACTGCCCGTGTCCGGGAGGACGGAGAGCTGCGTGGGGCTCGGCTGCCTGCCGCGGCTGCGGCCTGCGCCCCGCGCCCCGCTTTTCCCGATCTCGCCGGCGCGAGTCTCTCTGCTAAGGCAGTGCGCTCCTCCGGGCGCCGTGTGCGGGACCCGCCCGCGGTGGGGATGGGGACGAGCGGTAGCAGGTGCAGGGGTCGCTTGTCACGCAGAGAGCGAGCGAGCGGGTGACCCACCGGCACTGGGACCGTCCCGGTGTCGCCCCGGCCTGGCCGGACGGTTACATAACGTCTTGCGCCGGAGCTCTGCTGGGGACAGGGGACGGAATCCTCCGGGCCTCGGGATCCGGGCGGGCAGGGGCACCGCGGGAGCGCATCTCTGGTTTGCGAGGAGAGCAGGTGTCGAGGACCATATTTCCCTTTACATCTGTTGTTCGCAGAATAAAAGAACTCTAGGCAAGCACTGCATCCTTTCTGGTTTGAGTGGTCGTTCAGAATCTTTCCAGTACAGGCCGTGTGGAACTCTGCTACTGAGTCTGATGTCTGTATGCTAATGTGTTCTGTGTGTTGGTAAATTCTTCAGTACTTACTAGAAAGCAGAACAGTATAACCGTGTTGTCGAATTAGCTCTTGTCTAAAACTTCCCTTGGAGAAAATTGTTATTTCTTGCGATAAACAGTTTACAGATCCTTCTCGGATAGTGTACTAGTGTACTCCTGAAGTAGAACTTCAGCACAGCAGACAGTTATCACACTTAGAAAAAGCTGTTTTAAAGATAACTAACTAAGGCTCTGAAGTAGAGCCTCATACCCTTTCATCAGCATCTTTAATTAGCAGTGTCATAAGCATTCCTTTTACGCTGTATATGGTCACCTGTTACTTTGTCCTCAAGTGTTTTCAGTGTGCCTCATCAATACTGAAAATTATGTTGTATTCTTTTTTCTATGGCCTCTAAAAGCAGAACAATTAATTACAATCTCCGCTGTGTTTCTTCACTTTTTTCCTTTATGGAACAACTGTCATAGCTTTTCTTCGTAGAAGGGAAACAGACCTATGATTACACTCTTGAAAGCGCTCTGAAAGTTTCTTGCTGTTTGCTCAAGAGTCTTGGTTATTCCTATTTTCTATTGAAGTTTCAGGCAGTGTCTTCCATGTGTAAAAATTAAGAGAGCTGCTGCTCTTTTAAGATGCTTGTTTTGGTTTTCTTTTTTTCCCCCAAATACTGACATATGTCGTTCTCAGCAGTGATACAAAACTTGGTATAGAATGTATACTGACTAACGGATCAAAATGAAAAGAACACTTTTCTTGAGGTTGCGTGGAGTAATTTTAGTGCTAAAGTATGCTTTAATTAGTAGTGAAGATAAAACCTGAAGTATTACTTCAGTATTTCAGAACCATAGTGGCTTAAAACTCTACTATGTGTTTAACGAATTAACATTGTCTGCTACTTTTTTTTCTTTTCTTCATAATTGGTTTTTTTTTAATGTCTCTCTTGTTTTCTTCCAGGCCTAACATTAGAGTTCTTTTGATTGTGAGACCAGAAGCTCAGGTGAGATAATGCTGAAATCTTTATACCTTTGTGGAAAAACCTTCTGTGAGGCTGTTATGGGATTTATTGGAAAAAGTAATAGAAGTTTCTAATTGTTTTGTTTTCTTCTCTTCAGTGTGAAAACAAATAATGTTTGAGAAAGTAGGATTAATTCAGGACAGAAAACGTGTATGCTATGGTTAGCTGGTTCCCATCATTCGAGGATCTGTTTTCTCATCGTTTGAAACTCGTTCAGCATCAGGATAAAGGATAACGACTCTATGGATATACAGAATTCTTCACCATGGTAAAACTCGCCAACCCGCTGTACACAGAGTGGATTTTGGAGGCAATCAAAAAGGTAAAGAAGCAAAAACAGCGTCCTTCAGAGGAGAGGATATGCAATGCAGTGTCGTCTTCGCATGGTTTGGACCGCAAAACTGTTCTGGAACAGTTAGAGTTGAGTGTTAAAGATGGAACTATTTTAAAAGTCTCCAACAAGGGTCTCAACTCCTACAAGGATCCTGATAATCCTGGGAGAATAGCACTTCCGAAGCCTCGGAACCATGGCAAGTTGGATGGTAAACCAAATGTGGACTGGAATAAACTTATTAAACGGGCAATTGAGGGCTTGGCTGAGTCTAGTGGCTCATCCTTGAAGAACATTGAGCGCTTTCTGAAAGGTCAGAAAGATGTGTCTGCATTATTTGGAGGTAGTGCTGCCTCCATTTTTCACCAGCAATTACGATTAGCTGTCAAACGTGCTGTCGGCCACGGTAGGCTCCTTAAGGATGGACCTCTGTACCAACTCAACACTAAAGCAACCACTAATGCTGATGGGAAGGAGAGTTTTGAGTCTCTTTCCTGTCTCCCTCCAGTGTGTCTCCTTCCCCATGAAAAGGATAAGGTAAGACCCAGTTTTTCCGTGGTCATTTTTTTGTGATCGATGGAATGTATCAACACAGAGTTGCAATTTGAGGCCAATGATCTTGCATCTGGTATGTTAGAAGTTATTAATGTGTATTTAGGATCCCATTGTATCCAATTTTCTAAGCATGAGAGGAAATGTAATGGATTTGTATGGAAAATGTACTTTGGATCAGAGAACTGCAGATGAGCTATTGTGGGGAATTTACAATGCTTTTGTACAGTGGAACTGAATGTATGGTAACTGGCTTACTGTAGGTGTGTTAGCAAAACATAGGAAGTAAGCCTTCTCTCTTGGAGGTGAGGTAGATTTGCAAAGCAAACTTGAGATGATCTCTTATTTTCACATTTTTATTTGACTGCCATTTCTTCTTTGTGTTTGAGTTCAGGTAACATAGTGAAGGGCTGATTAGCAATTGCCACCTAATGCTGTCTTAGAGGTTTTCTTCATAATGAGCAAAGAACTTTCTGTCCCAGAACCAGTTTGTTGTGAAATAGAAAGAAACCTGGTGTAGTGGAAGGTGTTCCTATCCGTGGGAGAGGGGTTGGAACTGGATGACCATTCTGTGATCTAGAGAGCATGGAAATGCTGGAAAGAGCACTCGGGGACTTCTGTACCCTCTGCCCCCTCCCCTCCCCCCCATTTTAAATATAAGTTCTTTATAAAAAACCGAAATATTTTTCAGTTGCTTTCTTTTATTTTTTGTGGTTTTCCCCTCCTTTCTGCTGTACTTCTGTATGCCTAAGGTCATTGATCCTCCACTTCAACCTCAAGATGAAGTTGTTGGGAGTGAAATTCATACCCAGTCAGTACCTTTTTATTCTTTCTGTTGCTGTGAATGCAGAGTAAAAAACAGAAGCTTGTCATTGTTTATTGAAGATCAATTTGCCATTGATTTCATATATTTATGCTACGAGTCTCTAGGGCATCTGGAATGTGACAATTATTCTTTTTTATCCTAAAGAGATACATTTTTCAGCAGAATGGGGAATATTTGGTTGTTATAAATATCCTGTTCAGGGATGAGTTCTTTGGATGTGTCTACTCATAGTTTTTGAAGTCAGCTTCACTTCACTAAAGAGAGATGCTTTAATGATATATTGGGATTTGAAGACTTAAAACTGCTGTAGGAGTCTTCTTCCTAAAGAAAATAAAATCTACACAGCTGCTTTATCACCAGTAAAGTTTCTCTGAAGTTCTGATTTAACTGTGAGAGCTTTACTGTGGACACAGTACTTAATTTGTCAGGGTGTTGTGCTGTGGGCTGGCATAATGTAGGAAGTAAGTATTACTGTGCTGAAAATTCCAGCAGCTTCCTCTGTCCTTTCTTCAAGTGTTTTGTCTACAAATGTTTCCTATGTAAGTCTCCAACTTTATCTATAATGAAATCAGTATAGCTGTAAAATGTTATGAAAACTGGATTTAAATAAACCTGGCACATGAGGTGGCTGGATTGAGAGTGCGGGTAACAGTGGATAGTATTAGCTGTGCGTATTATTAACACAGTATGTTTCACAGCCTATTCAGCCTTCTTGTAATGTGCAGAAACTCAGGAGCAGCTTGATATTCTTTGAAATGAATTGTTCCTAGTGCTTTTCTTAAAATGTTATAAATCAGAGTGGCGAATGGTAGTACGAGCTGCTATAAATACTGAATTTAGTCTGGGATTTTTTTTTGTCCCCCTGGAAAAATATAAATTTTGCAAGGGATTTCTTCAATAAATTCTTCTGGTTTTTTTTTTGTCTGGGTATGTCTGTGTTTAACCCTAGATTTTTGCTCTTCATGTACCATCTCTGTGCTGAGTAACTCAGGCCGAGTTTCATACTAGTTTCTGAAGTAATTTTGAAGATATGATGTTAAAACATGTAGGCTCTGCCAGCATTAACTGACTGGCAAGTCAGTGGTAGCTCAAAGATAAGTTCCTGTTCTCCAGGATTTATAAGACAGTTTATTTTTAGGTTTTGGTTTGTTCTTGGTTGGTTGTTTTTTCCATGCAGACACTGTGATGACCTTCACTCTACTGCTTTCTATTAAATCTCAAGCAGTTTATGCAGGTGCAGAAGACATACTGTGCTGTAGTGATTTTCTTGACTTAGTGGGTGCTTGAGAGTGGTGAGGGATTTTTTCTCTTCATTTTTTTTCTTTAATGGAATATACTTGGTACAAATTCTTTGGGAGTATTGTGACAATGTTCCCCTTGATTCTTAGAAGAGCCTTGGTGATGACATGAACAAAAAAGTTCGACCTCCCAAATCTGAGAAATCCGTGTAAACTGTCTCGTTTGCTGCTGTTAAGCTTCTGTCCTTATGCTGTTTTGATCTTTAACATCCATTTAAGAACTCTCCATTTATCATATGATCCAAATATATGAATCTTAAAGAAATAATATTTTTTCTTTTATTTAAATGTAGCATCCACGCAGCTGCATTTAGTTACCTGTCTGTCTGACAGTATTGTCATTTTGTTAGATGCCTGGAAGTGAACATTCAATTCTGGATATTTTACTGTGTGTTATGAAATTGAATACCTTGCAGGAGGTCTATAAAGCTGAGGCTCAAGTGTTTTAACCAAATTAAGCATACCCCAGCACCACAGAAGCTTTGTTTAGTAAATATTACTTGTTTTTTTCAGATCTTCTTTTTCATCGCGGTGTTCTGTGAATACCACATTATAGCGTTCAAGGGCAAAAATCCTGGCAAGTTGTCATGGTTTACTGGGTAGTAATGACGTGCTGCTGACATTATGGTTTTCAAATCCCTGGCCTAAAAACACTACTTGGATGAAAACAAACAAACAGAAAAAAAATCCTGCTGATGGGCAGAGCTCACTGCTGAAATTTGCTTATCTGATAGTGACAATGGCTGACAAAAGGAGAGTTGTCTTAAATTTGAGTTTTAAGCACCATGCACACATA
Source organism: Rhagologus leucostigma (assembly GCA_013397725.1). Taxonomy (NCBI): domain Eukaryota; kingdom Metazoa; phylum Chordata; class Aves; order Passeriformes; genus Rhagologus; species Rhagologus leucostigma. The sequence continues at coordinate 71,880 of VZTD01003450.1, forward strand.
GGCTTTAGGGAAGTGGCCTTTCCTTTCTTTCCAGTTATTTTAGAAGCTAAAATACTGTAACAGTAATTTCTGCAGCAAACCCCTGATTAAATATGCATGAAAGATTTATTTAAGGTATGATGGTGCCTTCTGTTTCATTCTGTGTAATTGCTGCACTGGCAGACTGAAACAGGATTTTTACTTTTTAAAGTTTGTGGGGTTTTTTTTCTTGATGAATAATTGTTGTTTTCCAGTATTGGTTCAGAGGAACAGTTTTATTTCTTGAAGCTTCTTACTAATTATTATTTTTTAAAATGCTTTTTTCTGAGGTGGGTGAAAAATTTCTTTGGTGCTACTTTGGAAACCATGACTTATCCTTAAATGAATGTCATGTATCTTTAGATAGATAAGGGCAGAATTTTTTTTTCAGCTAAACAGAATCATCAATGTTCCTGTTTTAACATATGCTGGCTATTGAGATGTCTTTGGGACTAGAAAGGCTTGACATGAGTACTCAGAAAGAAAAAGGTATGAGTATCTTGATGAAATTTTTTGGGATCTTTCACCACCACTTGATTAAGTTTTTAACTTTGGGGGTTCATGGTGGTGTGTTGTTTGGTTGATTTTTTGTTTGTTCTGATTGTGGCAAGTGCTGTAGAGATGATTTAGGAAGTTAATATTATTTGCACTGACAGAATGCATCTCTGCCAGGGGGTTGCCACAGCCATTGCAAAGAAAAAAAAAAGCTGGGAGTTGTGTTCCTGAACAGTTCCTGAAAGTGGATAAGCAGCGTTTATTTATATGGCTATAGTACGTGGTAGTTCAAGTGATACTGTGTTGGCAATGTACAAAAATGTAACCGAAAAGCATCTCATTTTAAAAAGTTGGTACTTCGTGTGAAATAAGGCAATACTCATGAGATGATGAGCACAAGGTAATACTATTAGGTAATAAATAAAGGTCATGGTATATTAGCTACATGCTTAAAATTTTAATAGTGTCTTTTAGTCACTACAAAACAAAGGGTTTTGAGGTTATAAAAGAATTATGACTGTGTATTATGACAGTATTTTCTGCAGGCTATATCTTCCTTTGGAATCATTTAGCATGATTTTAAAATTTTGTAGTATAATGGTCAAACTAGAAGAAGGAACTCAGCCACAGCTTGAATACTAGCTTTAGTCAAAAACTAGTGAATATGTGGGAGATACAAACGTAGGACTTGAATAAAACTTAAGGCAAACCGTGTTACCTTATTAATGCAGTAGCTTTTGATAAATGCTAAAGCTGCTACTCCAAAATGCTAAAATACGTTATCTCACTACCTGCATGTTCTGTTTATCAAAAATAGTAGTAAAATATCTAACAAATGAAAATTAAATTTATCATTTGCATGTATGACTTTTGCAACATGGCTGCAGTTAATAAGGACTACTGTCATCAGAGAGCAAAATGCCATGCAGCCTCTCTCTCACTCCCTCCCACAGTGGGGTGGGGGAGAGAATTGGAAGAAAAGAAAAGTAAAATTCATGGGTTGAAATAAAGACAGTTTAATAAGACAGAAAAGAAAGGGAAAATAATAATAACTATGGTAAAATAATTAAAATATAAAAAACAAGTGATGCACAAAGCAGTGGCTCGCCACCTGCCAACTGATGGCCTGACAGTCCCCGAGCAGCAGCCCCCAGACAGCTTCTCCCCAGTTTATGTACTGAGAATGACACCATATGGTCTAGAATATCTCTTTGGGCAGCCTGGGTCAGCTGTCCCGGCTGTGTCCCATGCCAGCATCCTGTGCCTGCCAGCCTCCTCACTGTGGGTGGGGTGAGAAGCTAAATAGTCCTTGACTTGATGTAAGCCCTACTCGGCAACAACTGAAACATCAGTGAGTTATCCAAAGTATTCTCATCCTACGAAACACAGCACCATACCACCTACTAGGAGAAGAATTAACGCAATCCCAGCCAAAACCAGCACAACCGTTCAATAGTTAATATAATATTACTACAATGCAAGAATTACTGCACTTCTATGAGACTACTACAACGCAGTAATGTTTAATAATGTTTAAGAGCAAAGAGCTCTTTCCTGGTGCACTGTCGTGAGGAGCTTAAGCTATAGTAAGTTGCAGGTCTTAAGGCTGGATACCTTAAAGATAGCTTGCTCTGCTTTTGTTTTGTTGACACTTGTTACAGAACACAGGTTAAATTTTTGTAAAATCGTTATTATTAAAGAAAACCAACGGTAACATATCGGCTAACTGAAGAAGAGGTGGAAATAATTGCTACATGTGTTGGAAGTTTCCAGAGCATCTGAAATTTGATCTCAGGACAACAGTAGGACTGTTTCTTCCTCAATTAGAAGGAAAATACAGGTGGTATTATTTGATCTCCATTTGCACTGTCCTTGAAACTGTCTTTTATGTCAGTTAAAACTGGCTATGGCTGTAGCAACCTTTAAGTAAATATCTTATATTATCCTGCAGTACAGGTGAGAGTATAAAGCCAAAATTCTGGAAGTGCTTCCTGAAAAAAAAAAGAGAGGCATTTCTGTGGCTGAAAAGTAGGAGTAATATTTAACGCAGATTCCCTGTGCTGCTGTCTGGCATGTTCCTTATGGCGTGTCTGTTTCCTGGTTTTGTGTTGCTATTTATATCTGTTGGTACTTATCAATCACTTTAACTTTGCGCTATTATACATGCAGCATCCTTCAGGTCTTCCCTCTTGCCAGTAGTAGTTCTGGATCACAGTGTACACTCATAAACTCACTTCAAAGTTACGAGTTTCACTCATGAAGCCAAACTTCTTGTATCTTTTTAGAAAGTTTGTATGCTTTGAGGGCATCATAGTTGTTTTGAAGGCCTTTAAGCATACAGTAACTATTGCTATATTGTGCCTGTTTTAATAATTGTTAATTCCATGTCTTAAATGAAAGAACTGTCCAATTACCAGTAAAGAAGTTATTTGTGGATTGATTTGTGTGGGGCGGAGTACAGAAATGGTCTGCAACTAGAACGTTGTAATTATATATTGAGAGCTCACCCATCTCTCCAAGGGCGCTCTTCAAGCTTAGGCTCCCAGCTGGAGGAGGATTAGGATTCACTCTCTTCCAGCTGGTTCTGGGGAAGAGAAGTCTGTAGTTCTGTCTAAAAAAACCTTGTGGTTGATAACAGATGGCCTCCATCTGTACCCTGTGTAACTCTGGAAACCCAAGTGCTAAAAAATTACTTTGAACTTTATTCACTCGATTAGTGAACAGGTGAAGTAGCTCTTAGTAACTGAGCAAATGTAAGCAGGTCCTAAATGTTGTTGCCATGGGCACCTGTGAATGGATGCTATGAACTGATGCATTTAGCATGGAATGGGGCTGAATGGTACCAAGAGTGGCTCTGGCAGTGTCTGGAGTCATGAAAACTTAGAGGCAAAGTTTGTCACTGTGTGAAGACATCAGATGTTGTGATGAGTACCTGTGTCAATGGGTACTACTGTGGAGGAAGTCTTTTTAACAGACATAATTTCAGCAGAAGCTGAGTATAGGATAGCGGATTAAAAAGGAGGCGACTAGTCCAATACGTTGGCTGAATCCCTGTTGTCAGTCCTTTCTGTCCGGTAGATTATTGACAGATATGGAATGACATCTCTCTGAAGTTTGGTTAGTAAAGGAATTGTATTTACTATAGAGCTTTAAGGGCTAGTCAGACAGGGAGGAGAGTGGATGATGGAGAATGTTGATAAAGAAACAACAGCTTGATTCCAGTGTTAGCTTTGTTATGTAGGAAGGGAAGAAACAGCAGAGAGAATGAGGACAGGTCATTCTGTCCCTGCTTTTCTCCTAGTTTCCTAGCAATTTTATCTCAAGTCATAATGGTGGTGGAAAAAACAGTTGAAAAGCAATACTTATTAAATGAAGTACTGCCATTTTAGTTGAAAAATAGGTTCCATGTTCTTAAAATTTTAAGTTCAAACATGCAGTCAACAAAATCTGATGAACAAACGCTATGTGTGACAGACTGCTGAGTCCTTCGGCCTCTGTGAAGTAGGTGGGTATTTGCTTGTTCAAGGATTTCAAACTACATTTATCCTAGTGAGTTAAGTCGTGGCTTCTAGTCTACCTATTTAGGTTTCCTCTGTATTTGGTGTGTAAATCTGACTTAATTTTTCTGTCCTCACCAATATTTTTCTGACTGTATGAACACCTTTCCTTGGAGCAGCTACTAATACTGCTTCTAGCGTTGGATGAGAAGTTGTAACTTATTGCTCGTTTCATTGTTCGAGAATCTGACAGTCTCCCCATTGTTACTGCTATTGTGGTAAATCTGGACTTGTAGTGAGATGGAAAAGAAAGGAGGGAGAAGGGTGTCCAAGAAGAATGACTCTTGAGATGGAAACAGAATCCCATTTATAATATATTTGCTTGTTTTGAGGTGCTTTTGAAAGTAAGTTAACCAGTGTGTGGACCTATTCATGAACGACTTCTGATTTGAAAATACAGAATCTTGCAAACGTGTTTCTGTGAAGACCTATGAATTACTAAAACTTTTAATTACCAATACCTCTATTAGTTCACTGTATTTTGGAAAGCTGAATAGAACAAAATATGAATCTCGGTACAAAGTTAAATGCCTGCACAAGTGCTATTAAAAATATGAGACTGGACCTCTTCATTTCCTAGAATCTTTGCTTGTTTTTGAACCTTTAGCAGTAAGTTGAGTCACCATTCTATCTCCACTTACCAGTGTGTAAAACGAAAATTTTGTCGAAACTAAAGGTATTTTGCATTATGAAAGAAGTCACCAGTTCTACACATTTCTCCCCATTTCTGTTGAACTGTCCCATCTAATCTTAAAAGTCAAGAAAAATTGGTGTCGGATACAGCCTTTAGATGAGTGTGTGTGTATAGGTTTGACTTCATTTAGAATTCATAAACAGTATACAGCTTCTCCCAGGCATTAGGTTTCTCCTCAGTCTTTGAGACTCAGCTCTGGATATTTAGTAATGAGCGTTCTGATTGTAGTGTTGGATCTCTGAACTTGTCTGGACTCATAGTGAATTCCTTGAAGGTGTGCATGGAAGGAAAGAAAGTAATTCTGCTGCTGAGCATTGCAATGACTGAACTTCAGAAGCTGCTAATCATTAAGCTGCGTGCAAAATATTTAGTGCAATCTCAGGAACAAGTAGATGCACCTGCTTTATGCTGCCAGTTGGTTTTTTTTTCTTCAAGATATACAACCATAAAATGTTCTGACTGACCTGGCTTTGCAAATTCAGGATACCTTTGTATGGGTGGTCTCTCAGCAACAGACTTGTTTGGAAAAGGTTTTATCTGCATGTGTTTGGGGTTTTGCCACACTTGCTGTATAAGGCTGCTTATGTGAGAAATGGTCTGCGTCTGTGCAGACAGTGCAGGGAGAGAGAATAGCATGGAATGACTATGGGTCAAGAACATGGGACTTTGTTAAATCTTACTGTCAAGAGTTTATGTTGAGCAGTGAATTTTGATAGTGAAGACTTATGTGATTTTGATAGTGAAGACTTCTCTTCATTTTGTGCTCAAGATGGTAAAGTTTCAAAAATTGAGTAGGATTTGGTCTCATAGTTGAACTTGTGTGGGTATCTTGGGTAAACTACAAGTAGTAGCCTTGAATCAGGTAGAGATCTTTAATGTGCATGAAACGCTCATTGACAGTTCCTTTTGTGTCTTCTCTGGTATCATGTTTATGTGAGGCTCTGCATTCTGTTAAATACTTTTTTCCATTTTCTAACTGAAGTATTTTCCGTTCTTACAGGGATGCTGCTGATCTTGAAGTAAAGCAGTGTACAGTATTTAAAGATAGAATAGTTACCTCTAGTCTTAGACATTACTTAGATGTTAACAAAGATCTCGTCCCCAAAGTAACTTGTTATTTCTGGAAATCAAAGTCAATGTTGACGTTCCTTACTTTTTGTGAGAATCAAAGTATTGTGGAATGCAAGGTTTTTTTCAGTGAGAGGAATTAAGATTTTAGCTTGCTCTTGATTCGAGGGGCGTGTTTTTCTTTTGCAGCTGTGGAAGTCTGTGACTTCTTAGAAATATCTTTTGATCTAAAATAGAGTAAAATCATCTGTTGCTCCCTAGACAGCATCCTATATTTTCTTGAAAATTATGAAGCTGGAACAAAGTGTAGGTGAGAGCTCACAGGATACAACTTTGGGTAAAGAAAACTTCAGTAACTTGAACTGCTAGGTTCCTGAATCAGTGTCAAGTGAAGGCAGTTTCTTTATACTGTAGAGAAAGAAATCTGAGCCTCTCTTTCCCCTCACCGCCCTGAGTTTGCAGTCAGGAAGTCTTGGCGTGTGATTCTGCTTGTGACTAACAAATCTTGAATCGTTTTAATCCTCTGATTAGAGGACTTGTTAGTTCTGGGAAAGTTATTTAACAATTGACTGTCTAAGTGTTTCCAGCTGACATTCTGTGAAGTTTTTACCATGTGCATGTCTGATAATAAAACCATTTCTTCAGTTTGAATGTCAGCCCCAGGTAGTATTCACATTGCTTTTCTGCATTGGTTTCCATATGTCAGTAATCACTGCATGAAATTCAGCCTGTATAAACACCTCACTAATATCCAAGCTATTGGCCTTCGCACTTGACTCTGTTCCTGTAGCAGCATTTCAGATTTTCTCTCCGTTGTATTAGTCCTTCCTCAAATAGCAGCACTTACTTTAAACGTCCTTTAATTTTTCTATTTAAATGACTCTGTATGTTTCTCTTAAGAAGAGGTATGTATTTCATGCTCGTTCCTTTTTTCTGTATGCTATTTTATCTTTTCTACCTTACACTTGTTTTAATGTAGTCTCATGTTTTAGGCCATCATTCTGCCATATAAATATGCTTCTTCCTTTCAAGTGAGAGTCAACAAGTGAATTGGAGACAATATCCATTTACACAGACAAACATACATACGTGTGTTACAGTAATAGCTTTTCTTGGGTATATTTAAATATATTTAGCATTGTTTTCTTGAGTAAAAATAGTATTTTAAGGGATTTCTGTTTTTACTCTCAGTTGCTTCATACTTTTTCTTCACCGTACTGTCTGGTGGGAACATTAAGAGTTGTGATTTGGTAACTTATATAGAAGAAGAGTTAGTTATTAATCATTGCTGATACAAGTTGACGTTATTGAGTAGTATTTCCTAAATTCTGCAGTTTTCTCTATATACAGCAAAAAAGCCCACACGATTTGTAAAATTACTTTGACAATATGAAATTCATTGTTTCTGATTTTGAGGCATGGAACTGAAGCAGTTTTCCTCTCCAGCCACTGATCTAAAAGGCGTGGAATCCAGCCTTTGTGATGCTCTGCTCACTGAAACATGTTTCCTCATGTTTAAAATAATTTTTTTCGTGTGGTGTAGGTTGTACTTTCCCTCTGTCTTTTCTGGTTCATCTGCTCTCACCGGGAGCTTCAGCTTTTGAGGGAGACCTTTGCGACAGAATGGGCTATTTGAAGTGAGGAGTAATGATTTGTCACTTGCTTAAAAGACACAGAAAAAAGCATTACCTAGTGTGAATTCTCAGAAGCCATCTACCATTGCTTCTAGGGGGCTCACATCCAGGGGGTCTTAAAGAGCAAAGCAAAAAAAAGTTGGTGTGCGTGTATGTGTTTCTTTTATGCTGGTTTGAATTCTATACCCACTCGGTTCCAACCACAAGGACTACCAGAAGGATATTTGTTATGATGAGACTAAGACAGTCATGGTATCTAGTGAGCGCCAGATGGTATTAAAATGTCTGTAAAGTAAAGTGCTTTGACATTACTGACAAGTGACCATTGTGACACCGTGGCCTGCAGACTTGGCTGTGAGTTTTGAGGCGTTTCCTAACCTCACTTTTCCTAAATTAAGAAGACTACAAAGCAGATGGGTTGGCCAAAACTGAGATTGTAGAATTATTACACACACACACTTTTTCCATAGGCACTTCTCTGTAGTCGCCTTTAAGAGAGCGTACAGTCTGTGAATCTTTAAGGCACATTTGGTTTCTAGAAACCCTTTGTATAGTAACAACATGTGCTGAAAGGCTGGCAGGCTGTAAGACACTGTCAGTCCCAATTTGTTCTGGCTCCCTCCCTCACTGAATCTGGTGACATCACACAGATAGATGTGCTTGCGAGCAAAACAGCAGAAGGAGTTGAATGTCTGCCAAAAATTTGCAGTATGAAACTGAGCTGCCTGCTTCCAGTCTTGTTTTCACGAACTTTCATTGTGTGCTTGCATTTTTCACTTGCCAGGATGTTCTTTGCTGAACAAACACAGCAGCAGTGAAATCTCTCCATACTTAGCCTAACAGTCTCACACAGAGGCTTTGGAGGGCTAGCCTGATCCTCACATTCAAAATTGTTCCAATTTAATTAATTATTCTAAAACATTATTTTGAATTCTAGTAGAGCCTTTCCCCAAACTGTAGATGTTTTGGGTTTTTTTAAAATGTGATGAAGTGTTTGCTTGCAGCTTGCCAGGGGTGGTAAATACAGGAAACATTGAAGCTGTGAAGGATAGTCTTTGATCTGCTTCTTCCAAACCTAGACAGTGTTTACGTGTGGGCATCCAAATTTGAAGGACTGTGGGGATGAACAGGGCATGCACAAATACTGGCTAGAACAGATAAGATAGACTACCTTAAGCTGTTGACTGTCTATAAAACTCTCTTTGATGAAATAAATTGCTCATGAACTTCCTGCAGAGGATACGTGAAATAATTTTATTTCTCCCCTGAAAAGTTGCATGAGCGTAACAACTTTCCTTTCAAAAGGCAGAAGGTAAAAGTAATTCCTGAAATCTTGATTCCAAAGAAATTAAAGCACTGACCTTCATACACAGGGTTTTTTCCCCCGGTAAACCTCTTACTGACTGGAAGCAGCTAACTGTCTGGCACCTAGAGTTCAGTCATGAACAAAAAGAGAACAATTTGTGTACGGTAGATCCCCTCTCTCTTTTGAAAGAGGATGGGGAATCCCTGCATAGCTGATTTCAGCTAATGTTGCTGTGGTGACTATGGCTGGAGAGATACTGCCTGTGGGCAGTGAAGATGCTAGCTTCCCCCTCTCACTTGGATTTTAATGATTTGTATGCTTGGCATAACTATCTACAGTTGTCTTGTTTTCTCTGTTTCTCAAAAGGAGCAGAAACTACAATCCGTCAGTTAACTAATCCTGTGAACACATTCCAAACTGAAGCAGTTTGATGGGCAGGTGATTTATACTTGAGCATCATTTGGGATTTACCCAAAGGCTAGTATAAATACTTGTGTTCTAAATGAGGAATGTCAGGCTTTCATTCCTGTTGTGTGGCTTAATTTTGAAACAGCAGATTTCCTAAGGTGTTCATATTGTTTCCAGCTAGTGGGTGCTTTTAAGGACCACACCTCAGACTGAAAGTGTACCATGTGTGCTATGTCTATATACTGAGCAAAAGGTAGAGCTTTCAAATTTTCAGTTTCTATATTACAGTAATATAAACAAAATTGATTCCTGCAAGAATCAGCTATTCCTGCAAGGATACAGCTTTTGCTTTGGCTTAGGCAGAGTAAAGGTGCTTCAAGTTTTTCTGGCATACGCTTTTGTGCAATAATTAACAGTATGTGCATATGTACCTGCAGAATAGATTCTGAAAAGGTATGTGCGAAATCACTAACTGTAACTTGATAAAGCTATACAAAGAATGTTTCTCAAAACTTGCCGTAATCTAACATTATTCTCATTTCCAGTGTTTTAAATGTGGTTTCAGCATATTTTTATTGTATTTTTAAATTAAATTTTGTGTACATCTTTGCTCTGGAAACTATAAATTACAGGATTTAAATGCAGGATTGGATTATAAAGAATTTGCTAGATAATGAAATCCAGCACTTAATGTTAAATTAGGCCATCCTTTTACTCCTGTTAGTTGATCGAGTACCACTTTAAGACAAACAATTATTGTACTTGCTACATCTTTGATGAGGCTGTTGTGAAATATCAGTTCTTAAATTTAAAAATGTCTTGCTTATTTCAGGCCAAATGTATTGTTGGCTAGTTCATATCTATTTCTTACTTTGCTGGTGCTGTGCCTCATCTTAAATACATCTTTTTTGCTACACAATGTTTAACTTCCCCCTTTTTCAGAGAGAGCACACCTTTTTATCTGCTTGTGATTGCTAAATAGCATACTCACATAATTTTTTGCAGGAAGATTTTATTTTTGTTTTTCATAACAGTGTTAATAGTTGTACAGATTTTGTTCTTTGGAGTACTAACTTCTATTCAGTCAGTGCTGTACTGAATGTGAGAACCAAGTAGAATCTTTGAGACATGATGTGTATTACATCATGTTTATGTGATATATAAACATCTGTGTCAATTTGTGTATTACAATTTGCTCCCTTGAGATACCCAGTGCTCTTACTCTGTGTTTTCCTCACAGCCGGTTGCTGAACCAATTCCAATTTGCAGTTTCTGCCTTGGTACAAAAGAGCAAAATCGGGAGAAGAAACCTGAAGAGCTCATCTCTTGTGCTGACTGTGGCAACAGTGGTAGGTGACCATTTACAGGGCTGCTGGTGTTATCCCTTCCCTTGAGACAGAAGAGCTCATACACTGCCTGGTGCTGCCCCATGCACAGAGGGAGTATGCATCTAGTAAGAATCTTGCCGCTTAAGACAGAGAAGTCTAGCGTAGTCACTCCTGTTGACCCAGGCACGTGAGGAATATGCTTCTGTGGCATGCAATACAACTAGGTCATACAATACAGCTGAATCTTAGGCTCCCAGAGGGGAGACAGCTAAGTTAACCTAGCACAATTAATTCATTTGGTTCCTGGAAGTTTTTTTTTAAATGTGGCAATGAAGACCAGTTTCACCATGTTTCTCAATTCAGTTATGAAGAATTACCTTTGTGTTCTTTTGTATGGTGGCCTGCCATTTGCTATCTAGGCATTGGTTTGTGTTATAAGTAGGTAAGAATAGAAGCGCTTAAAAATAGGAATGTCTGGATAACCAAAATTCTGCATAGGAATACATAATTGATAAAGTAGTCTCTCTGTGAGCTATCTATGACCATCAACAAAAGTATAATGATTTTACCAGTAAAATTTTCTCTGTTTTCTCCAGGTCATCCGTCCTGTTTGAAGTTCTCTCCAGAGCTGACAGTTCGAGTGAAAGCCTTGCGGTGGCAGTGTATTGAATGCAAAACATGCAGTTCCTGTAGAGACCAAGGAAAAAATGCTGTGAGTATAGTGGAGTATGGATTGAATGAAGAGGACACCAGTTTTGTGGCTGCTGTGTTAAACTACAGAATAAAACTATTTAGAGACAAATATCTGTAGTTTTTATTTTAGTCTTGTAGTCTTTCTGAGACCTGTGAAATACCTTGAATTGTCCGTAGTTGAAAACTATGTGCCTGTTCTTTGAAATGGTGACAAATTAATGGAGGGCTTGATGCTGATGCACACATAAAGAGAGATTATCTGTCTTCAACAGGATAACATGCTATTTTGTGACTCCTGTGACCGTGGCTTTCACATGGAATGCTGTGATCCTCCTCTTACTAGGATGCCAAAAGGTGAGGACTTTGTGGTGAAAAGGATAATTTAAGATGGTGTTGGAAGAGATCAGTGGGCAGGCAGAGCTTCCACTTATTTGGTCCTCTTTTAGCTACATTTAGCTCATTTTTGTATGGAATTACCTTTCAAGTATTAGAAACCAAAGAAGGTTCAGAACTTCACATCCAAGTTTTTCACTGTCTCCTGTTCCCTGTACATTACTCTCTGTGAACGGTTTTGAAAAAAAATTCTTGAGGTTTGAAGGAATAGAAGTGATCCCTACAGATTAAGATGATCAGCTTTCATTTGCATGAATAGCCTTGTACAAAAAAAAGAGACAACTTCTATGTTTTTGAAGTGATATCCATTTGGACAGTGGAGTATTCTGGACAAACAGACTTCTCTTTTCAATCAGAAAGCAGATTATCTATGGAAGATTCTTCCTTGGTAGTTAGAAGAAAACTTTCGTATATAAGATAGTTGGAAGTAGTGTAGTCGTAAGCAGATAATGGGATAATTAACCATTAAATTAAGGTTTTCTGATGATGTGCTACCAATTAAGGAGACTTCCTTTGTGTTTGTAACTCTTTGGGGGCTGGGGAATATTAAGAGGACTTGAGTTCAGATTGTTGAAGCATACACATAATTCTTCTTACACGTATATGTGATAATCAGTGCCTTTGGTACTCTTCCTACCCTTAATCTCAGAAGGCCTGTGGACTGTATTTCTCCCTTTTGTCCTATATAGATGTCTCTTGCATTCGGTGATGGGGACTTGTGTCTTATAGGTATGTGGATATGTCAAATATGTCGACCACGGAAGAAAGGAAGAAAACTTTTACAGAAGAAGGCAGCACAGATAAAAAGACGCTATGCTAACCCAATAGGACGTCCCAAAAACAGGTTAAAGAATCAAAATACAACGTAAGTCGCTATAAGGAAGAGTAAGATGTGAGATTCTGTAGGATAGTGGGTATTTCTGAAGTCTCTAGTCTACTTTGTGGGAAGTTTTCTTTTACAGTTAAGAGCTGTTCATTATTCTTTACTACAAATTTCCTGAAAAGGGCTGTGAAAGACTAGAAGTAACCTTAGTGCTTCTTTTGGCCAAGATTTTTGACTCTTTGTAGTACTTTACTATTTATTTCTGAATTATTCCTTATTGTCAAATTCCTGAATTTTGCTGTTCGTGTAATCTTTTTTGCTGGATGGCTCCTTCTTCCAGCATAATTGCCTTGCTTTGCATTTCCCAAGAACTCTTTCTGTTCTTTAAAGAAATTAAGTAATCACAATAAAGCGTATGAGATTGTTTGATATATATTTAATCTGACACTGTTGCCAGAAAATATTTGGCCCTTTTCTGCTTCCATTCCACATCTTTCTGCATTTGTGGAGAACTCTACTGTGCTGAGACAGATTGTGTTGCTGCAGCTTTGTCATGGTTGTTGTGGGGCAACTAGCTACTTGTCAGGGAATTGGATTTGGGTGGGCAGGAATTCTTTGGATAACTGTTCAGCCAAAGCAATTTCCTCGAATTAAGATTGCTGTGCAGTGCTGGTTGTGATGCAGCACTATGGACTCTTCAGGGTGCAAAACAGTGAAGGAGCATGTCACAGGAACTTCTGTTTTGGACATCAGATCAGCTTAAAAAAACAGTTGAACCACCACTTCATTCTAACCAATAGCACCTGAGGATGTTCTGGAAAACAACCTTACAAACTTTAATGCTTCTAAAAACATAGAGGAAATGTCTCTATTAAACATGATATTTTCTTTCAGTCAGTACAATAATTTTGCATAGAAGAACTCAGTATAATTCAGAGGAACAAAAGGAAAACTAGCTATCTGCTTCTACTCTTTTGTCTCTTTTAACTATTATTTCATGATCGATTCACAATTTTTTTGCCTTTTTTCCATCATTTCACTTGCAAAATATATCAGAATTGTGCAAAGATGTGTAGTTTGTCTTCTTGGGGAAAAGCTGTCTATTTCTATCCTCTGTAGCTGAAAGGACTGTAGCTAAAAATAGTCAGTCAGTCTAGGGCACTCCTGAGAAGTGTTGAATACTCAGTTATCTCATAGAATCATAGGATCATTTAGGTTGGAAAAGACCTTTAAGATCATCGAGTCCAACCATTAACCCAGCATCGCTGTGTTCACCACTACCCATATCCCTAAGCCACATCCACACACCTTTTGAATACTTCCATCTCAATAGAGTTTTAAAATTTACAGTCTTAAAGATGGCAGCTGGTTGGAGAACAACGCTGTTCTCAGCTAAGGTGACCATCAGTGGTATAGGTTCTTAGCTAATAGGCGCGTCCTTCATGTATTGACTTTCTGTGGAATTCTTACAACAATTTTCTAACAGTACAAAAACTAGGGCAAATGACAAGTGTAAATGTTTAATGATTGCATAAATTGAAGCCTTCTTTGCAATGTATTCATTCTGGTTACTGATTTTAAAATTTAATGTGGTGTTAAATTTGGTGAAAATCTATTGTTTATACTCAAATTAGTTTGACATAACGTTCAATGTAGAGAAAAATAGTACAGTACTTCTACTGAGATGTTTAAATCCTGGCTTCTCTAGGGTACACAGACTCTTGATGACTGCTGTATTATTAAATTCTTCAGCTCATGTTCTGTGTGGTTGATAAATATGTTAGAGAAGATGGTAGGCCACCTTAGCACATCTTCTGACCATATCTTTCCCCTTCCTTTAGATCAAAAGGTCCTTTCAGCAAAGTTCGCACTGGTCCTGGTCGGGGTCGGAAACGTAAGATCGCTCTGTCCAGCCAGTCAGCATCATCAGAAGGAGGATACCTGGGGCAGACAGATGTCTTGGACTTCTGCAGAGATGGCAGCAACACCTTGAAGTTTAACAAGAAAACCAAAGGGCTTATAGATGGCCTTACTAAATTCTTCACTCCCTCCCCTGATGGACGAAAAGCTCGAGGAGAAGTGGTAGACTATTCTCAGCAGTATAGGATCAGGAAAAAGGGTACCAGGAAATCTAGCACTTCAGAATGGCCCACAGGTAAAGATTATTCACCCTGCCAATGTAAGTATCCTGTATACCAAGCAAATGTTCAAAGGCTAGGATGTTGAAGTGACTGGAATTGTTAGAGGCTGGAAACTTTGAGCTGAAAGTTAACACTGAAGTGCACTTATCTTTGGTGAATTGAGGTAGAATACGAGCTGGAAAAAGGAAGTGATCCTAGAGACCTTAGCCTCTTTGTATATGATGGCAAGGTGTGATGAGGGGTTAAATGATTACAGTGAGGTAGAATGCCCGTTGTTAAGGAGGCGCTTGCAGACAGCCCTAGGAAGTGGGCTAAATAATGTCACATTGGAAAGAAATAACATAGGCAGAAATTCATGAAAATTAAGAGCAGCAAGGTTAGAAGTATGACATGGAAAACAGATAACTAAAACCAGTCTGACAGACTCGTGAGTTTCCAGTCTATGGATGCATGCAAATGTTTCTTAATTTTCTCAGCCATAGAGGAGCCTGTTTGTGTGGCTTGGCATCTTCTTGCTGAAAACTATCCCTTCCCTTTGGAATGCAGTTCTGCTTTCCTTGGTTTTTTTTTGCTTTTCTGGCTTAAGACATTATCTATGACTGGACCTTTATTTAATTTCTGTATTCAGATATTTACAGTTTTGTTGAATGATTCTGAATTGTTCCTAAGCAGGCAGTGGAAAATATTCCACAATAAAATACTATGTTTACAGCTTTAGAATAGTTACCTGCATTAACCTTGGCTGGTGGTGGAAGAACAGCAGTGTGACTTAATGATTTGGGAGTGAGGTGAAGTGTCTAGAGGGTTTTGTTGGGCTTTTTGTTTGGGTTTCTTTGTTTGTTTTTGTTGAAGGGGTATTTCTAACGTGATGAATGTAGGTGTCCTGGTTTTGGTTTTACCGGATACAGCGTTTAAATAGTTGTGATCCTTGTTTGTGAAAAACAGGCTTGGTGGTAAGCCTTTTATGCCTTCATGGTACTATGAATAGCCAGGTGGTGACATTTGGACCTGCTTAAATATAGGACAGTACTACTTACATGGTCCCAAATCTAGAACCTGTTCTTCCTTTGTGGTCCCAAATCAGAATAGAAAATCCCATGAAAAAAACCTGGCACAGTGTATCAATACAGCCAGATGTTGTTTGTCACTGCACTAAAAGCAAATACTCTTTTGTAAATGTAGATGAAGACAATTTTCTCTCTCATTTACAGACAATCAGGATGGCTGGGATGGAAAACAAGAAACTGAGGAGCGTTTTTTTGGAAGCCAGGATGTCTTAAATGAAAAAGACATGGAGTTGTTTCGAGATATTCAGGAACAAGCACTGCAGGTAAAGTTAAATTTTCACTGTCTGTCAGTAAGTACCAAATCTGTAAAAGACATTTAAACAAATCTTAAACCACCACCCCAACAACAAAATAACAACAAGAAATGCAGACTTCAGATGAGTCAGTCTGTCACGGAAGCTGATGTGCTTGGTTTCTGCTGCTTGAGAATAATAGAGAACTGACCTCAAGAGAGCTGGATAACGTAAAAGAGAGCGTAAGAGGTTAAGGTGGCTAAAAAACCTTGAAGGCTGTGGCTTTAGTCCTCTCAGAACTGTTAAATAGCTGGTAAAACATGTGGACTGTGAAAACAATAAAATATGGGATGGTTTGCTAGCAGCATGAGTCACACAGAGTCTCTGAGTAGTTAAAGCATTCTTTTTCTAGATTCTTTAACTCCTTATGGAACAGGATAGAGCATTGCTGTTGTGTCTGTGTACACACTGATAGATGTTTACCAATAGAGGTTGCTGTTCCTTTTCATCTAGAGCTCCACAAAATGTGGATGCCTAGGATTAGATCCTGAGGTGACTTTTGCCTATACCAGTCCCACTTAGGAAGCTTAGCAAGATGTTAATTTGGAATGTTGACTTTCCAACACTAACCCGTTGTCCTGGGTTCAGCTGTCTCATTCTGCTAGCATAAATTTGCATATAGGTAATTCACTGGTACTCTTCACATTAGTTGCTGACCTCCTGCATGAAATATTCTCATTTGTTAATAACTTCAGTTCAGGTGGTTCATATTATAATGCAAGGCTAGTGGGAATATTTGGATTTCTATAATTCTGTGAGTGACAGTCTTTTGAGATAAAATCTTCATGAATTGAGAAAGCATTTGTTTTCTTTTAAAGTAGAGCATTTAGTATCCTTATTTTTAGTTGCTATAAAATATACAGTTACTATCAGAGGGACAGGGAAATAAAGGTTGTATAAGTAGTTTAAAAATACTCTACTTTCTATTTTTCTCTTCTTCTAATAAATGTGAGGTTTTTCTTTAATTCTTCAGCACTTGTGATGATAAGCAGATAGCCACGTCCTGAATATTGGTTTGGTAGCTGCTACATTCGCAGTAGTCCATCTAATCTCAGAGCTGGGAAAACACTGATGCATGATGTTAAATACTTGCATATTCTAGTTTTTAACCTCAGGAGCAGTTTATATGTTTCCGTTCTTCACTATTGAAATAACAAGAAAGAAAGTTACAATGAGACTCAAAAAAGATTGTATTAAACTTTGCTGTGTACTAGTTTACTTTTAAAACTATGACATGCAACACCGTGAATGGTAGTGGAGATATGTGGTATGATAATGTTTCTTAATTCTTTCTTTTTGTGAATCACATGGTTGCTTGAAATGTGACTGGTACTGGTTTTTAGTGTCATACGGCAACATCTGCATCTTCCTAATTACCTGTGAGTTCGAGCAGGATGGACTGTGTAGAGGAAAATATTTTAATTTATTAAATCTTAGAAATCTTTCACTTGGAAATTTATGAAAACTTGGATTTTTTCCCCTTGCATAGAAAGTAGGGGTGACTGGGCCTCCTGATCCACAAGTCCGCTGCCCTTCTGTTATCGAATTTGGCAAGTACGAAATCCAGACCTGGTACTCCTCCCCATATCCACAGGAATACTCGAGGTAGGACTCTTCTTTGTTCTTCTTCAGTGTTTATGGGAAAGCTGTACTCCAGCAGGCATAGAAATCTGGTGGTTTCTACGTTTTGGTGTCTGAAAGATTGTTCTGCTGTGCTGCACATATAGTTGCTTTGCTGTTCTCTTACTTAAGACTTTGCAAATTGTCTAAACTGCAAACTCTTTGAACTTTATTCAGAAAGAGAAATTATTTATAAGGGCTATAGCTAGAGGAAGAAAATTAAGTAAAACTCTTTATCCTGCCATTTAATAAGAACATGTGGTCTATCATGAAGAATTATTCTAGCTGTACAAAGAAATTCCTGCCTAAGCTAGAGTATAGAAATGGAGTTAAATCACAAGAATTTTGGGGTACTGGCATTCCAATCATTCATGTCAGTGTAATATGTAAAACGGTTTTAAAGCAAATAGGTAGGTGGTGATGTGAGCCATCACTGAAGAGTACATACATACAGCTGGGATGCTGGCTGTGATGATGAAGGAAAGAAAGGAATAGAAACTATTTATCTCATCCATCCTAGCATCATTAGTGCAAAACTGGGACAGGATACTGTTTTTTTCCTAGGATTTTAATCTATTTCTTCTGGCATAAGTTAATAATGTAAATGTAATAATGCAGGACATTAAGGGCTGTTTTTAAATATGCATTTGTTACAGAATAAGTGTCGTGACTTTAACTATGGTAAGGTGGTTTTGCCCTCATTAGCACATACACAAGGTCAGTGTATAGTGGGTTGGTTTTTATCAAGTTCTCTATGGGCAGGAGTGAGGAGTTTTATACAAAAGTCTCTGTCTTCAGTCTCTGATCTTTCTTTATCTTTGCTTACAGGCTACCGAAGTTGTACCTTTGTGAATTCTGTCTAAAATATATGAAAAGCAGAACTATTCTCCAACAGCATATGAAAAAATGTGGCTGGTTTCATCCTCCAGCCAATGAAATTTACAGAAAAAATAATATATCGGTCTTCGAGGTGAGTTAGAAAATAAAGCTGCTCACTTTTCTCTATAAAATAGGGTCTTCAGCACCTAATCATGTGATAAATTTTTCGTAGTCCTAAAAATCTTCATTCTTGAAACACTGAGTTTCCAAGAGTGAAGAACAGCAAGCAAGCAGCCAGTGGGAACTGACCTTGTGTATAGATTATTCATCTGTAAAACACAGAAGACTCACTTTGTAAAAATCTGGTTTTTTATTTTACGAAAATTAATTTTAAGTTGTCTCTTAAGCTACTGAATGTAACAGTGACTTGGTCACAGCCTTTATTCTGTGTAAGTTTTAAGTCCTTTGAGATGCTGTGTGTGGCAGAGAAGTCTTCTCTATGTTAAGACATTTCAAATGTGTGGGGATACTCAGGTGAAGCATGTCCTTGCATAACAGCAAATGGAGTGACAGAACTTTTCCTCATGTCTCTAAGGTTGATGGCAATGTCAGCACTATCTACTGCCAGAATTTGTGCTTGTTAGCTAAACTCTTCTTGGATCACAAGACTCTCTATTACGATGTGGAGCCATTTCTTTTCTATGTGCTGACACAGAATGATGTTAAGGGCTGTCACCTTGTTGGTTACTTTTCCAAGGTAAGTATTTGGGTACGGATTGTTTGGTATGGTGAGCGGTGCTGCTTTGGATTCTTTAAGTTGTTGGAACTTACGCTCTTGCATTTTATATAATAAATTATGTAATACAGGTATAGAGATCTGTTGCAACCAAGTTTTATTTCTGTTACATTCGGAGACCACTTGGGTTAGTAAACCCAAGTTTCCTGTAATATCGAATAGCATATACTTGCTAAGGAACTTGTACTGCAGCTAATGGTTAAAAAAAAAACTTTTCAAATTACTTCCTGCTCTTGGTGGAGATGGGGTAGTACTGTTTGTGAGATAGAACTGCTTGGTAATTCTGTTTCTCACCCTTTGTTCTGTATATACATTGTTTTCCAAACAAGTTTGGCAACTTTGCACCTGATTTGAAGCCTTTTATTTTTTTGAGGGAACAGGGCCAAGATTTCAGATAGGACTTTTCTTAAGATTTTTATCCTTAATTATTTCAATTATTTTAAAATAGTTTTATTTGAAGCCTTTTTTTTTAGTATTCACAACAGCAGATTTGAGACTGGATTTTAGTATATTATGCTTGTAACATTTAAGGATTCACTGGAATATTGCACTCTTTTGCAGTGAATTTAGCTGCCTTCAGATTTATTCATCTTAGAATTCATCTTCTCTGCAGCCCATGTTCTTTACTGTATACCATCTAAGCAGAAGGTTACGTCAAGTTTTCATTCTTTGTGCTTTTCTGAACTGAAATAATGGTAGAGTTTTAATACTGTCTCTTTGAAGTCTTTGCTTGGCTTTATTGTTCCTAAGAAACTTTGATTGTGGCTTCCTATCTCACTTTTTGCTATAGAACTATTACAGAACAACTTACACTATTTCTCACTGATCTGTTTTTTCAATATGATGCCTTTTTTTCCAACAGGAAAAACACTGCCAACAGAAGTACAATGTTTCCTGTATAATGATTCTTCCACAATACCAGCGAAAGGGCTATGGCAGGTTCCTAATTGACTTCAGTAAGAGACTTTTTCTTTACATTTTTTAATCTGTCTTTTCATATTTTAAAGGACTTAGCAGTAGAAGTGGATATTTTTCAAATTAAAACACATCTCAGAACAAAGGCTTCTAAAGCTCACAAAATCATCTGAACTTCACAGTTTACTCTTTTTGTTGGAACTTCAGTTCTAAAGACAAAATTGATCATTTTCCCCTTAATTCCAATGTTTTCTGTGTAAGCAATTTAAAGTAGAAACTGAAGGCATGTGTCAGTGTAGTGATTTTAGCAGAAGCTTGTCTTGTGCGCGTAGTTCCTTATACAGAAAGCCATCTGTAAGACTGCATGGTCTGTGTAAATCTTCAGCAACTTGATTAGGTGAATGAGTGTCTTAAGCAGAAGTGTCTTACATTTTAATTTAACTTTGAGAGCAACAAAACCAGACATACTTAAGCTCTGAATACTCAAATAATTCTGAGATTCCTACGTGTATCTCAGCAAGGTCATAGGAAACTTCCCCTGTAACTATACATTGTTTTTTATGCCTGGGGCAATTTAATACAGTCCTCCCTGTGGACATACAAATTTTGGAGTTAATGTTCGGAGGAAAACTACTGGTAGAATTATATCAGAATGATATCTTTTGTAGATAAGTGTTTGTTCTCCTGAAAATACTGGTGAAGCAAAAGAACTCAAGGATGTATCTTGAGAAATCAACAAATGCGGGTTATGGTAGAACAGCAGTGAGAAGGCACATTTTTCATCTTCTTCCATCCACCCCCCTTTGTCTCACTGGGTAGAATATAACCTCTTGGCCTTTATTGAACCTGTGCAATGTATCACAGTCTTAAATTAATGAAATCTCTGCGAATAGAGCTTGGTACTCTCCAGTATGGTCATGAAGTTTAGCAGTAGAGAATTTTCAAGAAAATTATTAGTCGTATTAGTTTTAAGAGTATGTGTTTCCTCTGTCATTTCCAAAATTGCTATTGCAATTGCGTTTCAAGTTTGGTGTAGTTTCTAGGTAGGCACCTGCTGCCATCTCGTGGTATTACCATGGTCAGTGTCTGATGGCAGCAGAGTTCAGAAATCTCATACTCGATCATGGAAGAATAACAAGAGTTTAAACAAACAAATAAAAAATTGGCCCAACAACTCGAAGTATCCTTCAGAGTTCTCGTCTACATCTTGTAGGTAGCACTAAGCTATTTTATGAAGCCTTTGTAGAAGTTGGGGTGGAAACAGAAGCTAATGTTTTGAAACCTTTTTTCTTGTGTATCTTTAGGCTATTTGCTTTCAAAGCGTGAGGGTCAAGCAGGATCACCAGAGAAGCCCCTGTCAGACCTGGGGCGCCTGTCGTATATGGCTTATTGGAAAAGTGTAATATTGGAGTGCCTTTATCATCAACGTGATAAGCAATTAAGCATCAAGAAATTGAGTAAGCTGACTGGAATCTGCCCTCAAGATATCACTTCCACTCTGCATCACCTACGAATGCTTGACTTCCGTAGTGATCAGTGAGTACGGGAGTCCTGTTGTAATCCCAAATACCTTCAGATGTATTTCACTGAAATTTAATGGTGTTTGAAGACAAGTCACATCTAATAAGCTTGATTTTACTAAAGACTTCAGGGTCCAAATACTTAGACTATGGTACTCATGTGCTATGCAAGAATCATTCAGTGCCAAAGCTGGCTCAGATGTCCAGCTGTGTAGCACTGCAGATGTGGAATTTCGAGTAATTTGCTGCTGTGAGAGAGAGCAAGTTGGTCTCTTGGTCGTGTTTTCTTGGGATCCCTTAGCAAAATCAGTCTTAATACACTCACAAAACAGAGCAAAGAACAGCAGCTTCTCTTCTCTAGAGGCAGATCTGCTCCTTATTTTCAGTCAATGAGCAGACAGTTGTTTCCCTCCTTTTCTCTGTGTCTCAAAAATGCCATAAACTCTGTGGATTAACATGGAATGCTTGAAGAGTGGGACAGATCACTGCGAGAGATGAAGTGTGTTGGTATAGAATAGAGGTAGCCTGCTTGCTCAGCTGACAAGTCAGGTGAAATACTGGGAATTAGTCTTGTATCAGACCATAGCGGTTTGGTGAGTGGGATTGTATTCTATTGTGTTTTGTGTTAAAGTTGAAACTTATTTGGAAAACTTGAAAATAGTTTTATGTCCTCATCTCACAGTATACCTTTAACTGGTGGTATTTCTCTCAGACCCTTAAATAAAATGCACCATGGTAGTGGGACTGCAACTTTTCTTGAGCAGTCCTTTTATTTCTCTTCGGTAGCTTTCACCTTATATTGTCCATTCCCCAAATGGCATACCCCTTGTCCATAATAAAAATGATACTCGGCAGCTGGATGTTACCCATGGAACGATAATGGCTTCACCATTAACAAGAAGTGGAGAGACTTTTAACATTTCCTCAGTTGTGAGATGCTTTCTCTGGTGGTCAGGTGGTACTGTGAATTGTACTATTTTAATGAGTTTCTTTTCTCTCTGAAGTTACTTGTGGCAGCACTGATTGAGAGTATACAGATTTTTCTGTAATATATCTGTTTCACATGACAACATGTACATTATGTCACGTGTTATTGATCAGAGTATTATTGCTGTTCAGATTTGTGATCATTCGTCGTGAGAAGCTTATCCAGGAACACATGGCAAAGCTTAGAACTAATGTCCGACCTATTGATGTGGATGCCGAATGTCTGCGTTGGACACCTGTTATAGTTTCCAACTCAGTTGTCTCTGAAGATGAAGAAGAGGAAACAGAAGATGGAGAAAATGAAGAGCAACAAAAGCAGAAAGAAAAGGATCCAGAGACCAGTGTAAGAGTGAATCTCTTATTTCTGTGTGGCATGTAGTTTATATGTAATGCTTTTGCAGGCTGCACTAACAAAATTTCATATGTGAAGCTTGCGCATTTATCATAATCATAAAAAGCAATGCAGTCACGGTTAGTTTATGTATCTTTATGGTTTCAGATTAGAAAATAAAAATAGAGAAAACATTGAGGCATAGTCTGGAGAATAATCCTTGAAGGGGTTGCTCTCGCAGCAGGTGATGAGTGCTGACTAGAATACTAAGAGGCAAATTATCTGCTGTTACTGTATTTACATTAAACTAATTGTACATTTTAATGGAAAAATAGCTTCAAGTTTTTCTTACTTTTTTCTTTGAAATTGCACAAGTACTGTGAATGTAGCAAGGTGAAGTTAGCACTCTAGCACACCACTGAATGGCTGACTGAAGTGACTTGTTGGGAAGCTAAGTGAGGTATATTATCACTTGTGAGGAAAGGAGTAGCAAGTAGCACTACACGAATCTCTTAAAGGTCAAGTCTTTTTTTTAATCTCGGATTTTTAAAAGTCACTTTTGTTAAACTTTTCTGACTTTTTGCTCAAACCTTTTTGTGGAATTAAATTCAGGATAGACATTTATGCTGAAATAGGAAGTGTGAAATCTATTTGTTTTTATTTAAATCAGATGGTAAAATCTGTGTCATGGGAGAAGAAAGAGCAAGAGCCTTACTCACCAACAGAGAGTGAAAAAAAGCCAGACATTGTTGCTCCAGCCAATTCTGCACGACCAAACAAGCACATTTTTCCCCTGGATAGTCTTCCTGCAAACAGTCAGCCATCACGAAGAGGTCGATGGAACCGCAGGAGCAAAAAACTTCATGAGCCCTTTTGTGAGAAGGAGCCAGTATTGCCCGCTGAGGACAAAACAGCAGTTCCCAGTGGACGATGCAGTGAATGTGAGGAAAAATCAGCAGCCTCACGAGGCCGGTGCAGTGACTGTGAAGAGAAGTCAGTGGCCTTGCAAGGAAGATGTGGTGAATGTGAGGAGAAATCTCCAGGCTCGAGAGGCCGGTATGCTGAAGATGAGGAAAAATCTGCAGTTTCCCAGGGACAGTATGGCAAAGGTGAAAAATCTGCAATTCCCCGTCGGCAGCACAGTGAAGGTATGGAAAGGTGGAGGGGGCAGTTGAAAAAGAACACAGAGCCACTGAAATGTAGATTCCCAGAGGACTGCGACAGATTACCCCGGCGCTACAGTGATAGTGATAGGGCACTTCTGAGGTGTTTTAGTGAGAGTAGTGAAGAGGAAGATGATGAGCCTGTGAGTCCTCGATCAAGCTCTCCACCTGTTCTCACCAAGCCGACATTGAAACGAAAGGTGTGTGCCTTATTTCTTGTTTTTTTCTGACTATGTTATCCAGTCAGTTTTGTCAGTATGTTGGGGCTTTCTGAAGGATGGTGCAGTTCACAAGGTCTGTATTAAGTGTACAGGGAGCACACGTACAATGTTCCAGAACACTCTCTGCAGGGTACTTCCTGCTGACTTTTTCTAGCGGTGGTTTTTGGTGAATCAGAGGTAGGAGTTTGAAGGTTTTTTGATTCTAGCTTCTATCCTGTGCTTTTTTTTTTTTTCTAACTTAGTTATTAAAGTTTTACTCAGTCATGCAAAATAGGAACAGATACAGTCCTAGTTATGAAAGAAGCTTGCGAAACAACTGCTCTCTAAACAACTGAAATCAGAGTGTAAAGTCTTTGAAATTATTTACTATGGAGATGTGAATTCTGGCAATGAGTCTAAGCAAATCCTTTCTTCATGGGATGCTGCATTAAAAAGTTCTCCTCTGTATCGTTTTTGCACCTTATTCTAAGCTATTCACGTCTGTGTTGTAGTGTGTCCAAACTTATGGATGTTATGGATGGGCTGTTAGCTTCAGCTGTTTAAATTCTAGCTAGTGGCAGGTGCCAGTCACTATTTCTAGTGAATTCTGGATTCTAGGAGGGAGCTCTCTGCTGTTCATGTTTTGTATTTATCTGGTGTTTTATTTCTATTGCACATGATAAAATGTCTTGTCTTTTCCCACCTTCCACTTTCAGAAACCAATTCTTCATCGGAAGAGGCGAGTCCGCAAGCGTAAGCACCACAACAGCAGTGTTGTCACTGAAACAATCTCAGAAACCACAGAAGTGCTGGATGAACCATTTGAGGACTCAGACTCTGAACGACCAATGCCCCGATTAGAGCCTACATTTGAGATTGAGGAGGAGGAGGAAGAGGAGGAGGAGGATGAAGAGGAGGAGAGTGAACTTTCATCCAGTGGATACTTTCGGCACTTAGCCCCACCAGACACACTCAGGCATAGACCCTCTTCTAAGAGGAAGTCCAGAGATGAGGAGGAGTCTGATGACAATAATGGTATGTTTGGTGGTACACTGGTGAAAGTTTGATAGATTGTGTTGGATGATAACAGCTCACGACAGAACCAGCTGCTTTCTTTGGCTTGTAATTTCCGGCTGAAATGTAGGTTAGGCATAAATTACCAGTAAAACTAGCCTCAGACATTCCCTAGTTTTATGAAAATGTGCTGCATATATTTAACTGTCTTAATTGCCAATGACCTGATTGCAGGCTATCCTTTTGATTCAGCTTTCCTAATGGAATTGGTATCTGTGATTGTGGAAAAACCTATGCAGCCGAGTCACTTACAGAAATAAAATGGAAATGAACTGGCAAGCCCCCAGTTTTCCATAACAAAGAGAAATATTAAATTGTCTCATCTGAGATCTTCTTCTTCATCACATTGCATGTTCACCCTCTCAGCTTCTCATATCTCCTTAAAGTTCTCTGAACCTTCAGTTCATAAAACAAAATAATTTGGTTGTGACTGGTTGCTTAGAGTCCACTGAGAATTCAGAAGAAGCATCTGTCATTCAGATGCTCCATTAGCAATCTTCTTTATGGCTATCAGATGTCCAGTTGTTTTGATGGGCTACAGAGTGCAAAGCAGCTGGCGAAATAAAAATGAACAACTGTGTGAAAAACAAGTATGGTGCCATTATCCCACAAGAAGAAATAGTTGCCTCATTAATTTATGGCTTTCAGTTAGGCTGTGGTTACCAGAGGAGAATTTTTCTTTAAAAGTACTTTAATACTAAAAGCATTAATACGATAATAGTCAGGTTTATTATCTATTTAGTATTAGTTACCCTTAAATCCTTACTACAGCGTATAACTATGTAGATTTAGTGCAAACAGCATTAAGTTTGCTTAGTGGGAATACATGCACAGTCATCTTATACCATTGTTTTTTTTAATTCTGTTGTGATTAGATTACTCATTAAATACATTTTTGTGATACTCCAGCACCATTAATAAGACTATGGAGTCAGAGACAGATCTGTTAGATCAGTTGTTTTAAGTTTTTCATTTGTGCTCTTCTGAATGTTTTCTGGTGGAGATGCAGATCCCTTTAGAGATTCCACTCACATATATTCTTTTATAAAATAAATCAGTGATTTTTAACCATCTTTTGCAGACTACAAATAGTCCATTAAGTGCCCAGGGATCAAAAATGGTACTTGAAAAGCCACCGTTTTAACTCACACCTATTTTATACTACAGTGATAAATTTCTGGCTCACCTACTTTATAAATACTTGTCATTTAGTGCTTTCTGCTCCCTTGTCTCACTTCTATTGCTTTTTTTTTTTCCCTGAACTTCTGCAAGTTGGTCAGAACCTCTGAAGTAATAAAGTAGTAACCATACTATTTTAGGGTATTGCTGCTCCTGACATCCAACAGTTTTTCTTGGCTGCTTTTGTCTTCAGTGCAGATGTCTTTGCATACACATATTAAAATTGTAATGCTCTTAGAGAAAATACAGTGTGCTGTCAGTTACCTAAACATGTTCATCATAAACAGCTGGCTTTTTATTTTGATAAAAAAATTAGGCTGGGTGAGGGGGACAGCACTGCCTCATGACAATTCAAAAATACAGTGTTGCAGCAATTAACAAATGGTTCAGATTTAGACTATTTTAATCATAACTACGAGGTAGGAGTGTTTATAGGACTCTTAGAATTTTTTTTGGAGGTTTTCCCGTCACTACAGAAACCTGCTTGTGATTTTTTTTTTTCTTCTTTTTTTAACTTTCTGACTAGGGGCCAGATTTTTCTGCTGAGAACTTAATGTCTAGCTGAGGCAATGCATTGAAAATGTTTTAAGATTTCCCTGAAATGCAACATTGCAGTTTCTTAAATGGGTGTCTGATGAGAATTTGGATTGGTTCTGATTGCTGTCAGAGCAGCAGTGAGAGTGGATAGTGTAGGGTGGTGATTTGAGGCCAGTTTTTAGTAAAGGTTAGGCATTCTGGAAGACAGAAGGTGTTCTGTGGTGTCAAAAACAAAGTTTGTTTCTCTATATTCTACCAAATCTGTGCATTTCGAGTAGTGTTGTGTAGGGAAAGATGAAGCTTGGTAATGGCTGTGCTGTATTAATTTGCTTTTCCTAGTTCTACATGCCAGTTTTACTGTGAATGTGGTAAATCTAATCATCTGTAGTAGATACAAAATGCGAAAGACAGGGAAGAGAAATAGTGATAGGGTTTTTTTTAAGAGGTGGGTTTTATTTCTAAGGGTTTAAGTGTTAATGCTTTAATAAATACTATGAAAATAGTGTTACCTTCTTCCTGTACAATATGCTGGCTGACTGTGGCAGATCCTTTTTTTTCTTTATGCACATTCCAAATATTTATTTCTGGATGACATAAGGAGTTACTGATTTTTGAATTCAGTTTTTTAATACCCAGAATATTTTCAGAATGCTTATCATTGGAAGGAGGTATTTAAAGTAAATGCCTGACTGAGCAAAGGGCAAGAGTAACTCAGCTTTATACAGATGTATAAAATGTCACTGACTGTCCTAATTGACAGGTTCAAGCCAAAGTTAATTCAGGGAGTGCCTTATGCTATTCAGTAAGTTCTCAGTAAGCGATCACATTCCTTTCTGGCTGTATAAGCTCTGAACCTATTTGAGTGTTTGGAAAGTCACTGAAATGCAAATCTTGCTTCATCAAATAAAAGATGAAAGAGAAATTCAGCTTCCTGTTAATGATTTCTCCAATTAAAGAAATTACTAGCCAAATCCAGGCATCTGTGTATTTCTACTGGCATTAAAAAGCATAAGGCTGTGAAAAAAGTGAAAATATTTCCTTTCTTAAGCAGATGCACAGATCTAACTGGAAACATGCTTTTATTGCAACTTCATATGTTCCCCTACACTGCAACATGTTCATTTGTGAACATATTTTATAAATAAAATTTGTCTTCTCAGGACTTTATTATATAGCTTAGAGCTTTTTTGTATTAAAGGCTCAGAGCTTTGAACATGGAAAATCTTGAAAACATTGATGTTCTTTGAAAATGTAATGTGCAACATGCTACTAATGAGCAGACCTTGATCCTTCTAAGCTAATATTTCTAAGCTAATAAATAAATTCTAATAAATTTCTAAGCTAATATTGAAGTTGATAAATATGTTGGGCATGCTTGGGAAGGCTTCCACGAATGCTTAGGTCAAACAAAAATGTTTGAACACTGTCTTTCAATTTGTATTTTCAGGTAACCCACCCTTGAAACCATTATCTATGCTGAGGAATAGTGAAGCAAAGGATTCTTCACTTGAGCCAGATACTTCCACACCTATGAAAAAGAAGAAGGGATGGCCAAAAGGGAAAAGCCGAAAACCAGTCCACTGGAAGAAAAGACCTGGTCGAAAACCAGGTTTTAAACTGAACCGGGAAGAGGTGCCACCATCAGTTCAGGATGAAATAGTTGATGAAGCGGTAGCTAATTCAAAACCAGGGCGTAAGGCCAGAATTTCAGATAAAGAAGAATGTGTTGAGCAGAAAGACCTGCCTCTCACTGAGGAAAGGAAAGAGGAAGATGTGAATATGGAAGCAGAAGAGGTAGGAGAGGGAGAAGAGGAAGATACAGCCAGCAGTGAAGCAAGAGCAGTTTCTCCTGTGGACAGCAACAGCAGTCCAGTGCCAGAAGTAAAAGAGCCTGAGATAGAAGAGGAAGTAGAGGAGAAGCCACGGATTTTGGAAGAGCAGAGGCAATCAGAAGAAGAGCAGCAAGAATTAGACGAACCTGAGCATGACCATGAGGAAGAAGAGGAAGTTGCAGTAGTGACAAATCAAAACGAAGATCATGATGCTGATGACGAAGATGATGGTCATCCGGAGTCTCTGAAGAAAAAAGAATTGGAGGAACAGCCTGTTAAAGAAGGGGTGAAGGAGGAGCCTCAGGTGCAAGAATGTTTTTTAGAAACAAGCATACCAAGCAGTAGAGAAGATGCAAAAGAAAAAGATGAAGCAGAGGCAGATTCTGAGGAAGAGCAGGCTTCCAATGAGACATCAGTGGGCTCAGAGCATGTCCCTGGGTCTGAAGATGATCACGAAGAAGAGCAAAGTAGTAAAGAGGGGTTAGTTGAATTAAAGGAAGAGGAAGAGATTCCTCATAGTGAACTAGATCTTGAAACTGTTCAAGCAGTCCAGTCCTTGACACAGGAAGAAAGCAATGAGCATGATGTAGCTTACCAGGACTGTGAAGAAACTCTTGCAGCTTGTCAGACTTTGCAGAGTTATACTCAAACCGAGGAGGATCCTCAGATATCAATGGTTGAAGATTGCCAGGCCTCAGAACACAACAGTCCAATATCCTCTGTTCAGTCCCACCCCAGCCAGTCTGTGCGTTCTGTCAGCAGTCCAAATGTGCCTGCTCTGGAGAGCAGTTACACACAGATAAGTCCTGAACAAGGATCCCTGTCCGCACCCTCTATGCAGAACATGGAGACCAGCCCCATGATGGATGTGCCTTCAGTATCGGACCACTCTCAGCAGGTGGTGGATAGTGGCTTCAGTGACCTTGGCAGCATTGAGAGCACTACAGAGAATTATGAAAACCCCAGCAGCTATGATTCCACTATGGGAGGCAGCATTTGTGGAAATAACTCTTCCCAGAGCAGCTGTTCATATGGAGGACTGTCTTCTTCTAGCAGCCTCACTCAGAACAGTTGTGTTGTCACTCAGCAAATGGCAAACATTGGCAGCAGTTGCAGCATGATGCAGCAAAACAGTGTCCAGCCTGCAGCAAACTGTAACATCAAGTCACCTCAGAGCTGTGTAGTAGAAAGGCCCCCAAGTAACCAGCAACCAGCAACACAGCCACAACAGCAGCAGCCTCAGTCCCAGCAGCCACAGCCCCCACCCCCACCCCAGCAGCAACCTCCATTATCTCAGTGTAGCATGAACAACAGCTTCACCCCAGCACCTATGATCATGGAAATACCTGAATCAGGCAGCACTGGTAACATAAGTATCTATGAGAGGATTCCAGGGGATTTTGGTGCTGGGAGCTATTCACAACCATCAGCCACATTCAGTTTAGCCAAGTTGCAGCAGCTGACAAACACCATTATGGACCCTCATGCCATGCCTTATAGCCATTCTCCTGCTGTGACTTCCTATGCAACCAGCGTTTCTCTTTCCAACACAGGGCTGGCTCAGCTGGCTCCCTCTCACCCCCTGGCCGGCACCCCACAAGCACAAGCCACTATGACTCCCCCACCAAACCTGGCATCCACCACCATGAACCTCACATCACCTCTGCTTCAGTGTAATATGTCTGCTACCAATATTGGTATTCCCCATACCCAGAGGCTGCAGGGGCAGATGCCAGTCAAGGGGCACATTTCCATCCGCTCCAAATCAGCCCCCCTGCCCTCAGCAACCGCACACCAGCAGCAGCTGTACGGCCGCAGCCCCCCCACCGTTGCCATGCAGGCTGGGCCTCGGACCTTGGCTGTGCAGCGGGGCATGAACATGGGAGTCAACCTGATGCCAACCACCCCGTACAACGTGAACTCCATGAATATGAACACCCTGAATGCCATGAACAGCTACAGAATGACACAGCCCATGATGAACAGCAGTTACCATAGTAACCCTGCCTACATGAATCAGACAGCACAGTATCCTATGCAGATGCAGATGGGAATGATGGGGAGCCAGGCCTATACCCAGCAGCCTATGCAGCCAAATCCTCATGGAAATATGATGTACACTGGCCCCTCCCATCACAGCTACATGAATGCTGCTGGGGTGCCCAAGCAGTCTCTTAATGGACCATACATGAGAAGATGAGCAAGATCAACTTGCATCCTAAAAACTGAAATAAATATAAATAAAGGAACCTTTTATACTGACAAACCAGAGAAAATGGACCTTTTTCCAGTTAAAATATTGCTGTAGATTTAGAGGGATTTTCTTTGGTTTATTTTATTTTTTAGGAAGCCTGGTCTTTGGTTTTTTTTTATTTTTGTTTGTTTGTTTGTTTTTCTTTTCTTCACAATCGTCAAACATTTTACAGCTAAAATCACTTACAGATGTTTTTTAGAGGGGAAACATGCACAAAATCTTTTCATAATTTAAAAGAGCCTTACTTTGCTGACAAAGTGGACAGACTATGTGTAACGTGAAATCATCTTCCGAAATTCTTTTTCAATGTATGTCCTTTTCCCTCCCCTGTGCCCCTCTGTATGCAGTTTCTAGTGCTGCAGACACGTAAAATGTTTGACATCTCAAAGAATAACAACTCTTCCCTCTAAACCCCACCTAACATTTCCTACTTCTAGCAGGAGGCACTTATTGGGAGATTTGGAAGGGGACACAGAGGATAAATGAAGATCTTTATTTCTGCAAGTCAGGAAAAATCTTTAATTTTCCTTGACTCCCTCACCCTCAGTAAAATTTGGAGTTAGGTGTAAACAATAAACTATTCACATTGGTGTTTTTGTAGATGAGTTAATTGAAATTGTATGTTTTTTGCTGAAAATATAATGTAACTTTAAAATGATCCCATTCACCACCCAGACATGCACGTGAACACACATGTGCATGCATGCACACATGTTCTGTCACTGAACTGCTGGAAGCATCTCAAGAGAGAACTTGTTTTGTATCCCTTCGGCAGTCGTGAAGAGGACAGGGTGGGTAATGGTCTGTTAGGACAAGAAAATGGTTACAGGCTCTTCTGGTGACCTGCGAGTCAGCCACAGCTCTGAGATCCCAGACTGCTTTAGTACATACTTGGAAATGCTGAGGGTTTTGGTTTGAGCCTTTCAGTCAGACTGAGCTCAGAAGCAGCTGTTTCCAGTTAATCTCTTGGCTTGGGAAATGCTGGAAGATAAAG
Organism: Rhagologus leucostigma; assembly: GCA_013397725.1. Lineage (NCBI taxonomy): Eukaryota > Metazoa > Chordata > Aves > Passeriformes > Rhagologus > Rhagologus leucostigma. Next base: position 104,019 of record VZTD01003450.1, read on the forward strand.
TGTGCATTTGGTGACTGGGATGAGAACCCTGTGGTGTCCTTGTCACTCTTCCATTCCTGGTCTGGGGTAGGAAGTTGCTGAATGTGCTGCTTTCTGGGGGAGTCAGTGATGTTTTTCCTGATTCTCTTACTGTGTTTGATATTCTTTTTATAGGAATAGCCACACATTTGATCTAGTGTGGGAAAAGAAGGGAATCGGCCTCCTTTACAGCAGTGAAACCGTCCCAACACCATAGCAGGATCTAGGCGGCAGGATTTTGCTGTTTATTACTGCAAAATCCAATTTACATAATTTTGGCTACACTGCTGGCATGTCACCCAATACAAAAAGGGACAACCCTTTAATGTAAAGTTCTTTTTTTATTGTATATGAAGTAGAAATACAGACACATTAATAAGACTAATTCCTTTTGTTTTTAAACCAAAAGAATCTAAAAGTTGGGGTTTCTTCAGATGCACTAAAATGGACTTTCCTCCAGTAACTGCTAACCATAAAAGGCAGAATTCAAAGGACTTCCACTTTTTATTTCTGTTTAGTTTTGAGCATGTACAAGGCTGTGTAGGACCCCATTTCTCTGTATATACTATTCCAGTTCCAAATAACCCGTGTAGAAAGCGCACTGTGCTGCCCTCTATTCTTAGATCTTCAGCTGTGTCGCTGCTTCCTGGGGGTGGGGGTGGGTCTGAGACAGGAGGAGAAGCTGTTGAAATGAGGGCCATGAATTCAGTTTGTTTGCCTTTATGTTTGGTTTGGTTTTGTATGGGTTTTTTTATCAATTGGGCAGCTCCCTTTTCCACAAACCTTTGTGACTGTAGAACTATTGTAGAAAAAAAAAATGTTCTTTTCTATATATAAAAAGAAATTATCCAACGCAGTAATATTGGTACCTACCATTTTTTCACTTCTGTTTAAAAAAAAAAAAAATGTATTTTTAGCAAGATAACTTGGGTAATCTTCTAAAAGAAATTAAAAAAAAAATCTCACTGTTAGTGACTTCGATGCCTTTTAAAAATAAGAGCTTTTTCATTTCATTCCATCTTTAAAATTTTTTATCTTTGTTGTAGAATATTAAAAACTATTTTAAGAAAGATAAAATTCTCTTTAAAGAGATCTCTAGAGTGTGTGAATAGGAGCTCCAGATGCCTCTAAAAGCCGCATGTACAAATGAAGCTGAGTCTATTCCTGTCTGTTTATATTTGCTTTTCCTGTTTTGTAACCTCTTTGTACTTTGTTCATGGTGACTTGTAAGCTAAGGGGAAGGGGGTGCCTAGATGCCTTTGTAATTCTTCATGTCATACGCTCCTGGCTGGATGGTCTCCCTTCCTCTCCTTGTATGTAATATCACTTTTTTTTCCCCTTTCTAGCAAGTACTTTCAAAAGAACTCTGTACATTTTAACATAAAAAAATAAATTATGTTGAGCCATTTTGGATGTCAGTTGTGCGTGTAGATTTTTTTCTTCCATTTGAGTGGTGAATGCTGTCCCTGATACTTAGTCCTGGGAGTATGATTCCCTGTGGGCCTTTTAACCTGAAAGAGAGGTCATACTTGGAATTCACTTATGAGATCTCTTGTTCATGTTAATTTTTATCTAGAATTAGAGAAGAATAAAGAAGAACAAACTTGAAGCTTCTCCAGAAATCACCACCTTCAAATTCCTCTCTGCCAGGGCTGCCCAAAACCAAGTGTGGTCCTGGTTTTTGTCAGCTTCAGTTTTTAATTTTGACTTGTGTCCTTTAAAACTGGCAGTGTGTGTTTGAAGTTTCCCCCACGCCCTTCAGCTGCTCTTTCATCTGTAATGAGAACCTCGAATAGGAGGAGAACGAGACATTTTACCCAGCAAGGTTTGCCCTGCAGCTTTAAGGCACAATTGGATCATTGTGGTGCCATCCCGCTCTGTCGCTGCACATTCTCCACAAGCTGAGAGCTCTGACAACGCTAGAGGGAAGCACAGTTCCAGCGTGTGTGTGTGATCGATGGCAGAGTTTCCCCGTGACAAGCATGATAAGCCTCGGGACAAGAACCACTGCCTCGGCCTCCTGTGGTCCAAGGGCTGGCCCGAGCCATATAAAGACCCAGTGGCCACAAGAACCTTCCAAAGGCTTTTCCATAGATGTGCTGTCACAAGGTTGTCTTCAAGAAGGCAAGCTGTTTATAAAAAGCATTATTTGATCAAATAGGCTGCACTGTTAGCTGGTTTTTAATTAAAAAATACCAACAAAAAACCCAGCCTCGGTTAGTGTGGGCTAACTTGATGACAACCACACTTGGGAGCCATGAACAAGGTGACCTCTTTTTTAGAATCTTGTCCAACAAACTATCAAATCCTACCACTGGAGAATGACTAAATAGGGGAAAGGGGGCGGGGGGCTTGTTGGAGGGTTTTGTGTTGTTTTTTGGTTTTTTCTTTTGAGAAGTTGCCAAGCCAACACAGGTTTGAAGTCTGGCTGTCGAAGAGCAAGAATCTTTGGTACCACAGAGCACGGTGTGAACAGCTGCTCCTGCAGGTTCTGCAGTGCCACGGCCAGGTATCATACTGTGGACACGGGGAGAGTTGCTCTATTCAACACTGTCAAGTTTGCTCTAAGTTAGTTGATAGGTGAACCAAAATGTCTGCTTCCGGCTCTCAATATGCAGGGAAGAGTTTGAATGCAACCTACAGCAACAGACTACTGTCTGGGAGACTAGAGTTGTGGTTCTTGAAAGAGACTAACTGAAAGGAGAATGATCTTAAAGGGTTACGGCAGTTCTGAAAGCTCATCAGTGAGATAATTCAGAAAAAGCTAAAAAGAACTGAACCATCTTAATTAGGTTCCCAGCTCAGAGAAGGAGCTCCTTGCTGAGATCTGATCTCTGCAAGTGATAGAGGAATGCAGATTGACTGAAGCAGACCAAGTTTACAGCAGCTGAGGTGAGGCCTGCAGCATCTTTTATCTTCACAGCTTGTCAGCCAGAATAATTTACCTAAAAATAGGTGCCTGAAGTTGAGCTTTGAATGTAAAATTCTTTTGCCCCGAATACAGAGAATCTCAGCAACTTCACCAAACATTGATTTTTCACCTAGGCCAAGGCAGGACTCCAGCTACATGCTTAATCTCTTGAAACAGCTGCAGTACCTTGCAGAGTCAGGAATTTGTTTCCATGCTTCCTTCCTTATAGGAGGTTCTATTCTGTTGGACAGTTCTGTATGTGAAACTGGCACATAATGACCTCGTTCGTTTTGTGTCATAATTTTCCTAAGGGTTCCTCTGTCAGTATTTGTTTGTTCTCCCTTGCCAAATACATTGCCCTGTGAACTCTAGATAGTGACTGTTGTCAGTATGTTTGTCATTTGTGTCACATAGTAGAATCCCAGTATGTGATTGAGGTAACAGAGAGTTATCATAGTACAAATAATCTGTTTTCAAGGAAAAAGTGATAAATGTGGTGCTGTGTGACAAATAATTAAATAAAATTCTTGAAAAATTTCCACTAACACGTTGGCTAATGTATGCACATGGTACCTTTCAGCTAAAGGAGAAAGTGTTTACTGAAACTCTGTCATCCTCTCTTTCCCCATTTTACTCAGTAGGAACAAGCAGCAACAAGAGATCATCTGCAGTTCCAGATACTTCCCAAACGACTTCTCAAAAGAAGATAAAAATCACTGTTGGACAAAAAAAAATAAGTGGTGAGTTAAGTGAAATTACTGAGTCCATTTCCCACTTCTCCTGTTCTGAGTCCTGCACGAATGGTGAAAACAATGAGCTTTTGTTTATCTGCAGCAGATCTCTAGGGTCCCTTTCTACCAACCGTACACCAACAGCACATAGAAGCTTGGTATCAGTCATAGGCCAAATGCTTCCTAACTGAGAACATCCTAAGCACAAGCCCCTGCTCAGGACAATCTTATGTGTATGGCAGAGTTACCTACTTCCAGTTAACTTGACTTTTAAATTATGCTGTCAAAATTCAAGACAGATGTTTTAAAAACCAGCTACCACTGGTGCCAAAGACCATTGAGTTGGCATGCTGCTTCCCCCCATCAGAGAGCTAAGCATCAATTAAAAGCCTAGCAGCTAGGGAGGTACCAAGACAACAGCTCCTAACCTAGAATTTGGTAGGGATGAAATCTTCCCTGGTATCTTGGGGGAAAGGAAAAAGGGTGTCACATAGGAAGAACTGAATTGTTACCGGTCAGCAGATTTCCTGGACCAGGGCTTCAGTCAGTCCTGCTGGGAGGAGCTGTTCTCCAGGGGAGTAGGTTCAAGTTGCTGTGTGTTCCCTTCTGATAAAAATCTTCTGCAGTCTCAAGTAGGCAAGACTGCAGTTACTTTAGGAGTGTCCTTGTCCTCCTTTGCATTGTGTTAGTGAGCATGCTCTTGAGACCAAAGCAAAAAAAAGTTGGTCCTCAGAAAGCGATCAGAACTGCCTGGGTATATACAGCAAGGGGTCAGCAGGTGATGGCTGAAAGGCTGGGGACAAAAGAAAGCACTGAAAAAACCAGTATCTTTAGAGGCCATTGCAGACACCCTTGATCATCTCTCTGCCTATCCAGCTGTGAGACAGGCACTTTGATCGGCTTGGAAACCTGATTGCTGTCCACAAGAACCTTCATCACAAATTCTGCACAGGGATCAGCAAGTCCAAGCAGCAAATGTTGGTGCAGAAGGAAGATAGAAAGGGAATTGTGATGTTATGGGGTAGCACTGTCTGGAAGCTCTGACAGCTTATGTACAGCTGCAGATAACTGTGTTACAGTCAGGGTCTGAAGATTACAATATTGCTCTAGGTAAGGTGATAAGGAAAATGAGTTTGAACAGGGAAACACTTCTAGCCCTAGAAAAGTGCAAGTATCTCTCTCAGCTGCACTGGTAAAAGCTATTCATCTACCCAAGTGCACTTTCCTTTTCTGGGGATGGCATATGATGCTTTTGGTGTCTTTCAGGCTATACCTGAAGTGCATTAGATCAACAATCTCTCTGATTTACAGATGGAGTCTGAACCTGGGACTATCTGAAGTCTTGCTAGCTAATTCTCTGGTCTGCTTTGTGGGCAGGCAGGGACAGTGGTATTTTGCAATTCATGTGTCTAGTGGGTTTCCAGTCATGATCAGTTATGCAGTAATGCATCGGGCCACAGGGACAGGCGTTTAGGATCAATGCTATGGCCAGGAACAGTATTTTGAAAAGTTCTCTGCATCTCATCTTCCCTTCAGCATCCCTTTCCAGCATTCCAATGAACCCGTGCTTTAAGGTCCTCTAGAGAAGGAGACTGGGCCCAAACCGTAGAATCATAGAATCATAGAATCATAGAATCATAGAATCATAGAAACATAGAATAATTTGGGTTGGAAGGGACCCTAAAGATCATCCAATTCCAACCCCCTGCTGTGTACAGGGACACCTTTCATTAAGCCAGGTTGCTCCGAGCTCCATCCAGCCTGGCCTTGAACGCTTCCAGGGATGGGACAACCGCAAATTCTCTGGGCAACCCGTGCTAGTACCTCAGTCTAGAGTTTCTCTGCTAGCGTGTGCAGTCCCTTCATGTATCACAGAATTGCAGAATGAGTGATGTTGGAAGAACATCTGGCAGTCATTTGCTCCAACCCCTGCTCCAGTGGGGTCACCTAAAGCAAAGGGCAGACAATCCTAATGCAATTCTGTGGTGATACAGAGCTGCCTCCTGAACTGTTTGCCTGCTAGTACATGGAGGATTCCTTCCAGCCTCACTATATGCAGTTTGTGCTTCTTTGTAGAATCATTAGAATCTTTTCATTATTTTTGTTTATGAGTGCCTCATTGTGCATTAAACAGAATGGCAGCCAAGCATCCAAGTAAACATGTCTGGAGGCTTTATCAGGTATAAGCCTGCAGGCAAAGGTGAAGAACATTAGGCTAGCTATGCCTAAGCATATCCAGACTCCAAGAATGGCCAGACTAGTTAAAGAGTCTGCACTTGCAGAATAGCCTGCCCATGGCATGAGGCCGCCTTTGATTTGGCAGCTAGTTGCACCCATGTTAATGAGACTTGCACTTCCTCTGAAAAGTGTCTCCCTTATGGTCACTTAAAGCACTTGCAAAACTCTGAGTTCTTCTGAGCCCTACTAAGTTCTGAGCTGTTAACTTGGAATAGAATGTTTCAGGCTGGTTTGGTGAGTAACTTCTTTCTTAGATGGCTTTTACAACTCTACCCTCTGAGTTCATGAAATGTCCCTATTCTTTAATGCTGCTGCTTTTTTCCCCAGCCCTTTGTTTGGAGCATCTGATAACACCGCATAAGGCTGCCTGGAACAGGAAAAGAGAAATAGATAACTGAAGTCTCTCACATTTCCCTTCGCACGCTTCTCACTGTGCAGAAAACGAAAGAACACAGTGCCTGATGCACAAGCCAGCAAATAGGTTAGCAGGTTAAAAGCAGCAGTGACAAAATAAAAAGCTTTCCAAGAGACTCCTAGGCTCAACAAACTGGTTGAATTGCCCAGAGCTGGTGGACTCTGCTCCTTGTTCCCAGAGCAAACTTAGGAATTTTGCTTTTTAGCAGCTGAGGCATCTCCACTGCATGCCCACAGTGTCCTCCGAAGCTGTGGGCATGCAAAGCCTGACTAGTCTCAGCATCTCATTCATCAGTTCCAGGTTATTTGCCTGCTTCTGCCCTGTGCTCACTCTGCTCTGGCTTACAAGGAGTTAAGAGGTGGGATATGTGTGTAGGAGGAGGCCGTGTCCTGCCGCAGACAGGCAGAGGGCGGGTGTTCCCGCTGAGTGATGCCGTGGAGCGTCTGCAGCGCGCTTTCTTGACATCGGGGAAAAAAAGAATGCCTGTGCCAAAGCCTGGAGTGCAGCATAGTCATCCCTTGGGTGTCAGTGTGCAGGCCCTGGCACGGAGTGGGCCTGGATTCTGAAGTCTGACCCTGCTTAAGCCTTGGAACCTGGAAGGCAGGACTCGAGCAAAGGCTGAGACGTCCTTGCTGGTCATTCAGGGCGCTCAGGGTGGCCCCTGGCACTGAGCAGTTGATGCCCAGACTGGTTGAGTGCATCTGGTGGGAAACGAGGCTGTTGCATATAGCAGAACTTGGTGTCATTCCTGAGTTCCCTGTTCTGAAAAATTAGGAAATTCCACAGAAAGAATTGCAAACTGGGAGAGAGCTGATTTAGGATGTAAAGTTCAACATCCAGAAGTGAGGCGCTCCCAGCGTGTTATGGTTAATTTTGTCATCTGCCTCCTGTGTGCCTATTGTTGAACAAAGGTAATGTTTCCTCAGCCTCATATGGCTTGCACAGGACTTGTGTGGAGGAGGCTCAATCAGAGTGATAGTCCAGTTGTGCTCCCAGCTCCCTTCTGTCTGTGGAGCATTTTAACTCTGCAGCTTCCATTTAATTTTGTAATTTTTTTTTCCTGTGGGCATTGACAGAATATTGCTATAAAACGATGTGCAGCTGTATCTAGACTTGAGTGTATTATTTATCTATGTGGCTAAAATACACATAACTAAAGCTGTACTAGGAAACACGTTATAAAATTTTATAATTTCCTATTCTTCGTGTTTTATTAGGAGCTTCTCTATATTATCAGTCATCATATTATTTAAAAACTGTATGATATGCCAGTCTTTTTTCCTAATTTTAGCACACTCCTCGGTCTATGGGTGAAGCAAAAGAACTGGGGGAACTTCAAAGGGAAAAGAAACAAGAGGAAAAACGCAAGAAAACTTACTCTAGCAAGAAAGTGACATACAGTGTCTGTACAATTAAGTTTGCATCTCAGCTTCTTGCCAGTCTAAATAACCTGTGACTGTCAGGTAGTTGCTGAGGAATTGACATTAATCCCTGCTTTGCCATCTTTTAACACAAAGGGACCATTACTGCCTAGAATTTGGGGAGCCAGTTCCAGAAAAGTGCAGCATTTGCAGAGCTCCCACCAGTGCAGATAGTTTTCCCATGGGTGCTTTGCCCATGGGTTTGCACCTAGGCAATGTTTTTTCCAAGGAACAAGAATTGAGCTGATAAAGGCAGGGCTGCTCAGAAGTGCCTGAACAGATAAGCACACTTTGCTGCAGGTGATGCTGTGGTCCCCACCGAAGACCCCACCCCGAAAACCCCATCCCGGTTTTATCCTGCCCCCCTTATGCACTGGTGCCACGTGCAGGAACCAGAGGTACTCCTCCAGGCCTGACCCCTGGGTTCCAGCATGGAATTGTTTGTGCTTTTGGAAGACAGCTGCAGGTGAAATGTAGGGCTGTGTGTGGAGAAGGGATGGCTGACTCTTTGGGAGTCTTGCCTAGGTATCCTCAGAGAGGATTTGAGCTCTGGTGATGCCTGGGTGGGCAGGAGCTGCTGGCTTGGGTTTACTTTGCTGCTGCTGTGTAAAGAGCAGACTGAACCCTTCATTTCTGTCTCCTGTTCACAGCTAAGATCCCTCCCCTCCTCTTGCTGCTCACTCAGTGGAGAGATGCGAGGAGGAAAGGATGCTGCTAAGCTGCACTTTGTTCCAGTACTTGGCACATCCTTTGCAGTATCGGCTGTTTCCTGAGCAGAGATGCTGCCTGCCTGCTAACCGATGCAGCCATTCCCTATTGCTCCCCTTGAAAGAAGATGGAATCGTAACCCAGAGAGTGAGTGAGTGATGCGGCTGCTGCACAGAGACTGACTGTGAGGAAGAAAATTGGAGAGACTGGAATATGTGCCTGCCTCAGCAGCACTGCAGTGGTAAAGCCCCTGACTGAATACGTGCAGGTTACTGTTCTTTAGGCATTGCTACAGAGAACTCAGGAGTCGGATGAAATGCATCGGCCTCCTTTTTCACTGCTTCTCTATTGTCATCATGCATTAATTGCTGGGAGTTATTTTCCTTCCTGTGGCTGACTGCCTGCATCTCTTCTCATACTGCAGGAGAAACAGTGAGGGAGAGAGCACCAATCCAGTGTCCTGTCCCACAAGAAGGCTTCTGCATGATGTGCCAGCGCAGTCAGGGGCTGCTGCAATGGTGCATAGAACCTCTGGAACAGCTGGATTTGGGATTATTAATGGTTTAGAAAGGTGTCCCAGACTGCATCTAGCAACTACCTGGAGACATTGGCTGTCCTTTGGGGCTTACTGACTGCTTTCAATTACCTCTCATTACTGCTTTCACACTCATCTGGGTCGACAGCATTTAAGTGAGGGGAACGTACTTCCTTGGGCAAGAATCGGAGGGTGCTGCACAGAAAGTGCAGGTGTGAGCTCTGGAGGGGACTGCGGTCTGACCAGCCATGGCTCAAGCAGCTAAGCAGCTGAAGAAAATCAAGGATATTGAGGCTCAGGCTCTGCAGGAGCAGAAAGAGAAGGAAGAATCCAATCGCAAGCGTAGGAACCGTTCTCGGGACCGGAAGAAAAAGGTCAGTGGCATTGGGGTGAGCAGCCCTATATCCAGGTGCCTGTGGTTGTGACAGTGAGTGCTGTTTGTGTTTGGGGGGGGTTGGAGGGTGGGGAGGGAATGACAGAGGGGCAGCCTGGTCCCTGTACAAACCTGTGTGCAGTCAGCACAAGAAACAGTCTGTCAAACAGAGGACAACTTTTGGGACCAGAAATCTGCTGTTTACCCTGACAGCTTGCAGGGAGCGGGGGGAGGGAGGGAGCACAGATATAAAGAAGCCTAATGAAGGGGAAAGGGAAGCAAGGGGTTTATCAAGGCAGCTTAATAGACTCACTCAGTCCAGTAACAGATTTGATCTCTAGGATAAAATTGCTGGTTTCTAGCTTCCTTCCGTTTCCCACAATCACTTTTTGTGTTCAGAGCTAAGGGACAAGAGACCCCCACCCCTTTCTCTAGTGAAGGACTAGTTTTGATGTCCACTCCGTGCCTTGCACCAGAATACTGAAACCAGGGCATAGCGGGAGCAGACCCCTAACAGAGAAGGCATGTTTGTGCAGAGGTCTGTGGGTTCTGCTGCTCCTGAGGGCAGGCTGTAATTGTGCATGGGACGTGGGTTATCCTTCCCTGCTGACAGCAGGTGAGGGGGATCAGGGGCAACGAAGAGGTGTCTGTCCCTTCTGCGGACACCAACGTGCTGGAGCCTGGGGTCTGCCAGCTGTTTTGAGCTGTAGCTCCTCTCTGGAAAGTCACTGCCGGTTTTTTCTCGCTGCCAGCTTCCTGCAGGAGTGGGCACGTTGCTAATATAGCTTTGCTGCCCCTTGAAGACCTCTTGAATCTGAATATTCTTCTCGCAGTAGGGTCTGAGGGTATATGTGCTATGCACCAGTGCAGAAAGGCAGCGAGGAGAGAAGTGAAACCAAGGATAATCAAGGATATATCTGATAGGAGGTTATGATACAGGAATTCTTAGGTGGGCTCCTCCTCTGCCTTTACCCAAAGAGTTGGAGACTTCCATGTGCCCCTATGAGCAGGAGCCTCACAGCTGAGCTCTGCTGTTGGACCGTCTTAGTAGCTGGGTCCTGAGAGTACTGAGGAGAGTCTTGCTTTTCTTAAAGCTAGGCCAGGACAGCCTGGAGAGGTTTGTGTCCACAGAGAGCAGCTCATCGCGGGAGATCAGTGGACACATCAGGACAGATGTGAGGTCTGCAGGCAGCAGCTGGAGAGCTGGATATGGGGGTCATTCAGCTGCTACACTGTCGTGTCAGATGCCTCCTTCTCCAGTGATAATAATTGCTCGGTGCCTGCAGGTCCATGGCTGTTCCCTGCAGGGTCTCTTGTGCTGGAAGCTGATGGAGCAACTTGCCTCTCACATTGCCAGAGGACGGTAAAGGGGATCTGATGTGAAGAACCACCAAATCAGGATTTCTATTGGGCCAGCTCTCTCTTGTTAGCTCCTGCCCCAAAGCCTCAGGGTCTCTAGTGATAGTGTTTTTCCTGTGCAAGTCTCCTTGGGGCCAAGAAGAGGCCTACCAGGAAGTACTGGAATTTCTCATTCTGCTTTGCTGCAGCAGCTGTGGGGGTTTGATTTGTGTTATGTCAGCGTCTGTTAGTGCCCTGTGAGCCTGCATGGGACTTGTGTCGTGTCCATGCCAAAGGCCCTTGCACCGGCTGTTGGAATGTACTGAAACCACTGTGGTGTGTCACTGGCTCCTTCTGTTCCTCTGCCAGTGCCTGCCAGCTCTGTATCTTGCTTTGTACACAGACACAGGCTCTTTGGGGCAGAGCCTGTTCGTTCGCTTGATGTTTGTACAGTGCAAGGTATCAGTGTCTTGTCTTTCTGGTTGAGCCCACCAAGCATAGCTGCAGTGAAAGTTAGTAGAGGCATGACCTATGATCCAGGGAAGTCCTAGCATGACACAAAGCAGAGAAGATGGCCAGAAGGAAGGAGATGACGGCCTCAGAAGAAATTTCTTCTCATCTCATGCCATGTGAGCTGCTGTTATGAGCTGTTATGTCTTCAGTTTTGTGTCCTTTAGCATTTCCTGGAATTTTTGTGTGGTTGTATGTGTCCCATGAACTGCACGGTTGTATCCTGCAAGAACCTTGTATTCTGTGATACTTGGAGGCAGTGAGTTCTGTTATTTAATGCTGTGTAGCCCAAAAACCTTCTCCTTGGACCGTAGGACTGGAAAGCAATAATTTGTTGCTTTCCAGTTTCCATAGCAATTTCTTGGGTTTTGTATTAAGTGCATGTAACAATAACCTGATTGACCTTGTACTGTCCATTTTGTGTTCTGTACCTCTTGTTTGTCTCTTGGCACAAGGGCAGTCCAGATGTATAACCTTGTCGCTCCTCCATTATTCCCTGCACCCAACCTTTGTAACTCAAGATGATGACAGTTGAGCTTTCATTTGACAGGGGCTGCATCAAGGATTTAAGGAACAGTATCTTGTCACTCATCCGTGCTCCCTGTCCAGCCCAGGCATACTTGTGCTTTGGCTGGAGCTGTCACATGAAACAGCCAGACATGTCCTGAAGAGTATTTCTGCTCTGTGTGTTCTGCAGGGTGGCTAGAGGTTGTCTCAATCTTAGGATAACCCCAGAGAGCAAGCATTCAATAGTCCTGTGTGTTCCCACATTTAGTGCAAGTGCTGAACTGTGAGGACTTACCAGGGCTGTGGCATGATGTGTTAATGACTTCTGAGGATGCCCTGCAGACAGGAAGGTGTGACAGAGAGCAGACGTGAGCAAAAGAGAGTGTGAATTAACACAAGTTCACTGCCATTAGAGAATTTGCCAAGCATCATCTGGGTTGGCTTCTTGCTGTTCCTGCTGCAGGATCCTAGCTTCAAATCTCTGTGCATTTTCCTTAGATGGGCAGTTTACAGGGGACCAGAGCCATTCTGTCATTGCTGCAGCGCTGCATGTGGAGTTCCTGATGTGGCCATCTGCACTGACAGGAAAGTAATGATTGACAGGAAAGATATCTGTGCTTTGGATGCAGCGATATGTCTCTTTTTCATGGTTTTGAGAGGCAGTCGCAGTTGGAACACTTCCTTCCTTTCCCTGCAGATGTGGTAAGGCTACCTTGGCAGGAAGCCCTCACTGGGAAGCCACACAGAGCACTTCAAAGACACAGTCCTGTCTTTGCCAGGGTCGGTGGGAAGCAACGAAACACATTGTGGAAAAGTGATGTTCTGACACTGTTTATGAGGCAGCTCTGTAGCTTGCTATATGAATACAGTTACTGAGTCCTTTTTGAGTTGCATGTGACTTACTGTAGTTATGTATTAAAGATAGAAAACAGACCAAATCCCTCGCCAGGAATTCTGGAAGTATTGGCAGAGCTCACCAAATGGGTTATTAGAAAGGGCCCAAGCGCCCAAACTGTCCAGCCCTCAAACTGGGGCCCAGAGCACTTGGCTTGCCCTTTGTCTCAAACATACATCTACAAGCAACTTGCAGCTGTACCAGGTGCCCCCACAATCGATGGCTGGTGGCATTGTAACCTGACATACTTTGACTGAGACTAATAAATAAAACTTAGTACTTCTATGAAAATCTTTCTTCCTATTAAAGTGTACTTATTCTGGTACTAAATTCAGCCAAATATATAGTCAACCATAAACAGGGGCAGACACCTTCATCTGCCTCTCTACAAAGATGCAGATTCCAGCTGTGCTTCTCAGTGAGCATACAGGATTCATGGAGCAGAAGGCTGGAACCTCTAAAATGTCTATGACAAGAGTGCTATGCAGCAAATAGCAAAAGGACTTCAGTAACAGCAGCAGTGCCAATAATGTCCAAAGAACTCGTCAAGTGCATATGTGAGAGCATACTCAGTGTGTGTGCAGCATAACCAGGGCTACAGTATTAAATAACAGTCCAACCAAAACCTTGAAGGGAAATTCTTATGATGATTCCTATCAGTGTTTAAATTATTAGTATGAAAGATGCCATACATCCTCTGGGTACATTCAGAGCAAACTTTGCTTGGGCATCTAAAGAACAAATGAACAAGGCTGCCTGAATTTACCACTTTCTTTTTAAACTCTTTTTTAAACTTTTTTTTTTCTGATGCGGGGGGGGCAGGGAGGGTACAATGATGAACGAGCCTCTTTCTTCTTTCTGCTTCTGCCTACTTTCTTTGTCTCGCAAGTGTTCAAGGGTAAGACAGTCTCTTGTTATGGATTTGTAGAGCATCTCCCACAATGCATTCTTGAATCGTAAGTGATTCCTAATAAGAAACTCCCTGCATAAAACTCCTTGGCTTTTTTCTAGTTGGTAGTTTCCTGGAAACAGCATGCAGACCAGCCTGAGGGCTCATGGATCTCCATAGTACAGTCTGGCACTCATCCTTAGTGCAGTACTGCTTCTGCATGCTGCAGCAGGAAGTGTTTTAGTGCTCAAGATTACACACTGAAATACATCCTGCCAGGAGAGGTTGGGAGGGTGCTTTGGAAAGGGGAGACAAGAAATTTGTGAGAGTGGGTTTGAATTATGTGGGAAAGCGAGAGCAAGGTGTTTCCACTTGGCAGGAGCTCTTCCATTTGGCAGAGAGAAGAGCTCTTCCTCCAGCTGGAGTGAAATGGTGGGAAAGAGCTAAGGGAGGAGAGAGGATCAAGTGACCCCGTTCCTATATTCTAGCATGGATAAGGAATAAATGTGGGCAATTAAATGGCTGTCAGAAGAAACTCCAAGCTGAGGTGTGTGAGGTGACTTGGGAGAGGCAGCACTGAGATGATTGCGGCGATGTGGAGGATGCTTTTACATGGATGAATTTTTCCATCCATGGAAAGCTACGGAAATGTGGTAACTAGAACAAGTCAGGAAGGGTTTGGACCAACAGCCACAAACTCAATCAGACAGAGGAGCAATTACAGATGATTCCTTAGAAGGACATTTGAACAGTCATATAGGGTGACCATGCATGTGCTTGTTGTGTGACAAGCAAAAGAGGTCACTCAATGACTGTTCACTGATAGGGTGTATCAGGGTGGTCTGAGCTTAGGATTCTAAGATAGAAAATCAAGACACCTCTGTCAGAATTATGCAATAAGCACATGAGAAACTGGGGTGAGAAATCGCTGCTGGAGTGCTGCCAAGGAGCAGCCACTGGGTCTGTTCTCTCTGCTCGCCTGCATCCTTTCAAATGGCTGTTACTTTGCAGCAGCCTTCAGCTTGTGCTGGGTTTAGAGAGGATGCAGAGAAAAGAGTGGTGGACAGAAGGAGGGCAAAGGATTTCAGCAGACCCAGCTGCAGTTGGCTCAGAACATCCTCATGATAACCGGACTTCTGAGCTCCACTGTGTCCTGCTCCCATGGATATCTGGCCACTCTACCGTCGCTGGATTAGGCTACTGAGATTCTTGCATTCAGTGGCAGTAGCTCCTGCCAGAGATGTGACATGGCTGGCTGTCAGCCACCTGGGTCTTCACTAGCTGCTGGGAGCTGGGCTGGTATCTTACCTGCAAGCTGGAGCTCATCAGCAGGAGAAAGGACCATGCCGCCTGCAGGGTCTCAGAGCACAAGAGCTGCTTTGTCTCCTTTCCCTGTGATAGGGTGGGGTGAACAGGAGCAGAGTACGGGCATCTGGATGTGGGAGATGTTGGGCAGGAGGAGAATCCACTGCTGCAGAGATTCGCTGGTGGGAGAAAGCACCGGGGGGATGTTGGTGCTGTTCTGCACTGCTGCTCTGCAGGGTCTTAAATTATTCAGGTAATAACAGCATCTGTATGTGCTTGGTGAGCCCTCTGTGCTGAAATGAGGTGAGCAGTATCTGAAACCTAGTAGCATTCAGAAATCTGTTTCAGGAGCAAGTTCTTTCAAGCTGTGCCCTGTCCCCTGTGCCTGGCACCTCAGCCAGGACGTCTGCCCCAGGAGGGCACTGGCTGAATGCAGGGATGAACCCTGCCTGGAGCAAATGCTTTCAGGAGGGTGATCACAAAGGATGGTGCCTTCATAAAAGTCCTGCACGTGACAGCCTGGTGGGCTTAGTCTATCTACCGCAGAAAGCCACCTGCAGTGTGGTGAAGCTGAGGTACAGCAAGCTAGATCTGAGCTCAAAGGAAAGCAGATTTACAGAGTGCTAAAATTAGAAGTTTAGTCTGAATTATGCTAATTTGTTTTAATTGTCTAAGTGTGTCAAGGTTCTTCAGAAGTGTAACCTCTCTGTGGTGGTCTGGAAAGGTGCAGCATCACCGGTGGTGTGATGGAAGGATGGGTCAAGGATGGTAGAGGTTTCTGGGTTCCCTGGCCTACTTACATCTTTCTTGCAGTCCTCACCTCCAGCTCTCAAAACGTCACAAGGCTAGGTTCTGAAAGTGTTAGCTCTGGATTGAATAGACCAGATGGTTTTGTTAAAACCTTCGATGCGTAGAGGGCAGCTTCCTAGGTGCCGGGAAGTTCCTGACACCACCTCTCTCTAAGGGCACTTCTCAGCATGACAGAACCATCTGAAAATTCACATTTTCTTTCACAGCTGATTATGTCGTGTTTTAAGCCTCAACTGTGCAAGCAGCAGCAAAAATTCAAGCTCTCTTCCTATTTGCAAGCCAGATTTTGCTGACTGGGTGAAATGTTAAGCCAGAGCCATACATCTTTGTGTAGGGGCTGCAAGTGCAGGGGACTGTGTTAAATCTATGGCTTCAAAATGTTGTATCCTCAGTGAAAAATCTATAGCAGAGACAAAGCAGCAGGTATTCACTGAAGTGTCTTGGGAGGCGGAAGGAGAGAATGCAGCAGCAGGAGAGCATTTAGAAAACAGATGAGGTTTCTATATTTATACGGAGATGAGGAAGGAAGGAGAGAGTGCGCGCGCGCGTGTTTGTGCGTGTGTGGCCAGGCCACCGGGAGGATTCCTGTTTAAGAAAAAAGGTACTCCAGAAAGATAGCAAGCGGAAGTGAAGGCTATGGACTTTGCAGGGTTTGTAGGGTGCATTCATGTGCCTATGTTGGAACTTTTAAATGGGAAATGCAGAGAACAGCATGCTGAAACCCTTTGCAGAATATAAACTACGTTTGATTTTTATCCAGTGTGATAGTGTCTGCAAAGGAACAATAGATATTGTCACCTTCTTACAGTGTCATTTCTCCAGCAAACTAAGGTGTCCAGATACTCTGCAGGAAATGCAGTGTATCGAGTCCATTTAGTTCCTTCATGATGCCATGCCTGGAATGAGGAGCATTGTGTCTTTCCCAGGACTTGCTGATTACAACACCAATCAAATAATAAGATAAATACTATAAGAATGTGCTGTTTGGTGGGTGTGACAGATGTGGGATGAGTGAAACACAGGTTCAGCTTTAACAATACACTTGCCTGTGTACCAAGCTCTTTATTCCATTTATCTGAATATGGAGGGAAAGAGTAAAAGGTCTTTCTTTGGTCTGCCTGGAAATCAGCTGTACTCTGCTGATGGCTGAAGTGTGAAGTTTTACTGTGTGCTATAACCATATGCATACATCTTGTACGTTCTCACTGCTGTTTGAATCAATAATATTCTACTGTAAATGCTTTCCATGGATTTGATTATAGTAGTAAATAGTGTGTCCTTAAATAAGATGCTAAACTTTAATAATCTTGTGTTCTTGACTTGTGAATCTCTGCATGGAGTTTCTCTTATTTTGGAGGGTTTTTTTATTTATTTCCCCTCTCCATTTCCCTTGTGGTGAATGAAAGTACGCAGGCTGACAGTGGGAACAGGGAGAGGACTAGAGGGAGGTGGTGGTGTGCTAGAGAGTTCTAAGAAAGGTAAATCTTACTGAACTGGCTTTTGATGTTAGAGTTGCCTTTACTGCAGTGGGGAGTGTTATAGTTCTTCCCATCTTTAATGCTGAAAGAGAAGTTGCATCTGTGGGACACTGGCTATGGCATGGGCAGGTTTCAGCACTAGGAGATGCCTGCATGGGATCAGTATTTGTCCTGAAGGCTTTAATTTTCTATGCTTTTTCATTCTTCAGCTCTTTTCCTGGCAGAATCATCTTAGCTCACAGTGACAGTGGGTTTGGTCCAAGCAAGAATTGCTCAGCGGAGCATGGCATGGCAGCTCTCTTTACACGCAGCTTGGACGTGCCACTGCACTGATGCGTAGCAATGTGCTCCTGTTAAAGAGCAGCACGATGGTCAGCAGTCTGACCCCCTTTCTGTGAGAACTGGGAAAAAATGCTTCCTGTCAGCCTGCTGTCAAATGGCTGCGGAGCTGAGGTTGCAGTGAGAGGAACTGCAGTATCACAGGGCAAAAGTATAAAATATCTGTTGCCCACCAGTACTGTATCAGCAAAACCGCTTTTCAAAACTTGTGAACTCATCCCTCCCAGTGGTGAGATGTGCTTCTCGGGACCTGTCCAGGAAGTCCTCCAAGGCCAGCAGCAGTTCAATAAGGCATAGAGAAAACACTTTCTCTCCATTCAAAATGTGAGGCAGCAGCATTTGCTGTCTCCTGACATTTCACAGGGATCAGCAGCACTTGCCTAGAAGGCCTCTCAGCACCGTGTGTGGCACCACCATCATCTTCAGCAGAGGGTCAATGAGGGACATTTATTCTGCCTTTCCTGTACAGACCGACACTGTGAGTAAATTGCAGATATTTGGGAAGAGGAGCTGACCTTTCACTAATTCACTTTGCTTTAAAGTCATGCCTTGGAGCAAAAAAAGCTGTGAAGACACCTGGAGCAGCTGATTGAGAGGCTCTGCTCGCAGCTGCAATAGTGATGCAACTTCCTCACGAAACTTGGAGATAAGGTTCATCACTGAAAAGGGGCATTGCATATTGAGACCTTTAGTCTGAACAGACTTTGTCTCTGCAGAGGTAGTGTGGTTTTTGTCTGTTTTGTTAGGAATAAATGCAGCATTTTGCCTGGAGAAAGTGCACAGTAATAAGATCTGAACCTGTAATTTGTTCTTGACAGTAAGAACCTATTGTAAAACACGGGGAGAAAAAAAAAGAGATCAGAAGAGGAAGAGGCTTCAGAGTTTCCTTTACTGTTCTTTGGAGATTTCTGGAGAAAAAAACAAACACCACAAATGAAGCACGTAACATGATTTTTGTCCTCTTTCTGGAGCTGCAGCTGCTGCAGTCAGCTCCCCACCCTCAAGCTGTCTGCTGTTTACTGCCAAGCTTTGCCAGCAGGTTGCTGGGATAATATTAGGCTTTTTTAATGACAAAAAGTGCCTGGAAAATAGATATATACGATTTCACATTTAAGTTAAAAGAAGTATATGACATGCCAGTGATCTGATTGGGAGGGGCCAGGAAACAACAAAGAATCAAGGAATCTCTTTAAGTGCCCAGCCATGAAAACAAGGACCTAATTTTAGCTATGTTTTTAAAGACTAGCATGAATAAACATGCATGCAAACATGTTTGGAGGATGTTATGCCTCTGAAGAGGCACTAAGGGTTGCAATAAAGTAAGAGGACAGAGTAAAACGCTGGAGGCTTCCAGCAGGCCCATGTTCCAAACCATGGTCAGCAGGTAACACAGCAAAGCAGCTGTAATAGAACTGGTACTCTCACATATCTGCCACAGTGGGCATCCTAGCCAAAATGGTTTCTCAACCTCTGCCTGCTGGCAAGTGAAAATGGCTCATTTTTTCTGTTGAAAAGAACTTAAAGAAGCCAAAAGAGGAAATAATAGGATTTCTTTACTGTTTAGTTCCGTTCACAGGCAAGCACAGCCTTAGTAATCCCTTTAAAGCAGACACTTAGGCTCCCTCAAGAAGTTAAGAGGAGGAAATCTAAAGTTTTGGGTTGAACTGCCTTTGTGAGCCTGGTGTCCAGCATCCTCTGTAGTTGCTGTCAAAGATGCTATAATGCTTTTCACAATAAAGTGTTTATGTGCATGGATTGACTCTTCTGTTCAGCAAAAATCTTTCTTAGGTAATTGCATTCTGTTTCTTTTGAGCCCCTTGTTTCCCCACCTCCTAGAGTTCTCTGTAGCATTTCTGTGGTCTGCTGAAGGCTGCCCCCTCTTACTCTGCATATGGAATCACTACTTTAGCAAGAGGGCAAAAGAATACAAGGAAACTTTGCAGCTGTGGAGTAGGCTGAATCTTAAAACGAAAGTGGTGGGAATGACAGAGTGCAGGACACATGTTCTCTATGTAGAAGAGAGACTACTCTGAAGTAGGATACTCCTTCAGGTTTCTGTGTTTCGTATTGTAAAGCAAATTCCCTCAGATGTTTCAAATCTTTCTCTCTGCCCCCACACTTCAGAGCTTCTTGGCTTGTATTGAACCACCCTGACCTGGCAGCTCAGTAAGGTAGGTGGATGCAGGGTCAGTGTTAAGCATTTCCTGGCACTGACAGCACTGGTTTTTTTGCAAATCCTCAGTGAATCATAGTGCTAAATGCTACAAGAGTGTTAATTTTGTAAGGCAAGCGATTGTGCAGTCATAAGCTCAGAGGTGTTCTCGCCATGCAGGGGATCTCTGTGCACTGCTGGAGAGGGGATCAGACAGCCAGCTCCTCCTGTGGTTGGCACAACTTGTGTGTCATGTGGAATTACTTCTTCCTCTCTGCTGTGATGCAATGGAAGATGGGGACCGCTTTGTGCTGCATCTTACTTGGCTCTGATGGCTGTTCTAGCTGTTCATCCTTACCAATTCCCCATTAACAGCTCTGGGTCCAGCACTCTCACGGGGCTCAGCTCCCAGCACTGATAACATGGAGTACCAGCATCCTATCTTTTATCATTAGGGGGAAGGGAAAATTTTTTTTAATTAATAACCCAAATTACCCTGTGAAACGGCACTTGTCTGATCTTAAATATTAAACTCCCTTAAGCGGGTGAGCTGGGGCAGAGAAACAGCAGCGTGCTGGTAGTGATGGGCTATGGCGGAAGATGAAGTGGTGCCGGACAGCACTAATACTTTCTCCCTGGAGGGCGTTCCATCTTCACGGCAGCCAGGTGCTCTTCCATGCAGCTCCCCAGCTTCCAAATGGCATTTTTCACACTATAAACATTTTGCACGCTTTGAGCAGATCTGAACATCAAAGGCTGGTGTATTCTGGCTCTGCCGTTACCATGGCAACAGCAGCTGAGAGGATTTGGATGTTTCTGGGATGGGATTTTGCTGCTGGGTGTGCTGAGCAGAGTGAGGCTGCTCCTCTCACATCGGTGCCGTTGTGGGCATCATGCTCTGTGAGGAGATGGTCTGCCCCAGCCCAGGAGTACTGTGGTGCAGACCTCTGTGTCTGAACTACTCACCTCAGCTCCCTCCAGTCTGAGAGAGGAGGAGGGAGTCCTTCCCATGCTATGCCACATGTGGAAGTAGGTCAGCTGAATTGTACCCTTAGACATGCTCATTTCTCTCCACTGGCTCTCAAGGGAGCTGAGCATTGAGCCCTGCTTCAAGCGTTGACTCTGTAGGAGCCCAAAACTGCTTCAGTGAGCCTACCCTCAGCATGTTAGCCTCAGATGCCTCTTCCATCCCCCTGCAGCTCCAGATATGCTGGATACAGTGGATTTCCAGGAGTGAACATAAAGCTGTGCTTTAAACACTGTGAAAATATGATATTGGTCTGGTTGGGTAGTGTGCTACAGCAACGCAGTCAAGGGGCTGCTGTTGATCCTCACTGTGAGTCTGTCAAGCTGTGTGTACTGGGCAAAATGCCCCAACTTCCTCCTTGTGTGCTGTAAAATGGCCCCTGGGAATTCATTGCTGTTCTGTGAACATTACTCATTTGGGTGACTCTAGCATCTCTAGCCAATATCTGCTGAGGGAACAGGCAACGTGTGTGACTTATTCGGACATGCATATAGCAGATGAGCTTTGGGGGGTGGGTGGAGCGGGGGGGTGGTGTGTCTGTGGAGATATGCACTTGAGACAGATGGGTGGTTTGATGAAGGAAAGCAGGTAATTCTGAGCACCCTGCCTATTCCTTGTGCTGTCACAGCAATAGACAACCCTCAGACTTGTGATCTCAGTGCTGTTGGCCTCTGCATACTAAAGGAGAAAATATTTTGTCAAACTGCCTGAACATGACAGAGCAAGATCATGTTGGTGCAGACTGTGGTATTTAGGTACAGTGCAGACCTCAGAGACTGAGTGGCTGAGAATAAAGGTACACTGAAAGTGTGGGGCAAGATTGAGTTCATGCTCTCTGGCTTGATGCTCAGGAGCAGAGCAGATTTCTTTCCAAGAGGAGCAGAGTGCAGCCTGCCAGGTGGGGACTGTACATTCATCTTTTCTTACAGGAAGTCAGTCTTAGCTGCCTCCAGGCATGCACTGCAGCCAAGTGCTGGAAATCTCTTGGTCTTGAGATTCCCAAACAGGCGTAACATTTAGGTGTCTCTCAGTTATCTGTAGTCTTGCAGTTACAGCAGGACCAGTGGATCCAACAGGATCAATAGCTGAGGTGGATTAACTGCAGCCTGAGAAGAGTCTTGTTACATCTTTCAGATTGGTGCCTGTCTGAATGAAAGCTGAAATCTGCACCGTGAACAGTAATTAAGAAGTGATTTGCCCTTGGCCCATATTGTGGGCATAATGCCAAATTCTGAGTTCCCAGAACTGGGAATTTTCAGATTCAGGCTGAGTTAGGTGATGCTTTTTGCTCTCTGAACTGCCTGGTCTCTAAAAGGGGTCAAAGAGTGGATGCTAATCCTGTGAGTGAGATGTGTTCTGGTCCGCTGGATAAGAGACCTGGATGCAGAGGTTGCTGATCAGTTTTATCTGTGCAGATGTCTTCTTTGCAGCCAGGATAGCACAGTACTAAGCCATAGCATAAACAATCGGACATGAATATTCCTTTCCTTTGGGAGCTCTGCATCTCTTTCATGTCTTCACTCTGAGAATCTGACTTTCTGAGTTTTTATGCTTGAATAAGTATAAATATGATAAATCAGTGTGATGATATTTTCAGTTGTGTTGCCTGGCTTGTTCAAATGATGAGCAAAAAGAACACTTGATAAGCTGTGGTAAGATGCCAGAGAGGCACATGCTATGAAGCTGTCTGTCTGCTCAGTATGTGTGCAGGGAGGGGCAAAAGGCTGCTGAAACATCTTGGTTTGGGGCTCAGACTGCTTCCTCTCCAAGAACTAAATTGTGGTTGTGCTGGTACAAGGCAGCTATCTCTTGGAGTAAGAGACCAATCTGCTTCATCTCCAAAATCATGCCTTTGGAGGCAACAGTGCACAGTTCAAGAAACACAACCTTAAGAAGATCTATTCAATTTCTATTTCTGAATTTCCTTTGGGCATCTCACAGATTAAATAGTTCTGAACTGATAAATGACCACAAAACGGTTTCTTAGATCAGGGCTATGACAGGAAGAGATTTCTTATTTCTAATAGCTGCTGAGCTTTGCAAACCCAGTCCATTTTTTCTTTTCATTGTTTCTTTTCATTTGTTCTGTGCTTCTGCGTGCCGGTTTTTAGACTGATTTGGAGAGAAGTACCTGTAAATTGGCTTCTCTGCTGTCCCCCCAACAACAAAGGAGATGGAGAGGAGATGGAGAGGCAACTAGAGAGCAAGGGCTGGAATATTTGTGTACAGCAAATCTTTGTCCCCCTCCCACCACATCATTGCACAGCTCCTCCTCAGACAGAAAGGTGAAGAGCGGATGTCAGTGTGGACCCCTCAGATGCTTCCTGTGTTGCTCGTGGCTGATGATTCCAGCACTTTGGAAGCTGAGCATCAGCTGTTGGAGAGGTAAGGCTCCAGTGGTACCCATGGACTTCCTGTAAAATCACGAATCACCACGCCAGAAGCCAGAAACACCACAGGAAAGCAAAGCCTCAGCTGTGTGATGTTCTGAGGGCTGCCTGCTCTGAGCTGCAGCATCTATCTCAGCTCTGCAGAGCATCTTAATCCACTTATTTATGCCTGCATCACTGCTGCTCTCTCCCAACAGGAAGAAGTGGCCTGACAGCACCACTGTTTTTCTGTGTACCTACTGTTACCCATGGCTGGGCAGCAGTAGCAGAATTGCTAAACATTTAAATTATTCAGCTTCTGTTGCTGACTCAGCTTTAAAACTACATTGACATTTCCTGAGATAACAGCTTGCTGACTGGAACCTGGGAGCCTGGCTGGTCCTGGGAGCCTCAGCAGGTGACAAGAGCACAGGGAGTGTTTTCCTCTCTAAGGAGAAAGGGGACATGCTGGAGTAAGGTGAACCCATGTGTATCCATGACCTTGGACCAGGAGGGTACTGCAAATGCTCAGGGAGGCTTCAGTGACTGCAGCCCTGGACTCATCCTGGCATCATTTCTCAAGTGGCTGAGTTCAGGAAGGGCTGTGTTTCCTTCCCTGGGCAAAGGCACATACAACTTCCTCAAAATATTAAAGCCCATTGTTACATTATTTACTCTTCTTCAAGGTGATGTGTTTAAGGTTCTCTGCTGCATACATTACACTCCTCATTCCCTTAAATGAAAGGAAGAACAGCTGAGGACAGACTGGCAGCAGCCAGCAAGTGCCTGGTGCTGGGCAGTCACTTCTCTGGTTACATGGCGGATACCAAAACCGAGGAAGGAGCCTTGCATTCCTTCACAGCTACATCATCACACAGCTGAAGAGTTTCTCCAAAGGTCAGAGGCAGAACTTTGTATCTTGAAAAACCAAAACTCTTTGTAGCTGAAGGAGTAGTTCTCTTCAGAGATCTCTGCTCTGCCTTCTAAATTTCTGACAGAGCTTCTCTTCACCCCTGAGTCTGTCTGCAGTTGCTGCTGGAATTCAATGTTTTTTTTTCATCTCAGGTGGGAACCCAGAATGCAATGGCACTGAGGCACCAAGGATGCTGAGTCTCATCCCGGCAGCTGTCTCAGGATAGCAGAGAGAGAAATTAGTTTTCATGTGGGTATGATAAATATTATAGCATCCAGGGAACAGCACTTAAGAGAATACTGGAACCCTGGCTTGCAAAAATTTCCTAAAGCCCACAGGGGTGCCCAGAGGTTGTAATTCTTGGTCACTTTTTCTCAACATGAATTTGCTCTTTTTTAGACAATATTCTTGTTTTTTCCAGTGTAAATAATGTCCCTTTGCAGAGCCCCAGTTTAACTATGTTAGCTTTTGTGGGTGCAGCATGACACTGAGTTCACCTTCAGTTGTCTCTGAGGCCTTTATGGTGACAATCATATGCTCAGATGTCACTAAGGAGAGGACAGAGAATAAAATTTTGGAGAATGAGCAACCCAGACAATCTCAGTTCAGCATCTGGAAACAGGTAAGTGTTAAGGAACTGCTTGAGACCTTAGTTGTCGCCCTGAGTTTTGCAGTCTGTTGATGTTTTCATTTCTGTGATGGAGTTCTCACACACTTTCTGTAAATACAGTTAAGTTCTCATGCACTTTCCATAAACATAAGTTATGTTTAGCTAAGTTCTCTTTTGTTTTCATTCCTTCTCCTGACGCGGGGAAAGTTTGATGGTCTTTTCCTTCGACCAGTGTGGTTGGAGAGGTGGTAACTTCATCCTCCGATCCATGGTCATTCCCAGAAGCAGATTTATATGATGTGAAATAAACAACGAGGCCTCTTTTGGTGGTCTCGGTCTCTCTACCTGACTGAGCTGGGTCTGTGTGGTCCTTTCGTGTCTGAGTACGACACTTAGTCTTTTGAGGTGTTTTCATGAAAATGGAAAGAGCTTTTGGAATTAAAAGCTGTTCATTTATTAGAGTTGTATTTGTTATTTTTCAAGCTCTCACAGGCTCTGATTTCTCAGACAGGGTTGTGCCCATAGTGTTGGTTTCTCCAGAACTGCCAAGATGTTCGTGCTAGATATAACAGGCAAGATAACAGTGACAAACTGCTAGTAAAGCAAGTTGCTCTGAGGTATGAGTTTTCAGCACTGATACGTGCAACTCACCTGCCTACAGTTAGATAGGGGGAACTTTTGGAGATGCCTCAGGTGAGGTGGTAATGAGTGAATGAGACCTATTAGAGGCACCAATGGGAAGTGTTCAGGAAATTACAATTAACAAGGGACAGCAATTAATAGAGCAAAGAGACCAGTTTTCTTATAGATGGAGCCTGCACCAGCTTCACAAACAGCCTGGGAAAGAAATGGTTTTTAGTGTGTTACATACTCAAGGCAAAGTGCTCTGTTCTCCTCCATCTTCAGGGAAGGGAGAAAACAGACAGGTACCTCCCACCTTACAGGATCCCCTTTACTCGTGCTCCCAAAATCACCTTTACTTCTAGAGCTATAGATATGTGACTGATAGTAATATTAACGTTGTGAACTCCATACAGTTGCCTCAAGATCCATGGGTCTGCTGCAGCCTGTGACCTGCCAGCCCATGTGGATGTCACCAACAGCTGAGGATACCTCAGTGACCTGAGCTCTGAGCTGTGGGGAAGTTCCTGGGAGCTGTTGGCAGGCAAAACTCCAGGTCTTAGTGGGGAAGCAGAGACTTTGCGGCTTGGCCAAACTTGCCGGGACCATATCTAATGGTAATATTTCTCTGTCAGAGGAGCTCTGACCTGCAGACATGTTGTATTTAGGCACTTCTCATTCTTCACCGTGGTAGAAAGGTTCTGCCTCAGTGGTGGGGACCTGGAGCAATTCCAGCTGCTTCCTACTCTGCACACAGTCACAGGCCTTCCTTCCCTGTGCCCTGCTGTGGCTATGGGCATAGGGTATGCATTAAGGGAGTCCTTAATGGCCAGAGGCAAAGGTGAGCTCCGTGTTCCCTCTGGCACTGTACAGGGCTTACCTCTCCCCTCTCCATCCTTGTGGAGGTATGAGGCATCGCTGGATTGCCAGAAATCTGTAGGACTGAGCGAGTCTGAGACTGGCCAAAGAGTTTGCTGCCCCGGGGATTGTCCCATGATTGAGTTTGCCTGTTCTGGGTTTATGAAAGTCACCAGTGCCAGAGGTTGCACAAAGCAAAGCTAAACCGAATCTCAGAATGGGAGGGGTGAAGGAGGCAATCTCATGGGCACCGTTGCACTGCTTTTCCCTGATGTGTGCTAGGAGGTAAACCCAGCTGGATTGTAGGGCACAGATTAGGGCTTTGTCAAGTGTATACATCCACTACCCTGGTGGATGCAGGATCTGGAGAAAGTTTGCATTATGCTGAGGGAGCAACTTTGAATCGGTTCATGAGCTCTGGCTGGAAATGGCCTGTGTCAGAGTGTGGACTCATGTTTGCATTCATGACATGCAGCTATGGGGGGAGTGGAACCAGGATCTGAGGCACTGATAGATGCCAACTCTGCAGGTTCAGAGCAGCGGCACTTTTTTAGAACAAATGTAGTGTGCCAGCCAGCCAGCAGTTGCAGTGCCCATCCTTTTGGCAACATAACATTTGAGCTCTACCTGAACTGAAGGTGGAGTCTGTTCTATTTCAAATATCAGAGGGAATCTAGACTTCCAAGGAAGTGCTGAATGACTCTGGACAAAGGCAAGGTGTTTTCCCTAGACTGAGGTAAGGACTCTGCTTTGCTCTAATGCTAAACTTGGTCTTTTCTCAGTATAAAAATCTCACTTTCTGTGTAATGCAAAGCATTTTGCCATCCTAACATGTTCTATTGATCTACTTTTCCTGCGTCTCCGCTCATATAAGCTTTTCTGGTGGTGTGCTGGGCTGTTTTACAGGATTTCCCTAGAGAGATACAGCTGGCAGAGCAGTTGTTTCTTTCTCTCTGAAGCTGCAAATGTCACAAGCTGTTATTTATCTGCATATTGCTCAGGCTTTTCCAGGTGTGATCACCTCACGGCTGTGCATTCACTGGTTTGGCCTCAGTGCCTGGCTGGAAGCACCTTGGCCTTCTTCACCCTGTAACTGGCAAAAAGGGCCAGGTGAATGGTAGCTGGAAATAGAAACCAAGCTGTGTGGCTCCCCTGCAGCACCTCACGTCCTTTGCCAGGCTGGCCCCAGTTTAGCATCTGGAACCAAGATGGGATAGGCAAAGCACTAGCAAGAGGGATGACTCCTGCCAGCCAGGCGAACATTGCTCTGCAGGGTCACCCTAAGCTGGAGCACAAGGAAAGGGTGGGATGGGAGCGGTCTCCAGGAGGTCTGTTCCTTTGGACAACTGGTGTGACTCCCTTGCGTGTCTTTCAGAGAGGGCATGCACCAACCACTGTGGACCCCTTGCCTTCTTGCTGCAAGCAAGGATCTCCTGAAGGGATGCTGGAGCAGGAGTCTGCTGTGCAGGTAGAAGGGGGGAAGGGGCGCGTTCATTGTATTGTAGTGGGCTCTAGGCCGTACAAAGAGCCTGGAGCTGCTGTCACTAGACCTCATTTGCCACTTCAGTTCCATCTCGGTGTCCTCCATTTGGGACTGTGCCCAGCCAAGGTCTGCAGGGACCTGTGAGCAACCTGAGGTCTTCTGCTCACTGTCTCCAGCCCAGCCTGCTTTGTGTGGCACAGACCAAGAGACAATGTGGTTCTGGCCACAGAGCTGTTTCATTTTGCTTTATATTGCTGAAGTTTCATCTTCCCTTGTACTGTTTGAAGAGCAGAGTCCATGCGCATGGGCTCCTCCCTGTTAACAGTTCACAGATGTGTTTATGAAGTGTGGCTCAGACATGACACTCACTGGTGCCCAGCCTGGCAACTCTCCCCAAGCTCCTGACGTGGGACAACCCGTAATCTCCAGACTCCAGACAGGAGCTTCCTTGTTGTGCTGGCTTGCAGTCAGGTGTGTGAGCAGTGATAGGGTGCAGTCCTGCTGCTGATAAACCTCTTCCAGCCTGCTCATGCTTGGTTTGGCTGCAGCATTCAGCATAAGTGGGTTGATCAGAGCTGCAGACCCTGGCTGTCCAGGGTGAGCTGACCTTCTGCAGTGATGACATGCATGCTTTACCTGAGGGTGAGTACTTGGGCACGGTCAGGGGTTTGTTGGGCAGCAAAAGAGGAGAGGAATCAGGTCAGCTGGTTTGCACGAGGGAGTTTAGGTATATTCTGGCTGGTAATATGAACTTCAGTCCAAAGAAAATGCCTCTTCTCTCCAAACAGTTGGTGCTAAATGGACCTCAGACTGGCAGGAAGGGTTTACTGCCCTTCTTAGGTCATTGGTAACCTGCCTAAGGTAATCCTTGGCGCCAATGACAATGCCTGGCATTGAAACCAGGTCCCTTGGTGCTGTATTTGCCTTGTCCTTCTCACTGCTGCTTTGCTGGGAGAAGGCAGGTACCCCAGGTGTTGTTTTTTTGCAGTATTATGATAGTAAATGTTGATTCCTGTGTTATCACCTTCCTTATTTTGCCCCTCCGGAGCCCTGGGACAGGTGCACAGGATGATGTTTCTCTCTCAGCACAGTGCTGCGCTAGCTCTGCTGCGGAGCAGGTGGCTGTGCTGCAACGGCTTTGCTCGCATGTCCTCACCGGCGGTCTGCTGGCAGAGATACATCAGCAGGCCTGTGCTTCTGGTGCTTTTCTGTCAATGCTTTCTTCCCTGCATGGCTTCCAGAGGCTGCATCCCAAGCGCTGGCCAGGCAAGCCTGGCTTAAGGCTGAAGACAGTAAATCTATGGTAGCCACAGCACAGGGACTGTACTGTGATACCACCCGGCATGCAGATCCCAGCAGAAAGCCCCCTTCTAAGTGCTTTTGTTCATGCAGGCAGGCAAAAGCAGGTGCAGGCTAGTCCTGCTGGAGCAGAGGTAGGGAATGAGTCAGAACAGACTGCAGAATTCAGGAGCAGTTTATAAGCGTCACTAGGAAAGAAAAGGAAGCTTCTCCACAGGGCACCGGGGCAGACCCTGATGGTATGATCTGGACTCCAGCACCTCACCTGAGCATGAGGGTGCTGACAGAGCCCAGGGCAGGTTGAGGCTGGTCCAGAAGCTGTGTCTTCGTCCCAGGCTGACATCAGGCAGGCTCAGAGCATGTCTCTGATTCCCCCCTTGCACTGGCAGCCTGCTAGAGCCCTCTCAGCTCCCCAGACAGACCTGCACAGACCTGCCTAAACCACGTCATGGTCCAAAATAGGTAGTGCATTAGGAACGTAGGAGATAGAAAGCAGTTGCTGTGCTGCTGCATCTCTCTCAGCAGCTGTAAATGTTATGTTGTTAGAATAGGTGTAGTGCCTGAGCAAAAAGCTCTCATGTATTGTCTTCAGTCACAGTCTATATCTTTTTTGATGAGGTAAAAATAGCTTTTCTTTTTCAGGATATGCAGAGAGCAGAGGCTCCTGCTAACATCAAAGGAGAGTGACAGCTTTCCCCTGGGTGTGCATGGCCTCAGCTGGCAGGAGCAGTAGCTGTGTTAATTCTTGCCTTGCTTTGGCTCTGTGTGAAAGGAAAGATGTTCTGGTCTCCTTTTCCTGTTCAGGTCTCTGGACCAGCCCCTGTTTCATTCTCCACTGCTGCAGGACCCAGCACTGTACTTCAAAGGGAAAGTGATAGTTTGCAAATGACAGAACAAGATCTTGAACACGTTACTTAGAAAATCCATTAGGCAGCAGGCAGGCACTGCAGGCTTTCACAGAGCTGTGGGCTGTAGCCCACCAGGGGATCCTTATCAGAAAGATCAGTCTGCTGTGTAGGGGCAGCTCCTTGCTGCCTTGCTCTCTACAGATTAAGCTGTTTGTGATATCTGCCCTCCTCACAGTTCTGAACCTGTTCCAGCTGGAGCAGCCAGCAAAGGGGACCCACGAGCGGGGAAGGAAGGAGGCAAATGGCAACGCAGATGTCGTCTGTATCCGAAAATGCTCAGCAGGGACTGAGTTAACCTTGACCCTGACCTGTACCACCAGTGACAGTCCAGAACTACCTCTCCTGTTAACGGTGCACAAAAATGGGCTTTCCAAAAGCTCATTATTCATGATTATGTAATGGTAGAGGATTGTGCATGTTGGAGAGGCCAGTCTGATGCTGACACCCGAAAGCTTGCCCTCTCTTCAGCACTGTAAAAGTGCTAATTGACAGGTTGCTTCCCTTCCCACAAACCTGCCAGGGACTTTCCTTCCCTCCTTCTTCTGTTTTGGGATTTCTCCTTTGCCAGTTGTGCCAAGTTCTTCTCCAGCTCTATCCTTTGCATGGGAACGTGAGCAGATCTTTCACTTCCTGCATGCTCTGATTCACCTGCTGCGAGATGGTTGAGCTCCCACTTGCATCCTGCTCTGGGGATCTCTGCTGGGCGTATCAGCCATCAACCTCTGCGGTACGTGCTTTGGGGCTGTTGTGAAATCTGCATTAAGCAGAAAGGAGCATGGACAAAAGGTTTACTCAGGCTGGTGTATGAAATGAGAACAAACTGACTTGGCAGATGCCTTCCAGAGATGACTTCTTGTGCCTTGACTCTCATCAGTCCTATTAAGATCCGCAAACCTGTGCTAAATCGTGGGCAGAGGTGAGGATGATGGGAGAATAGAACTTGGGCATATGGATTTATCTGTCTTGAATCATGTGGATAGGGGTGAGAATGATGAAAGAATAGAACTTAAGCATTTGGATTTATCCTTTCATCAGATGAATTTTCCCAATGCTTTTGCTTTTCTCTTTCTTCTGGGTTTGCAGTATCTGCCTGTTCTCCGTGTTCTGCTGGCTGACTGCCTGAGGCTTTGCTACTGTGGCCTCTCTGGAGATGCTGTACTCTGCTGAATGCTGCCTTCTACTCAGAAGGCAGAAACCTGCCAGTAGGTTTTGTTTCTGCTGCAGGGCCCACTGAGAGAGTCCAGTTTCTGTTAATAGAGATAGGACAGAAAGTTCCTGTAAGACAGGCAATGTGGCTTCTGTTTCTGAGCATTTTAAGTTGAATCTCCTGATCTTCCCTGATTATCCTGTGGGGACTCTAGGTGTTATCTTTAACTGCTCTTAATCTTAGCAGCTCTTTTAGTGTGTTTTCAGGACTGGCAAATTCTTCTCATCTGATGAGAAAGAACTGAGGTCATCACCTGCAGACCTGTGCACTTGATATCTGCAAGGCAGAGGTCCAAATGAGCATTGGTTCCAGAGAAATTCCTAGGTTGGGCAGTTTCTTAGAAGTAAACCACTGCACCGGTGTGAGGTTTTGGTGTTTCTGCTCGAAATAATGCCTCAAAGGTGAGGATCATGCCCACTGTTGGACACAAGTCCACATGAGCAAGGAAATGTCCAAGCAAATGGCAAGGGCTATTGCCCTTGGCAAGGGTTTATCACATGTCCTCAGCTGGCAGCACTGACTTTAGGTTCCAAGATGCTGGCACTGGTAGCTGGAAGTAACTGGATGACCTCTGAGATGTGAGCTGGACCTTTCCACAGCATCTAGACAGGATGCCCATAGCAATACATGGCTTGGTGCCAGAATTTGGGTTTGCATCTCATTGCCAGTCCTGGGGTTCTTTGGTTGTTGGGGTGACTGTGTGCTGCCTAGCCTCCAGGTGTTTCCTTGCTGGACCTCCTCTGTCCGCTGCTCCGTGAGTCTGTGTCAGCTTGGCTGAAGACAGGGTAAAGAGGGCAATGCAGCAGGATGCGTGTGTGCCAGGCTGGAATACTGTGGTGAGATGCTTCTTGACTGTCTTTGTGTCCCAGAAAACATTGTGAGATCAGCACAAGTCCCTGAACTCATTTGCACTTGGGAATCATCTACTTACAGCATTTAGCAGCTCATACAGAGTGGGCTCAGACTGCTTCCTCTCCAAGAACTGGCCCACAAGAAGTGTGGCCACCTTTAGCAGGAGGAGGCAATGCTGAGACCCTCCCTTTTTTTATCAGTGATGAGCAGCAGGAGCTGGTGGGAGCTCCTCCCTGGGTGTGAGTGAGAGCAAGCAGTGCCAGAAGAGATTAGAGCAGGACACTGACCACAGCCAGAGACAGCAGGCTTATGAACCTCTCACTGCAGCCCTTGAAATCCAGCCTGAGCCTCTGGTTTGACTTCCCCTTTGCTTATTGCCCTGGCCATGGCTACAATGCAATGGGCTCATGTGGTTCCAGGCTAGTGGCATTAATGCTGTGAGAGCAGGAGGACACCTGAGAAAAGGAACAGAAGAAGCCTCTCCTCAGGGCCAGGAGAGGGTGTAATGAGAAAAAAATTACTCTGAAACCAGGACAGAGGGAAAGGGAAAAATTTAGATTGTCAGCAGACAAGGGGAGATTTTTCTTGAAGGAAAAGAAAGGGAAGGAGAGTAGAAGCACAGTCTGATGTGCTGTGCTATGTTTTTGACTTTAGAAGGTCTTGGAGCACTTCACAAAGTCCAGATCTGAGGCTTCTCTCTTGCAGAATTGCTGACAGCAGCCTTCTGACACTTCACAGCTTGGATGTCCACAAGTCTGTAGAGCATGACACCTGTGTATAGGATTTAGCAGTCACGTAAGAGTGCAAGAGGTACACAACAGTGAGGCAGCTTATTTTCTCCCCCAGAATATCTCCTTCCTGGAAAATTGCTAGGAAGGCAAAGGAGAATGGAAAGAAACTCTGCAAACTCCAAATAAAAGAAAATCAGCAGAGGCAGTTTCTGCATCTGGGAGCAGTTGCTGTATGTTCTGGGGTACACAGCAAGTGACTGTGTGTGCACATGAGGCACGGCTGTACTGCGCTTTGTGCTTGTCAGTGGGTGATGTTAACTGTGCAATGCGTGTGTCTGTGTCTGGGTGAGTTGGGATGGTGCTGACTGGGATATGTGTGCGTATCTTCTCGATGTGCACATCTACTTGTGTTCACGGGGTCTCTGCATTTCTTGCTGTCAGTGCTCCCTTTTGCTGAAATTCGGGAGACGGCAGTGACCCAGTGCTTCCATTTCCTGGGGAGCGAATTGCCCTGAGCAATAGGCAGGCAGTCCCATCGTGCAGCCTGACAGAAGGACAATATGATGGTGGATCTGCTTTTACCATTTGAGCCAAGCTATTCCATCTTCTCTGGTGGAATGTGTGGTCTGATTGCTGGTGTCTGATGCCCTGCATCTCTCTGTGCATCTCTGGAAGGTACATGCTGAGCATGGGGAGCAAAAGGGCAGTACCTCTGATGCACTCCAGCCTTGGCATGTTTTCCAAGGCCTGGGCCCCAGCATCCAGAGGGTCAGGAGGGAACCCCAACCCCTCTCCTCTGTGGCAGGAGTTACCTGTGAGTTGCCAGGCTCCTGGGCGTATCTCTGGGGCTGCTTTTCCTCTGCTGTTCCTGAGGTGGTACCTGCAACTCTGACCCCCTCCCTGCGCTTGGCAGCAGTCATTTGCTTTCCGGAGGTGGCTTGATATTAAATATCCTGTCTGACACAATAATGGAGAGAAAATGAACAAATTCCATTAGCAGCTGGCGATCCCTGCAGGGTCTGCATTGGAGAGAGGACGGAGCCTGTATTTTTAGATAGAATGCAATGTAACTTACGGGCTCTCTCAAAGCTGGGGAGTAGATAACCAAGGAGGGAGAGAGGGGACACCAGGCTCAGGTTTCAGCTGAAGTGCCAGACTATGGCAGCACGAAAGGGCAGGTCCCGTCCAGACGTGGCTGTGAGTATACAACACACTTCTCCTTCATGCCCACAGAGACCTCTGCTTTGCTTTTTTGCTTGCTTTCTGCCTGTAGTCTCTGCTGCTGGGGGTGCTGGGGCTTTGGGAGCCCCTTTGCTGCAGGGCCTTGTAGAGTTTTATCGTTTAATCTTCAGAGCTCCACGTGTGTCCCATGGGTGACAGAGCCTGGCTGAGCTGTGCTTTGATTTTCCAAGGGTTTGCTGCCTCATCGATCCTGACCTAAGAAGCAGAGGCTTCTAGCAGTGTTCTGGAGTTGGAAAAGCTCTTTGCATTCAGCCTGTTTCTTGAAGCTGTGCGTGTTTCCTCACTGGACCCCAGACAGCACGCAGAGCTCAGAGGGTGAATGTGCACTTCTAAGCACAATGCTGGTGTTGTCTTCTGCCTCTTGCAGTTGATCCTTCTGGATGAGCAGAGCACTGGATGGATGAGGCACCGTGTTGTGTCTCCTCTGTGTTCACAGCCTCACAAAGCCACAGCTCCATTGTGAATCGGGGGGCTCTTCCCTGATAGATGGGGCTCTCCTCTGAGGTGGAAGCAAGCAGAGCCAGCTGGCGCAGGAGGTCATGCGATCGGCACGTGTTTGCCCTGCACGCGGAGGCTGCGCACCGTGACGGGGCACAGTGGTGCTGCCCTCCACCATCTGTCCTTCTGGCCTGTGGGCTGCCCCAGAGGGGCCATGGCACCTTGCCACTGTGGTGGTAGCCTGGCCTGAGCTCTGTGCCTGGCCCAGCAGGGCCAGGACACCCTGTTTGTGGGCCTTACCTCTACAGCAGAGAACAGGGTCCTAATGGGCCCAGGGCATGGCTGCCTTTCTCTGTGGTAGGAGTGTCAGGCAGAAAGGATGAGCTGGGGGAGGCAGATGGAGGAGACCAGAAGGCATCTGAGTTGTGCTGCTTCAAAGTCCCAATTCAAATCTCTGAGACTGCAAAGAGAAGGGAAGAGAGGAGCCCTGAACCTGTGTGGTGCATCATCCTCCCTAGTATGCCTCCAGTGCTTTTGTCTCTGGCTGTGTTGCTTCCAGCTTCTGTCCAGGAGCTTCCTAATCCTGGATGCTCTGCTGCAGTCAGGCTGTGGGCAATACAGGATGGCTCGGGGTGGCAGAACAGAGGCTCTCCTAGCACAGGAGGTCCCTTGGTCAGTCCTGATGTGACTGGTACAAGAGGGGTTCTGATTTTCTCTTGGAGCTGAAGCCAGAGGAGTGCGTCCTGCACCCCTGCCATGGATGTCTTGTGGCTCTTGGCTGCAGAGAGCCCTTTGGGCTGGCCTGAGCAGCCAAGTACCAGGTGGTAGTTACCAGACCAAGTTCCCAGACTCACAGACCCACATCACTGCATTTCCACCCTGTTCTCCAGCTTCTAGTGAGCCATGCCATTGTCTCCATTTGCTGCCTCACACTGCTAAGTAGTGTTGCTCAAAGTATTGCTGTGCCTTGCCTGGGCTGGCTGTGGTGTAGCAGTTCAGGGAGGCACTGTCAAAAAAGAGAGTTGTGACTTTCACAGCTGTGAGGTGCTCAGCTGGGGCTGTTGTCCCTCGTGCTGGTACCTGAGCTGTGGCTCTCCAGTGGCTTCTGGAGCAGGGTAGGGGTGAGCTCACTACAACTCCATCAGTGTAGTCCTTCAGCCCAGACACGGAGGGGTTTCCTGGGCCAAGGGAGGCTGTCATGGTGGCAGGAGCTCCCTCTCTACTGTCCCCACAGTGTGATGGGACGAGCTGCAGACCTTCTGCCCCATTATCTGGATGCTTTTCACTTTAAGTCCAGGTCCCAGGCCTTCTTCTTCTTGTCTAATTTGAGGCACCTCAGTCTGTCCCAGCAGTTCCCGTTGTGACTTGCCTGGCCTCTGCCTTTTCTGCCTGGTCTGTGTAGTTATGTTCTCTGCAGCTGAGCGAGGCGCTGACCCAGTGCTGGTGGTGGGGGAGAACAAGGAGGCTCCGAGTTTCATGCTTTTTCTTTTTGTCCCCAAGGCCGATGCTGCAACCAGTTTCTTGAGAGCTGCAAGATCTGGGAATCTGGACAAAGCCTTGGATCACCTCAGGAACGGGGTAGATATTAACACCTGTAACCAGGTAGGTGAAACACACAGGGCTTCTGGTACTGTGTCTAGTTCATGTGAAAATGTGGCTGACTAGAGGGCAGACCTGGAGCAGTTGTCTTTGGGGCCAGGAGGGCAGCAATAGCTATAAAGATCTGAGGAGCCTGGATGTACTGGCTGGAGCATAGCAAAGGACATTAACAGGTTCTGAAAGAGTGGGCTAACAGAGAGGGCTCCTTTAGTGTGACCAAGCAAATGGGACAATTGGAAGGAGCTCAGCTGCTTCTCAGAGGGCAGAGCAGATAGCTGTGAAGAGTAGCACAGTGGCTGGAACATCACAGGAGTGGCTTTTTGGGGTTATTCCCCTTGCCTGCAGTGCTGCAGTGCTGAGGCTTTTGGATACCTAGAAGTTGCAGTTTATCACAAGCAGTGAATGTCTGCAAAATGCCAGTTGTGGTGGTTTGGGAGGTGTTGGGCAAGAGGAGCCCTCCTCATCCTGAACAGAAACGGGTTTGTACAGGAACAGAGAGCTGCAGGCACTGAGGAATTGTTTTCACATCATCATCAGAACATTTTGTATCTGTGTAGCTGCCAAATGCAAGTGGCTGAGCCTGAATTGGGGCAGTTGTGGTAGGAACAGATTCAGGGGGCTTAGGCTGAGCAGGGGAAGCAGACAGGCTGTGCTGCCGCTGCTTTCTGGAGCAGTGGTGTTGCTGGGAAGGCTGACTCAGCACAAAGGCACACTCATCTGTTTCACTATCAAGTCCCCAAACCAAGTGAAGTTCAGACCTACTGATTTGTGCACTGCGGCAGCCAGTGCAGTTACTGGGGACAGGTTCCCACAGGACAAGCAGAGTGCACCATGGATGTTCACTCATTTCCGATAGCAAGCCTAAAAGTAGAGGGAGGATTTCTACCTCCACTGATCCTGTAATGCTCTAGTCCAGTGGAGTATGGGATTCTGGAGAGGGCTCTGTAAAGAATTACAACAGGGTGACCCATCCACAAGCTAAAGATAAAGGCTTTGAACTTCTTCCTCACCAAAAGAGATGGTCTGTCATCAGCTGTCTCCACTGACCAGCTTCAAGTCCTGTTTCCGGACAGATTTCTGGTGCTGGTGAGGGCATTTAACACTTTGATGGAAAGACAGTGGCTACTGCAGTATGAGGCTCTTCTCTCAGTGGTGTCTTTGCACTGGTTCCTGCCGTCTCCCTGAGGTTAGATGGCACTTTGGGGTTTCCTTCTGAGGAATATCAGACCTGTGGGAAAGGTCCAACCTCACATGTCCTGTATAGAATAAAGAGGGATATATGTGGTCAGACCTATCCCACAGGCCCTGTATTCTTACTCAAGTTCAGAGACCTTGACATGCCATCTGATCTTCATCCCGCCGATTTCACCTCCTTCATTGTTGCATCAATGTCTTCGTCATCCACCTTTCATGTTTCAAATTTTGGCATGGTCCCATCTCATCCACAAGGAGCTGGAAGGACTGAGGATGAGTGCACCTTACTGCCAGGACTCTCATTAGCTGGGAACAGCACCGTCATGGCACATGGGTGCCCAGGAGATGGTCCTTGTTGAGGTGGCCAGTCCTGAGGGGCAGTCCTGAGCAGGGCCCTGCTTTGGGACAGGCTAAGTGTAAAGTCTCTGTGTTATTCGGTAGGGGCTGCATTTGTCGCACCGATAGCCAGTGACTGGGATTTCTGGGAATTATTTGCAGCATTTGGTGAGGAAAATACATCACCTTTCAGATTACGCACATCCTGTGGCAGTTTTGGGTCGGATGAGCTGTCAAGCCAAAGCAAATGTGCAAAACAGCCTGTATTGTTCCTGGAGCAGAAATACCAGTGGGCCACCAGTGGAAACAATCTTTTGTGCTTATTGCACAACTGTTTGTCACAGGTTAATGATTTGTCACAGGTTTACAGCATACAAAACGTTATTTATGAATCCTTTGCATAAAAGGGCTTATGGGCTGAGGGGAGCAGCTGAGCATCTGTGGTCTTGCTCTCTAGTTGTTGGTTACTTGAATGTAACTGAGAAAAAGCTTGCATGCCTGTGGCCACTTATCCAACTTGTGAGCTCACAGAGGTAAGGGTGTCAGTGATTATCTGTATGGGGTTGTGTAGGTGTGTCTTCATCAAAGAAACTGTGCTTGGCAAAGATGGACTCAGTGTAGCCAGACATGGTTGGGGAACATTTCCTTTCAGTGGCACTGTTTTGTGGGTGTTACAGCACTCCCACTTCATTTCCCCTTGGAAGCAGACCTTTTGTGCTTGAGGCTTGACAGAACTCTGGAGTTGGTGTGCTGAGGAAGCCTGTGGGTTTTTAGATTTTTGCTCTTTGTGCTGTAATCAGAGTTGAGCAAAAGAATCTGTGACTCTTCAGCTGTGATCCTGGGCAACTGGTGCTTTGAGTGAGAAAGAGTGGAAAACCTTTTTTGCAGTCTGACAACACTCTTGAAGCAGTTCTGAGTTTAACTGGAGTGTTGAGGGCTGGAACTGAGCCTCCTTGGGCATTTTCTGCTCCCCTACCTATATTTAGGTGGGGATGAAGCATTTCTGTGAAGTGACCTTCGAGTCAGGAGTTGAAACACATGGTTGGGAGGTGGAGTACTTGGGCAGGAGCAGGTGTCGCTCTGCCATGCAACAACACTGTGTAGGAGTGAGTAAACCTAGCACATCTGTCTGGGAGAAGTGAGGGACAAGGAGAAAAAGTGGCATCTGAAAATGCCTGCAGGTATTCAACCTCTTTTCCGGCAAATATCCCAGCCCTTTTGTTCACATCTGGGAAGTGGAGGGGGATGTCAGAAATATGGGAGCAGAAGATGTCTTAGTAGCCTTGAGGATGCTGTCTGGCCTGACACCCCTCCTTCTGACAAGCCGGGGATGCTAAAGGGGCACTGGCCAGTCCTCTGCTCTTCAGGTTCCATGTGTAGGAAAAGGCAAGCTCAACTGGGGCACACACAGAGATGTTCCTGAGAAGTCACTTTAGCTCTCTGGGAGCTTCCTGGAACTGGTAGAGCTTGACATTGACACAGCCAACACCTTCTCTGCACTCTTTGAGCTGAACTCTGGGAGAGCAAAGCCCACCATGGGCTGCAGGATGGGGTGTTGGTGGGCAGTCTGAAAGCTAGGGAGAAGCCAGCTTCTGGCCTGGAAGCTCACAAACTACTGTGAATTAAATTTGGCTGCTGCTTGATAAAATCATTGTCCCAAGCAAGGCTTCTCACTGCACGTCTGTCTGTGTAAATGTTAAAGTTTAAGGTTTGTATGTGCACTTACACAGCAGTTGTGGTGCATCCTTGCTCTGGGCTGTGCACAAAGCTCAGCTCTGCGCTTTAGGTGTGAAAAACCTGACTGTAAGGAGGGGCACCCCATGGAAAGTCATGTGAGCAAAGACAGGAGTTGACATGACGGATGTGCCACGAGCAGGGAGGACTGCAGAAGTGCCTGTGCCTCAAGCACATAAACATTGAGCTGTGGTACCATCCATAGAAAATTGCCTACGTGGGCTGCGTGTTTTGCTCATGGAGAAACCTCCAGCATTAGTCAGCAACTCAGCGTTCAGTTGTGTGAAGTTTTCCTGGCATCATGGAGCTGTTTGTGGCACCATGGCTGGTATGCTGGATGTCAATGCAGAGCTCAAGAACAAGGCAATTGCTCCTGCACCCACCAGCCTGGACTTTCTCCAGCATAGGCCAGGTGCCCACAGTCATGTCTGCGCAGGAGCTCAGAGTAGGGTGCTCCCCAGAGAGCTCCATTCCCAGATGATGACTAATTCCCCTTTCCCACCTTTGCTTCCTCCAGAATGGGCTGAATGCCTTGCACCTGGCCTCCAAGGAGGGCCATGTGAAAATGGTGGTGGAGCTGCTGCACAAGGAGATAGTTCTGGAGACAACGACCAAGGTAAGGACAAGGACGTCTGGCCACACTGGTCACAGCTCTGCACCCTGCCATTGCTGCCAGGCACACCAGCAATAGCTGAGCAGTGATCATGCTGTTTGCTGTCAGCCGCCAGAGAGACTGTGCCAGTGACAGTGCTGCTGGGCTGGGACCTGGGACCAGGCTCTGGTTTTAGCACAGCCTTGGCATCTCTAGGTGGGTGGGAGCTGCCTCTCCCCTGTGGGGGCCATTGTGGATTTCAGAGGGGAATAACATAAACCACAACATGTGCTAGTGCTGTCTTACATCTCCTCCCGGCACAGGCTGCTGGCTCAGGTTAGCCCACACTGCCCCAGGGCAGCCCCTGCATGTTCCAGCTCTGAGATGGCCTCGATACCATTGTCATAAGCCTGGAGAGCTCTGGTGCTCAGTAAATAACATCTTGTTCTCTCATGCATCACCGCAGAAGGTGTGGTTCTCGCTTGATGACAAGCAAGACAACGGCACAAGCAAGCAGGGCAGACAAATGAGCAGCCTGCAGCACCAGCTGAAGGGCTGCGAGAACAGGAGGAGGCCTCAGTTGCCACCTCCCTGGTGCTCTCACAGGGTTCTGGACAAAGAGCAGAGTCTGGCATTCTGCCACACCACCCAAAGGCACAAGTCAGAAGAGCCTGTGTGTGCATTTTCCACCCTGCTCATCATCCCTTAGGTCTGCTGGGATGCCTTGGCTACCAGGGTGCACACTGCAGTTTTGCCTGAAGACTGCCAGCTCAGCTCCCCCATCCTCCCTCCCCTCCTCATCTCTCAGTGCTGGAGATGCACAGTGCCTGACAGTGCATACAGCTTCTGCTGCCAGTAACTTCATGGGAGAGATGAAATCACTCTCTTCCCTGGCCAGCAAATGGGAAGGGTGGCTGGTTGGTCTACAGCAGGGATGGAACATGGAGTGAGAGCTGCATGGCCTTCTAAAGGTTTTCCTGGCCAGCTGCTCTGGTTGCATGCCTGTTAGCACATGTCAGGCCCATCTTTCCCTGGCATCCTGGGTTGCTTCAGCCCCTGAGCACTGTCCTGTGGTGTCTTTCAGAAGGGAAACACAGCCCTGCACATTGCTGCCTTGGCTGGACAACAGGACGTGGTCCGGGAGCTGGTGAACTATGGGGCCAACGTCAATGCACAGTCCCAGGTAGGGTGACCTGGTCTGAAATGGGAAAGGCACCCATCATGTGTGATGGTGTTGTCCTCACGGTGGGAACTATGCCCAGCATGGGCACTTCAGCAGCCCTTTTCAGTTTCCCTCTAGTTCTGTTCCGGAGCAAGGACTGCTCTGCCAGACTCCTGAAAAGAGACAAGTGTGCAAATGGTGTGGAGGGAGTCTTGAGGCACATGAGGAGACCAGCGTGGTCTCGGCTGAGGGAGTCCCTGTCAGCACACACAAGCATGCTGAACTTATCCTGGGAGGACTCATGGCTGATGCCTCCCTGGCAGAGCTTTGAGATCTCCAGCAACCCCTGCAGTTACACGCACTGTGCTTCCTTCGCTCTCTCTTCCTTGGGCCTGGTAGGGCTGAAAGCTCTTCAGATTTTGCCTGATGGGAGAATTGTCCCTGAAGCTAGCGACAATATTGGCAGTGTGCAGAAGGCAGTGTCTCATGGGTTGACTCTTATGAAGCATTGCCTGTTTTTTTCTGGATATGTGGAGCCTTGGGCTCCAGCTCTCTGTGGTTGTTCCACTGTTGCCAGTTTTTTTTTTCTTTTTCACACCCATAATGGATGCTTCTGCCCCCGTTCACTGGCCTGGGAGTGTGGGTGTTGATGGGGTGTAGGTCTTGAAAGAACTCGAGAAACACAAGGAAGGGTTGTGTTGATGTGCATGGCCCTGTGTTCGCAGAAAGGCTTCACACCTCTCTACATGGCAGCACAGGAGAACCACCTGGAAGTTGTGAAGTTCTTGCTGGAAAATGGAGCCAACCAGAATGTAGCCACAGAGGTGAGATCCTTGGGGAGGAGCCTATGGCCCTGCCTGTGGGGGCTACTGAGGGATGTGCTGGGTCCTGCCATGGCTCCTTGATTCTCTCCCTCTCCTTGGCAGGATGGCTTCACTCCACTAGCTGTGGCTCTCCAGCAAGGACATGAGAATGTGGTTGCTCACCTTATCAACTACGGGACAAAGGGTAAGGTCCGTCTGCCTGCCCTGCACATTGCAGCCCGCAATGATGACACTCGCACAGCAGCCGTGCTGCTGCAGAATGACCCCAATGCTGATGTCCTCTCCAAGGTGTGTGGTTTTCCTATGCTGTCTCTGGGAGCTTCCCCACATCCCCAGGGAGAACAGCAGCTTGGTATGCTGTATTTGTCTGTAGTTTCATCAGGGAGCATGTGTCTGGCTGGGCTGATCCCTCCTTTTTTCCCTAGACTGGATTCACTCCTTTGCACATTGCAGCCCACTACGAGAATCTCAGTGTGGCTCAATTACTGCTGAACCGTGGAGCCAGTGTCAACTTCACACCCCAGGTGAGTGTAGAGTGGGAAGCTACTGAAGCTTATGCTGCTCCAGCACCAGAGGAGGATGCTGTGCCTTCTATCCATGTAGGGTGCAGCAGCAGCTGCCAGGGTACGCTGGTGAGGTGGGACCATGCAGAAAGTAGCACAGATGCATGGGGAGTTTCAATTAATAACCAGCATGGGCTTTTTTTGCTATGTCTCCCTTCTGTCAGAAGCAGCCATGCATCCCTGAAAGCTCTTGGGGACCTTGTGTCCAAGCTGAGGGAAAGCTGGTGCTGTTGCTGCAGGGCAGAGCTCAGAGAACCTGCAGTTAGGATGCCTCTTCCAGACCCACGGGTGCAGTCCAATCCATGAGCCGGTGCTTTCCTGCAAGCTCTGTGTAGCTTCTGTCTGCAGCCTTTAGCTGCGCAGCCCTCTCTCACAGCCCTGTTAAACAAGCTGTTCCCCCGCATTGTCCCTGGGCAGAGAGGTAGCTCTCCCTGCCCTCTCTCCTTTGTTTGTCCCTTGCCTCCTTGAAAGAGAAGGGGCTGCTCCTTCTGACGGACTGTCGTTCCTCCTGACAGAATGGGATCACTCCCCTGCACATAGCTTCCCGCCGGGGCAACATCATCATGGTACGGCTGCTGCTGGACCGCGGAGCCCAGATAGAGACAAGGACCAAGGTGAGAGCACTTCTGAACACAGCCTATCTTTACACGGGCCATCCCCCTCCCTGAGCTCCTTATGCCCAGTGCTTACCCTGTAAAAATCTTGCTGGGAATTTGAGGGAAGGTCTCTGGTGCACTAAAGGGATGGACCAGGTGTTTCGCTGGCACGTGTAGAGGTGAGAGGAGGCTGCATGGCTACAAAAGTGTGCCCTGGGAGCTGAGGCCAGGCTCAGTTTTGCCTTATTTTGCAAACAAGTCCAAAGTCCCTGTTAGTCCTCTACCTGAGGGAACCCTGCCCTTCCATGCCATACTGAGCCCTTGAACCCCTCTCTCTTCCCAGGATGAGCTGACCCCTCTCCACTGTGCAGCTCGCAATGGACATGTGAGAATTGCAGAGATCCTCCTGGACCATGGGGCTCCCATTCAAGCCAAAACCAAGGTACCCGGGTGACTTGGTGGGGCTGTGATTAGTGCCAGGTCCCAGGGCAGCACAGTGGGGTAACAAGCTGTGCACAGTTGCTGGATGGCACCCGTGGCTGGCTTGGGGCTTTTTTTGGCCTGATGAGGGGTAAGAAGCTTCCTGCCCTACTTGGCTCTAGCTGGAGTCCTTTGCCTGAGGGCTTCATCCTTCAAAGGGACCAGTCCTAGGGGTGGCCTGGGTACAGTCTGCCCCATGGCAGCAGCTCTTCAGGCCCTTCCCTCCACTCGACATTGCTCCTCTGTGAGTCTCAGTGAGGGATTTTGGGGCTCCTCTCTGGTAGCACCCTGGGGAACAAGGTGTCTCTTCTGCCCTAGAGTAGTGTCCGGGGGTGCAAGGCAGGGGCTGGGTGGGATGCCTGGACCCCCTCCTGGCCCAGCCCTGAGGCCCTGCTCCACGGTCGCAGAACGGCTTGTCGCCGATCCACATGGCAGCACAGGGTGACCACCTGGACTGCGTACGCCTGCTCCTGCAGTACAGCGCTGAGATCGACGACATCACCCTGGACCACCTAACGCCACTGCATGTGGCTGCACACTGTGGACACCACCGGGTGGCCAAGCTGCTGGTGGAGAAGGGGGCCAAGCCCAACTCCCGAGCCTTGGNGAGTGTTCCTGCA
The DNA here is from genome assembly GCA_013397725.1 of Rhagologus leucostigma. Taxonomy (NCBI): domain Eukaryota; kingdom Metazoa; phylum Chordata; class Aves; order Passeriformes; genus Rhagologus; species Rhagologus leucostigma. The sequence goes on from VZTD01003450.1 coordinate 147,850, forward strand.
AATGACTGTCCATCTGTCTGTCTGCAGAATGGCTTCACACCCCTCCATATTGCCTGCAAGAAAAACCACATCCGTGTGATGGAGCTGCTGTTGAAGACAGGTGCCTCCATTGATGCTGTCACAGAGGTAGGTGGGCTGAGCCCATCCTCAGCTCTCTTGCTTCTGCATGTAGAGTGGGCAACATGGCAGGATGTGATGTCCCTGTTGTGTCTGCCATACCCCAGGGACCTTTCTTGGTGCCCTTTGCAGCTCAGAACCTATTTAGCCAGGCAGCGTCTCCTCAGCGTCTCCCTCCTCCCAAAGGGCAGGGAGATGCAGGGGAGACAGCAGCTCCCTGTGTTTCCCCCACACTCACTTGCCAGGCTCCTGGAGCAGGCTGGGGACTCAGATTTTGCCTCTGCTGAGACCTGCCCTGGGGAGGAGGAGGAGGGGACAGTAAGAGATACTGGCAAGGCCATAAGTCCCATCTTGGTCCTACCCCTTTCTCTTCACAGTCCGGCCTGACCCCCCTGCATGTGGCTGCCTTCATGGGGCACCTGCCCATCGTCAAGACTCTGCTGCAGCGTGGAGCCTCTCCTAATGTTTCCAACGTGGTGAGTTCCACCCTGGCTGGGGCTTTGGGAGCTCAGCTCATTGGAGTTCAGCGGGATGTGAGAATTGCCTAGATCCTGCACTCTCTGTTCACCTGAACAGTCCCTGGTGCCCTCTGCTTTGTGATTGCACGCGGAAACAGTAGGGGTTGCACGCACTGCTCTCCTCTGTTTGGAGCAGAGGAATGACTGCAGGAAGGCATTTTCCCTCCTTTGGCCTTACCACTTTATCCTGTCTTTGGTGCAGAAAGTGGAGACGCCCCTACACATGGCAGCCAGAGCTGGGCACACAGATGTGGCAAAGTACCTGCTGCAGAACAAAGCCAAAGCCAATGCTAAGGCCAAGGTAGGTACAGAGAACTTGTGTGATAATCAGCTCTGGGAACAGCTGGTGCTGGTTTCTTTGCTCTCACGTGCCCAGAGTGCAGCCTACCAGGGGCTGTGCAACAGTGGTAGCAGGGCTGGGACCCCTTTGGCATGGCAAGAAGGGACTGGTCCAGGTCTGCCCAAACAGCTTCTTTGCCACCCTCACAGGATGACCAGACTCCTCTGCACTGTGCTGCACGCATCGGCCACACTGGCATGGTCAAACTCCTTTTGGAGAACAACGCCAACCCCAACCTGGCCACCACAGCAGGGCACACGCCCCTGCACATCACTGCCAGAGAAGGGCACATGGACACAGCCCTGGCCCTGCTGGAGAAGGGAGCCTCACAGTCCTGCATGACCAAGGTAGGCTGCTGAGTCCGCTGCTGCTGAAGGCGTCACCCAGCTGGGCCAAGGCTGGGCAGGCTGGTGGCACAGTGTCCCTGTCACAGGAGGGGCAGCCTCCTCCTGTGTTGCAGCAGGCGCCAGCACTCTCTTCATCTCTGCCACCCTGTGATGGGCTGCCTTTCTCCTCAGAAAGGATTTACCCCTCTCCACGTTGCAGCCAAATATGGGAAGGTGGATGTGGCAGAGTTGCTGTTGGCACATGACGCTCACCCCAATGCAGCAGGGAAGGTGAGTGCTGCTTCTGTGGGAGGAGTGGTCTGGTATGGGGAGAGGCTCTGTCTCACCAGTCTGTACGCTCTCCCTCTCTGCAGAATGGCCTGACTCCACTGCATGTGGCTGTACACCACAACAACCTGGAGATTGTCAAGCTGCTGCTTCCCAAGGGGAGCTCCCCACACAACTCGGCCTGGGTAAGTCTGGGCTGGGTTTCCCTGGGAATGTGGGGAGGTGTTGTGTGTCCAGTGCCTGCCAGTCTGGGGCCAGCACTGCCCCTCAACCCTGGCACTCAGGGAATGTACAAGGGACTCATCACCACCAGCCTTTCTCCATGTCTGCTGCTCATGCCTGCCTGTCCTCACACCACGTGGAGCAGGCAGGGTGCCAGGCAGTGGTCCTATTCCAGCAGATAGGCTGTGTCAGGGATGGTCCCTGTTAGCAGCATGGTGGTTGCTGCGTGGGGAACGTGTTTCCATGGCAAGTCCTGCAGAGCAGCGCTGCGGTCTGGCAGTTTGGGAAACCACACGCAAATGTTTGCATTCAGCTATGAAGCAGTGAGTCAGAAAACCCACAAGCTTGTGAGAGTCGCCCGGCTCTGCCTGAGCATGGGGAGCGTGTCCCCACAGAGCAGACCAGCAGGCGCCTTGCTCTCCATGTTGTTTGCAAAAGCTGCATCCTCAAAACAGCCAAGTGGCTGGCGGTGCCAGCCCTCCCCATCTGGCGCTCTCCTCTCCCCTGTGCAGGCTGCCGGCAGACATGCTGGGCAGGCACCGGGAGCAGCCGGTACCAGCGCCAGCACCCCGTAGGTCTGCGTCACCGGCAGCCTGCACGTCAGCCTGGGCAGCGGGTGTCTGCCAGCTGCTCTGCTCCTGCAGCGTGGCAGCAGAGGCAGGACTCAATGCCCTGCAGTCTCTGCCTGAATATTAATGCTGTGTATTGGGAATTTAGCTCTACACCTCAGCCAGGCACATTCCAAGAGGTGTGTCTGCCCCAGCTTTTTGCAGCTCCCAGCGGCTGCATACTGCTGCAGAAATTCATGTGTGGAAAACTCCAGGACAGCCCATACCAGTCGAACCTGAAGCAGGTGGTCTTTGAAACCCCCGTGCTGACATGCCTGGAAGAGTGGGATTTGGCCTCAGTGTCAGGGCTGGTTGCTGTCAGAGAGATGCTGTGGGGGACATCCCTGAGCTCCGGAGGCAACTAGGAAGGGCAGACCTGGCCTGAAGAGGCAGGGTGGCACCTCCTGTCCCTTCTGGTCTGCTTGGCAGGGCTGAGCACTGCAATGAGCCTCTCTCCCTGCAGAATGGGTACACCCCCCTGCACATCGCTGCCAAGCAGAACCAGATGGAGGTGGCCAGCAGCCTGCTGCAGTATGGGGCTTCTGCAAATGCTGAGTCTATGCAGGGGGTCACTCCCCTGCACCTGGCTTCCCAGGAGGGGCATGCAGACATGGTGGCACTGCTTTTCTCCAAACAAGCCAATGGCAACCTAGGCAACAAGGTAAGTTGTGCCAGCGCCTCCTGCCAGGCTGGAGGCAAACAAGCCAGCAGAGAACAGCAGTCTGGATGGTGGTCCAGGCCCCTGTGCCTCCCTGTGTTTGGGCAGCAGTACACTGTGTCAGTCAATTTGCCAGGCTGGAGACCTGACACAGTCTCTGCTGGTGGAGCTGCGGTGATGGCAGTGCCACTGTGCTGAGCCCTCCTCTCTTTGCAGAGTGGCCTGACTCCTCTCCATCTTGTGGCCCAAGAGGGGCACGTGCTGGTTGCTGATGTTCTAGTGAAACATGGAGTCACGGTGGATGCAATGACCAGGGTAAAGTAGTGCATTGACCATGGCTGCAGTGAAACATGTGGGGGAACTACCTCTAGGTCTGCTCAGGGAAGAGCATTTATTTTCTTTGTACAAGAAACTCCCTTCTAGCAGGCATCCGTACCATTTTGCCTGTGTCTTGGGGACTCTTCCTCCTCTTCCCCCCACCTATCTGGAGGAGTGATTCTTGCCTGCTCCTATAGCTCACCTCTGTACCCACAGGTACAGCATGGTTTGAAGCCCTCTGCTCTGGTCTTGGGCTTTTGGGAAGCCCCCACATGTGTGCCTCATCCTTCATGCATGGGGGCTTGCCTGTGGGATGAGCATATCCAAGCCAGAAGGGTAGTAAGCACTGCTGAGGGCAGACTGAGACCTGATCTTGTCTTTCAGATGGGCTATACCCCGCTGCATGTGGCCAGCCATTATGGGAACATCAAGCTGGTGAAGTTTTTGCTGCAGCACCAAGCTGATGTCAATGCCAAGACTAAGGTACAGAGGTGTCCTGTGCTCCAAGGACCCTTCTGCCATGGGCAACAGCATGCAGGTTGATGGGGAAGGGGAGCTGTCCTCATGCTTCAGGCATGAAGCATGGTGTGTGAGACCTGGGGGCATTTCTGGGGCAGCAGACTTCCAGAACTGATTGCAGCATCCTCTGTCCTCTCCTGCAGCTGGGCTACACCCCCCTCCATCAAGCGGCACAGCAGGGCCACACGGACGTGGTGACACTGCTGCTGAAGCATGGTGCGTCTCCCAACGAGATCAGCACAGTGAGTACAATGCTTGCCCGCACCTCCCCACCCTGTGGCAAGCTCAGGCAGCTGCCTGGGCTGCCCTGTGGCTGCTGCTGACCCAGTGTTTCCTCCGTGCAAAGAATGGCACCACTCCCCTGGCCATTGCAAAGCGGCTTGGCTACATTTCTGTCACAGACGTGCTCAAGATTGTCACAGAGGAAACCGACATCCCGGTGAGTCCCTGGGTACTAGGACCAGGATGCTGTGGAGGAGGGCTGGGACTGGGAGCAGCCTGGGAAAGGTCTGCAGCTGGGTGCCTAGCCCAGGTGTAAGGAGGGGGCTGCAACTAGTTGTGCAGCAAAGTGCTGGCCTCCTCTGACTCCGCTCTGCTCCCACAGTCAGTTGGTGACAAGCACCGCATGAGCTTCCCAGAGACTGTAGACGAGATTCTGGACGTATCAGAGGATGAAGGTGAGGGGTGGGAGTCAGGTCACACCATCCCAGAGATCTGCTGGCTGGGTCAGTGTGGCAGGCAGCAGTCACGGAGATGGCACTGGTGTTCCTGCTGGAACAGAGACACCCCCAGGGTGGGGGAGCTGTGTGGGCCCTGCTGTGGTCTTGCAGAGGGGATGAGGGAAGCCCACCAGACTCCTGAGGTGGCACTTCCTGGCTCGTGTGCTTCCCTGCACTATGCAGGAGGGATATGTCTGGACATCTCTGTGGTCCCATGCCCCAGGGACTGTGCGGAGAGCCCTTGGGCATGCAGAGCCCCTACTGTGCCTTGCTCTGCTGGAGGGTACCATCTCCCAGCCCAGCTGCAGCTGGTTTGCTCCTGCACCCTCCCACCAAGACCTCACTTTTGCCTCTTCTTACTTTGCAGGCACTGCTCATGTCACAGTAATGGGTATGAAATGTGTCCCCCTGCCCCAGCTCAACGGCCCATTTCACCCCATGGCCACTAACCATCCGCACGCCATATCCATCTGCTGAGCCTTGCTGCTGGGCTGGTGCTCATCCTGCCCTGCCAGTCCCTGTCCGTGCTGCTTGCTGTGGTGTGACTGCATGAATTGGGCATCCTCCCACTCAGGAGGACCCTGACTCCCTTGTCAGACCCAGGCCCTGTCCATGGCAGGTGGAGGAACCTGGTACTGTGACAAACACTGGTGCCCCTCCACAACTGCCCCATGCCATCCTGGCCAGAGCAGGGATTAACCGGAGAGCTCAGGGGTCTCTGTGGTTCTGTGGTCTCCTCCCCATCTCTGGGGCACTCTCTCTGCTTCGGGAGGTGCTGGACACCCTCCCACAAGGCACTGGCGAGAGCCAAACCCTGATGAGCTAGTTAGCAGATATTAATGGGACCAGTGGTCAGCATTAGCAGAGCTCTGTGCCTCCAGTGGGGTGTAGTGTTAGGGCAGCCTCCTGCACTCCCAGTCATGCCTATGTCCCTGTCCCAGACATCAAAGTGTAAGGTGTCCCCTGCAGTCTCTGCACTGTTTGGTGCTGGGAGAAAGAGGGTAGTGAGCAGCCGAAGTTCCCAATGGTTCCCACAGCTCCTGTCCCGCTGTCCTGCTACATGGGCCTTGCCCTGCCAGCAGACCCATTCTGGCAGACAGCAAAGCCCCCCCTGTGTCTAGCTGAGACCCAGGGGGCAAGTGTGTGTGTCAAGCAGTGGGAGCAGGGATGCGCCCTGGCTCCAGCCCTGAGGAGGGGTGGGGGCAAGGGCTGGATATCTGTGTTCCCTTGTCCGTCTGCCACTGCTTGCTGAGCCAGCTCTTGGTTTCAGAGGAAGAGCTGATTGCACCAAAGCCCAAGACACCTGATCTCAGAGACCAGGAAGGCAAAAGGGAGATACTGGAGTTCATGACCACAACGACACTGGAGCAAACGTAAGAGACACTGTATGGTGGGGAGGGAGCAGGTACAGGGCACAGGACAGCCTTGTGCTGGGCTGGGCTTCCTGTGGGGCACATAAGGCTCCGGGCAAGGAACAGATCACTGAGCCCTCACTGGCTGGCATGGCAGGCAAAGCTGGTCAGTGCTGTTCCTGCACCAGGACATGGGACTGCTGCTTAGTTTGCCTTTGTCCAGTGGCCCCAGGACTCAGTGGGGATGGGCAGGGACTGAGGGACCCTACCAATTCTGTGGCTGTCACTACCCTCTCCTGCCAGGGTGGAGTCTCCAGCTGTCCTGCAGGTCCCCTGCATCCCACCTGAAACTGTGGTGACCAGAGCTGAGGAGACTGAGCAGGTAGGACCTGTGGAGACAGAAGCTGAGCAAGTCAGCCTGCTGCATGCACCCTCGGTGTCCCCACAGGAGGTGAGCATGAGATACAGCCTGCCACGGCCTCCCCCAGGCATTCCCTGCTGGGGCAGCTCCCCCATCATCACAGAGCTCAAGTGTGGGATGGGTAATGGTCATTGACCATTGGTACAGGACTGTCCAGTGAGGATTGTGTGAGGGTGGGCAGGCTCAACACCCCCAGATAGGACCCTTTGCCCACGGGGTCTCTTTCCTGCCTTACACAGCCCTCCAAGGAGTTCGACGAGGACTCCCTGATCCCCAGCAGCCCTGCCACTGAGACCTCAGATAACATCAGCCCAGTGGCCAGCCCTGTGCACACAGGGTGAGTGCCCAGCCTGTGCAGCACATGCACACTCTGTTCACGAGCTGGCTGCAAGGTGCCCATGTGCCCATGCCTCTGTCCATTCCAGGTTCCTGGTGAGCTTCATGGTGGATGCCCGTGGTGGCTCCATGCGGGGCAGCCGGCACCACGGTCTGCGCGTGGTCATCCCACCCCGTGCCTGTGCTGCACCGACCCGCATTACCTGCCGCCTGGTGAAGCCCCAAAAGCTACCTGCACCCCCACCACTGGCTGAGGAGGAGGGTCTGGGCAGTCGGATCATTGCTCTGGGGCCTGCTGGTGCCCAGTTCCTCAGGTGAGCACAGCTGGGAAAGACCAGATTGGGCTGCACACACCAGGGTCATCCCTCAGGACTGGGAACAGATCTGGGCTCGTCTGGAGGGCTTTACCATCTGGGGCAAGACCTCTGCTTATCTCTGCTTCTTGAGCTTGGCAGAGGAGAGATCCTACCTTTTGTTGGGCGCAGCATGTTTCTGGGGTGGGTCATTCAAGAGTAATAGAACAGTGGCAGAAAAGCCCTGACCAGCCCTGTCCCACCAGCTGCAGAGCCCTCTTTCCCAAAGAGAGGGAGGTCAGCAGTCCTTCTTCCCCCAGCAGCTGCACAGCGTGGGCAGGCACTCTGCCCAGGGCCACCTTGCTGCCTGCGTGTCCTTGTGCAGCTTGTGGGTGCCAGTGGCCTTCCTTTGCTATCTGCAGCCCTGTCATTGTGGAGATTCCACACTTTGCCTCCTATGGACGTGGAGACCGTGAGCTGGTAGTGCTGCGCAGCGAGAACGGCTCTGTCTGGAAGGAGCACCGCAACCGCTATGAGGAGAGCTACATGGACCAGCTGCTCAATGGCATGGACGAGGGTGAGCGTGCCAGAAAGGCAGGGGCTCCACACCTCACAGCTCCCTGCAGGCAGGGCTGCAGTGGCCTGGGTGGTGGAATGGGTGGTGGAATGGGGCTGAGTGGCGTGGTCTGTGAAGCATGGAGGGGTGTTGAGGGACAGCCACAGGCTTGGTGTATGAGCACTGATGGCAGTGCTGCCCTTGCAGAGCTGGAGAGCCAGGAGGAGCTGGATAAGAAGAGGGTCTGCCGCATCATCACCACTGACTTCCCTCTCTACTTCGTGGTCATGTCCCGGATTTGCCAGGACTGCGATATGATTGGCCCTGAGGGAGGCTGTTTGAAAAGCACACTGGTGCCCATGGTACAGGCCACCTTCCCAGATGCTGCTGTCACCAAGAGAGTGAGGCTGGCCCTGCAGGTGAGCCCAGAGAGCCTGGCCTGGGGCCCAGACATGCTTCTGCAATCGGGGTGGACAGCAAGCGCATGCTGTGCCCCAGCCTGGGGAAAAACCATCCCTGATGCTCATCCTTGTGCTACCCACAGGCACAGCCTGTGCCTGATGAGTTGGTGACTAAGCTGCTGGGGAACCAAGCAACCTTCAGCCCCATTGTCACAGTGGAGCCACGACGGAGGAAGTTCCACCGCCCCATTGGTCTCCGTATCCCACTGCCACCATCCTGGAAGGACAATCCCCGAGACAGTGGTGAGGGTGACACCACCAGCCTACGTCTGCTCTGCAGTGTGATCGGTGAGGCTTCGAGCGTGCTCTCCATGGGGAGGGGCTGGGCTGCCCCAGGGGGGAATGCAGCTCCAGGGAGCTCAGGAAAGGGCACAGCTGTGGAGAAAGCAAATGCCTAGGGGATGCAGACCCTAGGCTTATGGAAAGACAGTATGCTCACCCTGCTTTCTGCTGCAGGAGGGACAGCCCAAGCCCAGTGGGAAGACATAACAGGCACCACAAAGCTGGTCTATGAAAATGAGTGTGCTAACTTTACCACCAATGTGTCTGCCAGGTGAGTCCTGGGCAAACGTGTGCCCATCTGGGGACATCTGGTGCTCCTTGGGCCTTGGTACAGCCTTTGCCAGGAAAAACCCCTTACCCCTGGTGCTGTGCTGCCCTATTCCTACATGCAGGGTGGTTTCTTCTAGCCTTGAGACCCTGTGCTGCCTGAGCACACACCAGGAAACACTCATGACAGCTGGGTGTGCAGAAGGAAGGAGACCATTATTTGTACTTGGGTGGGTCCCCATCACGGATGGGGCTACACCTGTGTCCAGAACTCTTGGGGCTTCTTCTGCAGTCCAGTTGGCTGTTGAGGGGGATGGGGGCAGCTCCCTGGTGCCACTGCCCAGCAGCACCCCGACCCAGATCTCCTGCAGGTTCTGGCTGGCCGACTGCCCACGCACAGCTGAGGCTGTGCACTTTGCCACGATGCTGTACAAGGAGCTGACAGCCGTGCCCTACATGGCCAAATTCGTGGTGTTTGCCAAGATGAATGATGCACGAGAAGGCCGGCTGCGCTGCTACTGCATGACCGATGACAAGGTTGACAAGACTTTAGAGCAGCATGAGAACTTCACTGAGGTGGCCCGCAGCAGGGACATTGAGGTTTGTCCCCAGCAGCATGTGTGGAGGGCAGCAGGGAGAGGGCTGACAAAGTGAGGGGAGACTGATGCCAGTGGAAGGGCCTGGCCCTGGCCTGGCTAGGAGAGTCAGGGTTACCTGCCCTGTCCAGGAGCAGGAGAAGCAGCTCTGCACAGGGTCTGAGCATGTTTTCTGCTCCCTGCCAGGTGGTAGAGGGGATGCCTTTGCACGTCGAGCTCTCAGGGAACCTGGTGCCTGTCAAGAAGGCCGCTCAGCCCCGCACCTTCCTCTTCCAGTCCTTCCGGGAGAATCGTCTTGTCATCCCCATCAAGGTAATGTCAGGGCACAGGACTGGGCAAGCAGTTAGGGCCCTTGGCTTGTGCCAAGCCACCTAACTGGGCTCTGGCACTCAGGTCCGGGACAGCAGCCGGGAAGCCAGTGGCTCCCTGTCTTTCTTGCGCAAGGCCATGAAATACGAGGACCTCCAGCATGTGCTCTGCCACCTGAACATCAGCATACCACCCTGCACCAAGGTCAGTGTAGGGTCTTTAGCACTCTGGTAGGGGGCAGTGAGGGCCCATCCCTTCCCCAAGTGCAGGGGACAGCCCTTGCTGTCAGCTTTCTTCTTCACTTGCTCCATGTGGCCTTGTCATGCCATTCTGCAGCTGAAGGAGAAGCAGTCGTGTCAGGGCAGAGCTGCTTCCCCTGTTGACCCCTTGGTTTGTCACCACTTTCACAGGGAAGCGGCAGTGATGAGCGAAGGAGGACACTGACGCCACTGTCTCTGCGGGAGCGATACAGCATTCTAAGTGAGACCAGTTTCGGTATGCAGCCTGCTGGGACTATTCCAGCCCACTCACTACCTGCACTTGGGGTGCCCAAGCCGGTGGAAAGGCTGGGATGATCCTGTCATAGTCGCACTCATGGCAACTTCCCTTTCCCTGAAGGTTTGCTTGGTCCTGCCTGCAGGGCAGTGCTGTGCCTACGGGTCTGTGTGACCCCCATGGCCAGCACCCCATTCCCCTCACCACTCTGGTGCAGAGCCGTGCGCAGCTGAAGCTGTGACTCCCTTTTCTTCTCCAGGCTCTCTGAGCAGCACGGACAAGGCAGACCAGAAGATGGTTGACATAGCAGAACAGCTGGGCCTCAGCTGGGCCGGTGAGTCCACAGCTGACAGTTCTGAGGATGCACAACACTCCTCAGAGAGCTGGCACTTAGGGAGGCTGGAAGTGTGCTGCCAGGTGTAGTGACTGCTTTGCACTGCACCCTTGCTGTGAGCGTTCCAGGGCACTGAAGTGAACCTTCCTGTGGCTGTGCGCATATTCATATGCACGGGTACCAGGCTAGGGCTTTGTTATGAGTTGTACATATTGCTGCTGTTCGTTGCAGCCACGCACCCAATGGCAGAGCCCACACTTCTCCTTAGTATGAGACCCTACTGCGCTGGTCACAGCCGGCCTGAGCAGGGGGGCTTCAACCTCTGCCCCATCCCAGCTCCTGCTCCTGCATGTTCTGCTGTGTTCAGTTGTATGTAGCAGACGGTCTCTGCACTGGTCCTGGCTGAGCCCTTCACAACGTCCCTAGCCTTGTGGTGGGCACCAGAAGGCGTGATACTGACGTGGTGTTTCCCCCAGAGCTGGCACGTGAGCTGCAATTTGGGGTGGATGACATCAACAGGATACGTGTGGAGAACCCCAACTCCCTTCTGGAGCAGAGCATAGCCTTACTCAACCTCTGGGCCAGCCGCGAGGGCAAGAATGTCAAGAGTGAGTAGCTGTGGTGCCCTTTTACAGGCACAGACGTGGCAGGGCTAGCTGCGCAGAGCAGTGTGTGCATCTTCAAGGATCACTGGCTGGCTTTACAGTGGTGGTTCATGCATATCTGCCTTCCCTGCCCAGTTGGAGGGTGTCTGGGGCATGGCTGTGTCTCCCCAAGTGACTAGTTTGCTGACACCATCTTCCCCCTGCAGTGGAGAACCTGTACACGGCACTGAGGAACATTGACCGCGGTGAGATTGTCAACATGCTAGAGGGCTCTGGTCGGCAGAGCCGCAGCCTGAAGGGAAGTTGGCGCTACACGGACAGAGACTACTCCCTCTCACCATCCCAGATGAATGGTGAGCCCCAGCTTCTGGCAGGGAATGCAGGAGGGCCCTGGGGGCACAGTCTGTGCAGAGATTGGGGCTGGTGTCTTGCCTGACCAGGTTGCACCCACTGAGAACTGAGTGGGCACAAGGCATTGCTGACAGATGTGGCCTCTTCACTGGGGCTTATGCTGCAGAAAGCTTGGCTCTGCCATACTGCTTTCTCAGAAACTCTCCAGGTGGGATTGACATGTGTTCCTTATCCCAGTGGGCCACTGAGAGGTGCCTCTGGCTATGCAAGCTGAGCAGTGCCCACGGAGCTTACAGAGTCCTGTCTGTCCAGCTGTGGTGGTGTGCCTGGGCTGGGTCCCAGGCAGAGTGTGCCTGGATGTGGGGACACAGCCTGGATGTGGATGTGCCTGGATGTGGGGAGTCAGCTGTGGCATATGCTGCTGGGCAGCCGGCACACCAGACAGGGGCAGGGCTTTGTGCTGCTACAGCCCTGCACTGTGGCTCTGCCCCTGCAGCGCTGGCTCATCGCTCTCTCCCTCTCTGTCTCTCCCCTTGTTCTGTTTTCTCAAACATGCCACCTAGTGCTGCCAGGTGCGGGCACTCCTGTGGGTCACTTCTTTTCACCTTTCTCCTCTGAGCTCATCCTGGCCTCTCCTCTCATCTTCTTCCACTGCCTGTCTCCACTGTCTCCACCTCAGCTAAGCCCTCCGGGAGCCACATCCTGCTCCAGCGACTGCATGTCATCAGGGACTGCCCCTCTTAGAGCTGTCATGCTTGCAGGCAGCCATCCCAGGCCTTCTCCTCCTGCACAGTCCCACACTCCTTCTCTCGCTGGCACTGCACTGCATGCCCCTGGCCAGGCACCTGCCCATGGGTGCCCTTTCTGTGCCAAGGGTCCCAGCTGTGCCCTGTGCCTTGGCTGTGGCTGGCATTCCCTGGCTGCCAGGGGAGCAGAACAGGTTCACTGCTGATGTCCAGGGGTGAAAAAATGGCTCAGAGCTGAAAAAGGCTGAGCAAAGCCACCTGCATGGGTGGGAGTGCCTGGCTTGGTTGTAGTTCATATGGATGTGCCTGAGCTGTGCACATGGCCCTGGGTGATGAGACAATGGCTTGTAGCCTTGGAGATACCAAGAGGGTTGTAAGGCCCTGGCTGCCTCCTGTAGGGCCTTGGGGTTGCATGGCATATACTGGGGCCATCCTTCTCTGCTCATGGTACTTCCAACCTGCTCCTCTGTGCTGTGGAGAGTGTTTGGCTTTGAGAGTTGGTGCCTGCCAGACTTGGCTACTTGAACTCCAGGCTAACTGCCAGCCAGCTGATGCTGGATGGGGGCTGTGGGCAGGGACCAGGGGTCTGATGGAGCAGGGTAGCAAAGAGGGCATTGTGTCCTGCAGAGTGGATAGAGCATCATGTGAACACCAGGCCAATCTTCCTCACGGGGAGGAGGCAGCCCCAGGACCTGCCCAAACCAGCCCCAGGACTTGAAGGGAGGCATGGCAGCATTTGCAGGGACCATGTGAAAGCAGCTGCTGCTGTGAGCACAGCCCTGCTCAGCCTGGCCACAGGGGGCTGTGGCATGGCCATTGCTGTCCTTGGGGCAGTCATCCTCCCAGAGGCTGTTTCCCTTTTGCCCTACTGTGCTTGTGTGGGCGTGAGATGGCTGCTGGAGATGATGCCTCTGTCTGCCCATATAGGTTACGCTTCACTGCAGGACGAGCTGCTGTCCCCTGCCTCCCTGCATTACACACTGCCATCCCCGCTGCGTGCCGACCAGTACTGGAATGAGGTGGCCATCATGGATGCTATCCCCATGGCTGCCACTGAGCAGGATGCCCTGATGGAGATGTCCGACATGCAGGTGTGGTCCTCGGGGCTCACCCCCTCGCTGGTGACTGCTGAGGACTCCTCTCTGGAGTGCAGCAAGGCCGAGGACTCGGATGCCACAAGCGAAGGCCGGTTCCCAGGGCAACTTCTAGCAGATGCTCATGGCCCAGACCACATGGGCTCTATGGACCTGGTTGAGGATGACACAGTGGACTCAGATGCCATGAATGGCCTGATTGACCTTCTAGAGCAGGAGGAGGGGCAGAGGCCAGAGGGGAAGATGCCATCTGATGATCATCAACCAGGGACTGGGGAGCAGAACCCGGAGAGTGAAGTCTCTTTTGTTTCAGTTCAGCAGAAGGTGCAAGCCAGGATCATGACATCACCTACCTTTAGCCATGCTGTGGAGAAGAGTGCAGACAGGTACTGCAGCCTGGGGCACCAGGGTGACCATGGTAGGGGAGCACAACTGCTTTGCCAGCTACTGCCCTGTGCTGGGCCAGCTGCAATAATCTCCCTGCTTTGCTTGCTTCTCCGCTGGTCTCCAGCTCTGGAGCCCAGGCATCTGCAGTACATAGAACAATGGTTGGGCCTTTCTGGCAATGCTCTGGAGGGCTCCTTGCAGAGCACCTGGGAGGCACTCCAGTCAGCCAGGCCCTGCATGTAGGTCATACTTACCAGAGCTAAACCTAACCTGGGCTACCCCCTTCCACATTCCCAGTGGCACTGGACCCATGAGGTCCCTGGCAGTGCCCAGCAAAGCTCCACAGCGTTAGACCACATTAGAGCTAGACCACACTAGACCATTAGAGCACAGCATGCTCTTGCCTCAGACCCTGGCAGCCAAGCCGTGAGGCTGTGGGATGGGCAGGGCGCATGGCATAGAGGTGGCCTGTGCCTTTTGTGCATCTGTGTTTTGTGCTGCTTCTGCCGGGCGCCCAGCAGTGCTGTGAACTGGGGAGTGGAGCCAGCGCCTGTGGGGTGCAGGCTGCGCCGGTGTGCCTGCCGGAGCTCGGCTGGTACTCAGGGTGCAGCACTCCATGCAAAGCTGACTGCCTCTCTCTCTCTGTCTCTCTCTCCCTATCCCTGTCCCTCTCTGGTGCCCAGGCTGAGGGACTGGAATGCAGAAGGCTCCTTTATCTCCTGCCTACAGGACCTGACAGCGGGCTCCTGGCAGGAGGGAGTCACCCGAAGGCTGCTCCCAACGCACACCACAGCCTCCGGGGCACAGGGCCAGGAGCAAGAGCAGGTCTTGATGCCACCCACGGAGCTGATGCGGATCAGCTCTGCAGAGGACAGCAACTGGCAGCCTCAGCACCCCGCAGGCGGCTGGCAGGAGGAGGCCGACAGCCGCTTCTTTGGGCAGGTGAGGGTAGGAGCAGGGGACTCAGCCCTGCCGGAAGTGGCGACCCTACGGACAGCCTTTTCTGAAGCCTGCTGCCAGGCCAGTCAGGCAGACCAGGTGCTAGCTCCTCAAGTCTTCTGGCACACTTCCTGCCCCTGGGGGTGCCTCTCAGCCCAGAATAGCCTGCTGTGCTTGATACTTGAGCTCTTGCTCTCCATTTATAACCCAGTCACCCTACCGGACTTCTTCCTTATTGAGTATCTCCCCTGGCTGCCAGCCCAACAGCCTGCTGGAGCCAGAAATAGAGCTGGTCTAGGGGCCAGGCTGGGTGGTGGGCTTGATGCCACGGTCACGCAGAGCCAGCAGGTACAAGGTGAGGGCAAGCACCTTTCCCCAGCCCAGAGCACGCACAGCCATCCCGGCAGCACGCTTGGAGGTGACTGCTCAGCTCTGCCGTGTGCGTTACCTGAGTCACTTGTGATTTCAGTGACACCCCAAAGCCCTGGCTTTTGCCCAGGGCTTCATTTGTCCTGTGACGGAGGACTGCACGCTTCCCTCCCACCGTAGTCAGGAGGACAGGCTGTTGGGCAAGCTGACAGAGAAAAGGGACAGAGCTGTCCTGGTTACTGCCTGGCCGGGGCAGTCCTGGCCACATGACTTTGAGAGAAGCTGTGACTGCACGGGACGCTCCACCTGCCCCGCTCCCTTCTCGCCGCCCACAGCCAGCAGAGCTGCGGCAGCTAAGGTTACAGCAGCTCCCGCAGAGCCGGGGCACTGCGTGGGCAGGCTGCAGACCCGCAGCGCCCGATCCAGCCGGGTAGCATGGCTGAGTTCTGACAGCGGGCTCAGACCCGCGGGCACACGTGCAGCTGTGCGTGCGGAGGCAGGATGTGGGCTTTCCTGGCCCAGTTGCTGATCGCTCTGGTGCTTCTGGCCTTCTTTCTGGTCAGCTGCCAGAACGTCATGCACATCGTCAGGGGCTCTGTCCGCTTCCTGCTCAAACACGCCCATCGTGAGCTGGACAAGGAGCTCGGGGAGAGCCAGGGGCTGGCGGATGACGAGGAGGCTCTCTCCGCCAGAGTCGTCCGCCGGCGCGTCCTCGTGAAGGTAACGAGCGGGGGAGCTGAGAGACCAGCCCCAGGGCAGATGCAGAGGAAAGCAGTGACGGGTCAGGGCAGGGTGGGAGGTGGAAGCTGTGGGGTGCATGTCAGGTGTGTTGTTCTACCTGCAATAGAACTCCCCCCACCGCCCGCAAATGCCCTGATCTCCCTCCTGTTCCTGCAGGAGAACGAAGCCCTTCATCTCCCTGGAGAGCAGGTGACTGAGGAGCAGTTCACAGATGATCAGGGCAATATCATCACCAAGAAGGTGAGTGATCAGGGGCAAGATATGGGCAAGGGCACGCTGCAGCCTTTCTCTTCTCCCCTCCACCCAGCTCCTCCCTGTAGCCCGGGGGCCCATGTAGGGCCTTCGAGTCCCACTGTCTTCGGTTACAGTCACGGCACTTCTGCAGCTCCAGCTCATGGGACGGAGGCTGCACACCATGTGCAGTTTAGGACCAGACTGGGTGAGGAGGGAGTCATGGTGCCCTGGGGCTAGCTGTGACGCCCAGCTGTGTGGGTCTCCACAGATTATCCGGAAGGTGGTGCGTCAGCTGGGCCCTGGTGACATGGGTGACAGGCAGGAACAGGAGGAGCTGATTCTGGAGGGCTCCCTACAGGAGCCTCAAGACCTGGAGGCTGAGGATGATCACTTCATGAAATACTCCATCTTGCACCGGGATGGTATTGGCGCCAAGGTACAGTGTGGCTCATAGCCCTGCCTTGCAGGCAGCCTGCCTGGGCCAGCACCCAGGACTCTCAGGACTTCTGCAGGACTCTCAGGCTCTGAGACTATGTCAGCCTCTGTCCTTTATTCTGCCCTGCTCTCCTCTCCTGTTTCCCCTCTAAGACTTCCAGGGGCAAATCTTGCCCAATGCACCAATCTTGCTTGGTGTTTTCTGCCTGCCGACTGACTCTGCCTTTCCCTCTCCTGTCCTCTTCTCTATGTCTGTTCACCTGGGTGATGTCCTGCTTCCTGCTCCTGCGGCTTCCTCAGGAGGAGGTGCGAGTACGTGTCCCGAAACCAGAAGTCTCTGGGGGCAGGATGGGGGCTCAGATAGTGAAACGAGCCAGCCTGAAAAGGGGGAAGCAGTGACCCCTCAAATGGCCTCTTTTGAGGTAACCCTACCTTTGCTCTTCCTTCTGTCCTGGCTCCCCATGCTGCTGCCTGAACTGAGCTGCTGGTCATGCACATTCTCCTGGGGAGAGTGTGACGGGGCTGTGCCGAGCTCTCGGCCTGCAGAGAGGGTTTGCTGTGCTGCAGCAAAAGACTGAGGGTGGGCAGCAGTGTGCCCCTGCTGATAACCTGCTCCTGGGTGCTGTGGGCACAGGGTGCCCTGCTTTGCAGCGATGCTCGAGCCAGCTGTGTGCACAGCACCCCACTGCAGCCACCGTGCCAAGGGCTGCTACTGCAGTGACAGCATCCGGGTGCTCAGGGTGATCATCCCCAGTGTCTGTCCTCAGGGCCACAGAGTTGTTACTCCTGGTTATGCTGGGCTACAGACAGAGGGATGGTCTTTGTCCAAAGCCACTCCAGGGACTAGATTGCATTTGCATGGGGTCTGAGCAGAACTACCCCCTTCATGCATGAGCACTAATTGTGCAGCCTTGTGGCAGATGAGTCCAGCCCTTGGAGCTGGTGTCACCTTGCTGTCACCTTCCCAAGGGATGCAGCTGGGCACTGGCAGAGCTGTGGGTCAGATGAAGGGTTCTGTGGGGCCGTGATCTACTGCCTCTGCTCACAGCACTGTTCTGGGAGATGCAGCCGCTGCCTCTGCCAGCCATGGAAAGGATAGCAGTGAGGTCTGCTGAAGCCAGGATGGGGGCAGGCCTTGGCAGAGTGCTGCTGGGGGATGTCGGGGCAGTAGGGATGCAGGAGTGGCAGGTGCAGGAATGTGACACTTGTAGGGGCTGACGACAGGGCACCTGCCTTTGACCTAGGACATTTTTTCCATTGATCTCCACTGAGCTCAGAATCACCCCTTGAGTCTTGTGCATTCCCTGGTCCCCCTCCCTTCCCTGTGGAGTAGGACTAGACCAGGTTGAAGGCAGGGTGCTTGGCACAGCACACTTGAGCCCAGCTGCATCATTTTTGTCTGCACACTCACTGCTGGGCTGACAGTGCAGCACTGGAGGAAAGTGTTGCATGGATGCTCCCCAGCTGCCCGGCACTGCCTGAGCCTGGTAGGAGGTTGCCGAGCAGGGGCAGTTGGTCCTCTCGCCTCTGCTGTACATGCATGGCTCGCTCTGTCCTCCCTCTCCCTTCTCTCTCCACTCTGTTACTGAACTCTCTGTGGGTGTGTGAAAGTCAAGAGGCTTATGCTTGTGGGTGTATGTTCATGCAGACTCTGTCCCCCTCTGCCTGCCCCACTCCCCAGACAGTCCCTGGCTCTGCCTCTCTCTGGGGCACCACTCCTGTTGCTTCGCTTTTGCAGTTTTCCATTGTGTGAAAGTGGCCCAGGGTGTGCTCTGGGGAAGGTCTTCCTCACTGCTGGGAGAGGGGGGTGCAGTCAGTCACCCTAGCTGAGGCAGGGGCCTCAAGGCTGGCCTCCTCCATCCTAGAACCTAGAGCAGCCCTCCCAGCTCCTTCCCAGAGCCACGTTGCTGTTGGTGCAGCTCAGCCCCTGCTTGCTGCTCTCTGCAGATGGGGCAGCACCATCAATACCATCGACATCACTGCTCCTAGTTCCAGGCAGGCCACTTAGTGGTGCTCTGTCACTGTCTCTCTGACACCCTGCAAAACTTGTCATGTGGTTGCTTGGGAGAATGGGTGCATGTGGGACAAGCAGAATGTACAGAAGGGATTTCCCAGCCATGTACGTGGCTGCCCCACCATTTATCCTGGATGTGCCACCATGAATGCCTGGTAACCCCATTTCTGTGTCTCTCTGTGTCTCTCCAGGATCACACCTCAACACCAAACCACTGAACTTCACACACGTTCTGACACATACCTGAGAAGAGAGGAGAGGAAAGCAGAGAGTGGAGGGGAGCAGGGCTGGCTGTACATGTTTCTATAGGCTAATGGCATGATTTCTGTATGAGACATACTTACCGTCCTATCCGCATGACTGACTGACTGCAAGACGCATGAGCTACAGTACTTAAAACTGAGGAGGGGCCTCCGTCCCTGCCCCGCTGCTGCCAGGAGCCCAGAGACAGCACCAGGGGCATGCTCTCAGCTCCTTTGGGAGGCAAGAGCTGGAGTAGAAGAAAATGAGAGGGAAAGAGATTCCACCTCTGTGCGATCGTGTGTGTAGATGCATCCCCACGACTGTGCTCCAGCTGCAAGAGGAAAGCTGGGACAGCATGGTGCTGCTCACCACGGAATGGAGAGGTGCTTGGCCCCCCCCGCAAATGCCTGTGCTGCCTCTGCTGGACTTGCTTCTCATCCCTCCCTGTGAGTGTTGGGTTTTAGGGAGGGCAGCAGTGGCCAGAGGGTGCAAGGGGAGGCTGCAGGGAGTACAGCTGCCCTGGGCAGAGGGACTGGTGCAGGGCTGCCCTTCCTCTCCCCAGCACGTGCAAAGTCTCCCACCAGGGCAGAGCTCTGGGCTGAGCACTGAGCTCGTTGCTTATGTTGAAAGTGTAAACTGTACAGCAATCAGCCTTGTGTATATGAACCAATAAATACTATGCAAACCCCTAGGGACACTCTAGCAGTATGTACAAAGCACTAACAGCTCTGCTCTCAAATACCTCTTCAGGCTGCAGGATGGGCAATATGTGAGCAGCTCTGGTGAATGGAGCAGGAAGGCTATAGGAGTGAGAGGGCAGCAGCCTGTCCGTGTCCTGTGCCCCTCTGCCTGAGCCTGGTCCCTTCCTGGCCTGAAGAGGGGGGCCTAGAGGTGCAGTTCCGTGGGTCTGCCCATGGTCCAGCCCCAGTTTGTGTTGGCTCCAGCTGGGTTGAAGCTGTAGGCCTGTGTTGAGGTGCTTGGGGCCCAGGGAGGATGTGCAGTGAGAGAGAGCAGGGGGTGTTTGTGCCACACGTGGGGTTGTGCCTAGCTCTACTCAGCACAATATCTGCTCAGGAGATGAGCCAGGAGCTAGCAATAGCCAACAGCTGTGCAATACGCACCCCAGGCAAGGGCTTTGCAGGGACCCTGGCCTCCCTGCAAGGGAGGTTATAGCCGTGGATACTGACCCTCCCGGGACCAATGCCAGACACATGGGGGCTGCTGCCCTGGTGGCTGCATTTTCTCCAGGTGGAATATGCCTCAGGCAGCAGCCTGAGCCCTGGGGGCTGGGGCGGCCTCAGACCGGCTGCTCTAGCAGGAGAGCAGCACTGGGCAGAGCTGCCCAGGCAGCTCGGAGTCGGGGAGTAGATTGAACCTGTTGTAATACTTGACCCCAGGAGCGCAGGGTGCAGGTAGTGGCACTTGGTCCTACATCCCTGATCCTGTCCTTTACCTAACTGATGTGGGGACCTGGCCTTTGTAGCACAGTGATGTGGGGACCCCCTGCTCTTTCTCCTGGAAGTGGCCGTGGACCTGCTTTGCAGAGTCTGAGTTTGTTCTCTGTGGCCAGGTGCAGAACAAGCGCACCTCCAGCTTCAGGCCACGGGATGGTGGCCTTGGCAGGGCAACTCTGCCTTTCAGTGGGCGCGCATCTGCTGGGAGAGATCCTGGCTGCCCTGCAGCTGAGAAGAAGCCTCGCTGCAGCGAAGCAACTGACACAGCTTAGCCTTGGAGAGCAAAGCAGTCCCCTCCCCACCCCAAAGTTGAGCCATGTAGGCACAGACTCTCTATCCATCACCCTTGCTGCGTACAATAACCTCCCTAGACCCACTGCAACAGCTGACTCCGTAGCATCACCCTAGAGTTGTGTGTGGGTCCAGTGCTTTGGCCTTGTGTATGCCATAGGGAATGTGCTGTGCTGCAACCGTGCCAGGCACCTGCAGTGACATTGCTTTGCGCTCAGATTGCTTGTAGGGCTGGTAGGGGGAGGCTGCACCCAACATTGAGCCTAGAGAATGCTGCAGTCTGCACACTAGAAGCTTTTTAGAAGTTTTAAAAATTACTTTTATTTTCTTTTTTTAATTGTTATGGAAACAAGCCTTTTGGATCTCCCTGTCTTAGATCCTGATGTATAGATCATTTCCCTGTACACCAGCTATCAGACTACGAATTAATAAATAAATCAACACAAACAGTGTCTCGTCTCTGCTTTTCCAAAGGTGGGGAAGATGGAGACCCCGGGAGCAGGTCCGCTCTGCTCGTACCCTATTGCCGGGAGGGCGGGGGTGGCCGTGGGAGTGGCGGCTGCTTGTACTCGGCCGTTCGTGGGGGAGTTGAAGTGAGCAGGAATGTGCGCGCCCCCGAGGGGCTGCGGCGGCCTCTCCCGGGGTGGGCGAGCGAGGAAGCGGCCATGCAGCCGGTGCCACTGGTACCCCCAGCACTGCGGGGGCTGTCCCGAGCAGTGGCGCTACTGAGTCCCCGCCCGAAAGGCCCCGCCGAGAGCACCGACCCGNCCGACGGGCGCTGTCCAGCGTCCGCACTGCCCCGCGCTCCGGCCCTGTATCCCATCCCATCCCGTCTCGTCCCGCCCTCGTGCCGTGCCGTGCCGTGCCGTGCCGTGCCGTGCCGTGCCGTGCCGTGCCGTGCCCCGTCCCGTCCCGTCCCGGCCCGTCCCGTCCCGTCCCGTCCCGTCCCGTCCCTCCTGCCGCCGCCGCCGCCGGCGTTCAAAGCGCAATTTGTTTGGGCAGGACCAATGGCGCGCTGCCCCTGAGGCGCAGCCAATGGCGGCCGCGGCCGCAGAGGTCCGGCCAATGGACGCGCCGCCCGCAGCTCCCCGGCCAATGGGTGCGCGTTATTCTAATAGGCCTCGTCTTTATCAGAGAAATGTTGGCGCTACCCAAGCCCAAGTTGAGGGTCCGGGGCCGGAGCCACTGTGAGGTCACCGGGCGCTTCCCAGGCGGCCCCGGCCCCCGCCGGGATCCCAGTGCCAGCCAGGCGCCCACGGGCCAGGGCGGACTCTGGGGCCCTGTAGCCCCCAGGCCAGTGGTAATGGGCCAGCCGTCGCACCTCCGGGGTTCCGGGCTCTGAGGGCCGCCTCGGTGCTAGAGCCATGGATGCCAACCTGCCAGGCACCTTTCTGCTCAACGGCCCCTCGCTGGGCCCCTTCCCCGAGGCCAAGGCGCCTGTTTGCCAGTACTCAGTGCAGAGCTCCTTCTACAAGCTGGGACCCCCCGGACTGGGTGCCCAGCTGGCTGCTGGCACCCCCCACGGCATCTCCGACATCCTCGGCCGGCCGGCGGCGACACCGAACAGCAGTCTTCTCCCTGGCTACCCCCACGCGGGCGGATTTAACGGACTGAGCTCCCCGGGCGTCTATTACGGGCCCCAGGTGGGCGCCCTCCCCAAGGCTGGTGGCGAGTACCTGCCGCGGGGACGGAGCTGCTGGGCGGAGGCGGCCCCGGAGTGGCGGGGCGGCCGGCAGTGCGGCGGCCGTAAGTATAGTGGGCCCGGAGCGGCTGGGTGGTGGGTGGTTGGGTGCCGCAGCTGATGGGTACCTTGCAGAGCCCTGACCCATCGGCACTAGGGCAAGGGCATGGGGCAGGCTGTCTTCTCCATTGCCCTGCACGAGGCACAGCTGGTTGGCCAGCAGGCTGCCCCGGGACAGTGGGAAAGGCCCCAGTGCCAGTGCTCCTGAACTTCAAACTGTCACAGAACTTTTGGCTCAAGGGCAGGGGTGGTTCTAATGACAAATACTAATTCTTTGCCCCCAGGCAGCCACAGCTGGCAAGGACAGGCAGAGCCCTCTGACTTACAAGATCTCCTGGTCGCTCAGACAGCCTCACTGGGGGTCAGTGCCTGGTTTAGCTCAGGGCAGAGACAGGCAGGATGGCCAGCCCTGGGCTGGCAGCACTGCCTTCCTGGTGGAGAGCTGGCAGGGGAATTGCAGAGCATGTTGCCGCTGTCCCAGAAGGTAGGTGGGATGGGTGCATCCGCTGTCCCATGGGAAGCCCCGGGAGGTTGGGTGCAGCTGCTCAGAACCTGCAGCTCTGGTCCCCTTCACCCCTTTGCAGGTGATGATTTTGGAGCAGGTGGGTTAGGCAGTTTGGCCATCTGCTCTTGGCACAGCTATGAGCCAATGATCAGCCATGCCTGTCTTTTGTCATGCATCCTGCAAGGTGTGGGGCATGGGGGCACAGTGTTCCCAGTGCCGCATGGCTCTGGGGTCAAGCACTGTTGATAGCGACCCTTACCCTCTCGCCACAACCACTTAGCACTGTCCTTGATCAGAAGGTGCATAGCCCAGCTCTGGCTCTGTGGGACCCCCACAGTGGGCAGCTCAGCCCTCCTGGGATTGGGCTGAAGCTCTGAAGCAGGAATACAGTTTTAATTTGGAGAGGAGCAGATGTGGAGGGACTCTTGGTCACTGAGGGCTGGTGAGTGTGGACAAGGGGAGAGCTGTCCAGAGTCGTGGGCTGTCAAGAGCTCACCCACTTCTCTCTTCCTCTCCTGTAGCCCCTGCTCACTTGGCTGACAGCATCCATAAGAAGAAGCACACACGCCCAACCTTCACGGGACACCAGATCTTTGCTCTGGAGAAGACTTTTGAGCAGACCAAGTACCTGGCGGGTCCGGAAAGAGCACGGCTGGCCTATTCTCTTGGCATGACTGAGTCTCAGGTGAAGGTGAGTATTGGTCCCTGTGTGGCATGGGGCGCGCAGCGTGATGGCTGCTAACTGAGCTGGGCCCATGGGGCAACAGGTCTGGTTCCAGAACCGACGGACCAAATGGAGGAAGAAGAGTGCCCTGGAGCCCTCCTCATCCTCGCAGCGGGCGGGGGGCTCTGGCGGAGAGCGGGCGACCTCTGAGACCGAGGATGATGAGTACAACAAGCCCCTGGACCCAGACTCAGATGACGAGAAGATCCGGCTGCTGCTGAGGAAGCACCGTGCGGCCTTCTCAATGCTGGGCTTGGGCACGCACAGCAGCTGAGCACCAGCAAAGCCTGCCCCTCTGGGCTGGGGGGTGACTGGCCTGGCCACCTGCATCCTGCTGGGGGGTGACTCCCCTCACCAGCAGGTGCCTGGCTGTTGGGATGGGGTGGCTGACAGCTGGATGGGGAGCATGGCTTGCGGGGCTGGGAGCAGCACACGTGGGTAGTGTCAGGTGCAGCCGTGTTATCGGCGTTGATGAAATAAAGGTCCCAGTCAAGTCCCAGCACTTGTTTTGTGGGCATGTGGTCCAGGGTGGCCTTGTGAGGCTGGGCCAGAGAAGGGTTGGGGATAGGATGTACGGGGCAGGGTCTGCATGCCAGGCAGGGGAAGGGGCCATGCTGTGGTGCTGTGTGTGGGGTTGGAAGTGCCCACAGAAGCAGGTGAGCCCTGGAGGTTTTCCCAGGGTTTTCTCTGGTTTGGGCGTGTACCAGCAGCAAGAGCTGCTGGTTCAAAAGTCACTCACTGGGGCCTCTTATTGGAAGCTCTTAGCAGCAAATAAATATCATTTATCTTAACGGTGTGAGTGAGAGCCCATTCACCTGTCGGGGCTGCAGGATTGATGTGGCATCAATAGCTCCAGTGTGTTTGCCTGCCAACCTGTTGGGTCCCCCCCTGCTCTGTGCTGCACCCCTGTGCAATGGGGGCTGCACATACAGACGTGTGTGTGTACGTGGGGGCTGCACACCCCCTGCTCTGGCTCCCCATGGCTCACCAATGGCATGCCGGCTGTGGGTGCTGTGCAGGGCCAGCTGTCCTTACCTGTTTAGGATGCCAAAGGGGCTCCAGGTGGCACAGGCACAGCGCTGGGGGCCGGGCAAGCGTGGCAGTTGTTCAGCCAAGAGCCAACTAAGTGCCAGCCAGGTGTGAGCAAACACGTGGGCTGTGTCTTGGAAGGAAATCGATAGGAGATAAGGTGCTGCCGGCCCATCAGGCACTGATTAGCAGCGTGGCACAGGCACGGAAGGGGTCGGAATGGGGCTGGTGAAAGGATGCCCTTCCCTGCAGCTACAGGCAGTACCTGCAACGGGCTGGTAGCCAAGTCCACGCCTGGGACAGCTGAAGCTCCTGAACCAGTGGGACTTCTCAGTGGCCCTGAGCACCAGCCTTGCGTGGGGCTGCAGATCATTGCTGTACAACCTGCCAAGGCCCACACTTGGCTTAAAGCCCTCTCCTCCAGTCTCTCACTGGGCTACGGGCACTTTGCAAGGAGCCCTGACTGCTCGGTGCCACTTTTCTAGGGCTTAGGGGACTACTGTCCCCGCATAGGTCCCTGTCCAGCCCCCGCAGTGAGCATGGGGCTTGTAATGCTCCCCCCTCAGCCATGCAGCCCCTCTACTGCCTCCATGGGACAGATGCTGGTCCAGGACAGAGCTAATGGACCCTTTGCAAGGACGTGGGATGCCAGGTCCCATGGGAGCATGGTGCACGGGGGTGGTGGCAGGACTGGAAGAGACACATTGCTGTCTGCGGACAGAGCCAGCGTGCAGCAGGAGCAGGTTCCACATGGTGGGAGAAGTGAGGGTGGTGGGATATTTTTTTAACATTTTCTAAGCTGCCCAGCTTGGCTGACAATTTTTAATGTACTAACTGCCTGGTCCAGTGAGCT
Source organism: Rhagologus leucostigma (assembly GCA_013397725.1). Lineage (NCBI taxonomy): Eukaryota > Metazoa > Chordata > Aves > Passeriformes > Rhagologus > Rhagologus leucostigma. The sequence continues at coordinate 172,940 of VZTD01003450.1, forward strand.
GATTAATTGGTGCTGTGGAGATCAATACAAAACAGAAAATTAAAACAATTTTAAAGTGATTAAGTAGTTTAACACCTGTCTGATGCCACGTCAGGGCTGGGAGACAAATAAAGCAGGTGGCAAAGGGCCTGCTGGAGCCAGGGAGAGTGACAAATGGCCGCTGCAGCCTGGCTGCCCTGTGCATCCCCCCATTGAGACAGGACCCCAACCAGTGCTGATCCATGCAGGGCCCAAGCCCAGCAGCCAGGACCAACCCCTTCTCCTCCCCGTGCTGCCCACTGTGGCTCCTGCATTCCCACTGGCCACTTGCTGCTGCAGCAGAGTGGTGCCCCATCAGTGCTGGGGTCTCGACAGGAGTAGTCAGCAGTGAGCACCAGCTCTGCCCACCCTGTGCCTAGTGCCAGGCAGCCTCAGGCTGTGTGGGCAGAGCCGGGAGCCAGCTGCGTCAGGGGCGCGAGCACAGGCAGGCCAGCCTGGCAGGCAGATGGATAGCAGCTCCGTTTCAATTCTGCATCCCTTTTCTCCCAGACAAACCCCGTCGGATTTTCATAAATCAAAGCGCCACACTGTTTAATAAAAATTTATTGACTTACAAGTGATTATTTATCAAAAGGCCATTAATAGCGGCTCCGGGAATGATGTGCTACTGGGTGGTGCGTGGAGACTAATAGCAAATCAATGCCAGCATCCGGGCAGAATGCATATGAGGGTTCCTGGCCCCAGTGGGGTGCGCGGCTGCTGCAGCCGGAGCCAGCAGCCCCTACTCTGTGGGCCGCCCAGTGCTCCCCCCCTGGTTATTTATCGCTTACAAATGAAATGATCGATACTTTTAATCTAGAGCTAAATTTATTAACTTTCTCAGCGGAGAGAGACATATTGACTGGGGGCATGGGGTGGGAGAGCCAAGGAAAGATGGATGTGTGCCTCCTAACCTGTCCAGCCAGCTCCTTGCCTGCTGTAGAGCGCCCTGAATGCTGCTGGGGATGGTCCCCAAGCACAGCAGGGCAGCTGGAGGTCCCGCAAAGCTGAGGAGGGTTCTGCACATCACCATGGTGTCAGGGACGGGACCCAGCTGCAGGCAGACTTGTGAGCACCTGCAGCTGGGTCCAAGCGCCTGAGGACATGGCAGGGGAGACCTGCAGCCTTCAGCAATGCCTGAAGGAAATGTCTGTCCCCCTCCCAGAGAGGAGAACTCTTGGGGCACAGCCCTTCAGAGGGCTCAGGAGTGGCTGCTGAATGGGGAGAAGTGAAGGAGATCCTGGAGACTCTGCCTGGGCAGCAGGGACCGGCAGGCAGCGATGTCCACGTTCCCAGCAGAGTTGTGACTCCAGCTGCAGCTCGGCACTTGGGGAAGGGCCATCCACAGTACCCAGTGAACATGGCACTGCCTCGGCAACCCATGGCTCACTGTGGCTCCCTCCAGAGCTCACCAGACCACAGCACGGTGCAGGGGTCTTCATCCAGATGGCCCCTGAGCAAGGAAAAAGCTTTGCAAGCCTTGCGGCCAGAGCAGCAAAGTTCCATCAGGCAAAGAAGAAAAAAAAAGCACAGGAAAATTCAGATTTAAGGCCACTTACACAGCACAGCTGTCCTCACCTGGCATAGCAGATGCCCTCCCCAACAAACAAGACCTGAGGTACAAAGGAGGCACTTAGGTAACTGCCTTCTCCAGAGTGCTAGAAAATGCTAGCACACTTCAGCAAGTAGCAGTGAATTAGCTCTTGCTTGTAAGAGCGGAGAACCTAGTGTAAGTGCTCAAGTTTGTAGGAATGTAAGGAAAATAGGAAAGTACATGGGACAAATGCTCAAATGCAAGTTGTTTTACTGAATAATTTACTTGCAGAGCAGAAAGGGGCACCACCATCAGCACAAGATTTCAGTTTTCTTGCAACAAGTTGATACTATTCATGTGTGTGTTAGTGCACGACAAGGTCAGATGCCACTGTTTCCCTCAGGAGACATTTGAAAAGGGATTTGCTGCCCCAGCCATGAAGTCTTGGGCTCTCCTACACACCCTAGGCTCCCACTATAGCACGTACAGATTCCTCAGGAGCCCCACCTGCCACTCCAGTGACACCTGGCACGCCCCAGCCCCAGGGGACAGAGGGAGGTTTCCAAGGAGTATGATCCTTACTGCATCAGGAGCAGCAAAGAGTCTGTTACTCAGACACTGTAGAAGCAACAGTCTGGGTCAAGCTGACACGACGGTGGCAAAACAAAAAGATTTCTCCTGAAAGTGGATCTGGATATGGCCTGAGAGACCACATTCTGCTCCTAAGGGTTACTCCTGCCACACACACGAGGGGCACAGGCTCATGACGCCTCCCTTGGTTGTCAAGGCAGCCAATTTCAGCACAGCTCACCAGCTTTTGTGCTGTGGGAGACTTGTGACTGACACACATGCACATCACACCAGTCCTTCCCTGGGGCTGGACACACCAGATGGAAGCACATGACACCGTAAGAGTTTCATTTAATATTGCCCCTGCAAGGGGCTTCACTGTAACAGTAATGAGAAGGCATCTTTGCCATGAGCTGCCAAGGGCCTAAAGACTCCAGGCAGTAACAGTGCCTCTGAGAAACAACAGCCAGAGGATGAAAGAGCAAGTCCAAGCAGCTCTGGAGTAGCCCAAGTCCAAAGATTCGGAGTTGCTCCAGACAAGCCCTGGTTGGTGCTGGAGGCAGAGGGCTTTGGCCAGCCCCAGTGGCAGTGCTGGAGGCAGCAGACTCAGGAGCGGCTCCGGTCTTCGTGGCTGCCTACAATCATTTTGCTGTAGAGTTTCTGTTGCTCCTCCTTGAACGCATCTTTCACCTTCTCCCTTTTCAGTCCTCCATCCCTGGGGAGAGAGTCGTATCAGAGAGGCTGCAGGCAGGCACCATCTTCAGCTGGGACTGCTCAGGGCAAGTCCGAGTTCCAGTGAGTGCTGACTGCTGCCCCTGTACCACACTGCAGACCACCTGTCCCCAAAGGGCATCACTTTCTTACGCGGTTCTGCCAGGAGCTGCCCCCATGGCCCAACACTGTGCTCAAAATAGCAATTCTGCCAGAAACATGAGCTACTCTAGTACCTCTACAGGAGACTGCCTGCTTGCCTCCCAGGCTCTGAGACTTCAGTGCCTGGGAAAGCAAGTTCCCAAGCTGAACACACCTTGCTGAGCAGAAACAAGTCAAACCCAGGGCATCCTAACGCAAGCTACAATCACAGAATGAAGCCCTGATGCCCAGCATAGAGAAGAAGCAAAGACTTTGGTCCCTGCTACAGAAGAACATTCCTCCATGGGCCTGCTCTACCCTAAGCAAGAAACCAATGGAGCTCTACAGTCCACGAGCACATGCCAGGACCCAGAAACAAGGAACTCTGCCACTAGGAAGAGAAAAGCCTGCCTGGACTCACCAGAGCAGATCCACAAGGCCCCCCTGCCTGGCAATGGCTGACTTCACTCGATTGGCAAACTGCACTGCGTCCTCTTCAGGCTGTGGCAAAATAAGACTGTTCAGCAGGAGCAAAGGGCCAAATAGGAAAGCGATCAGATAGGCCGGGTTCACCTTACCTGCCTGGTCATTGGGGGCAAGTACCAGACACTGCAGACGATGGCCCAACTGGTCATCATCCTGAGGAGGTAGGTCACCATGCCGTATTTGCTGCTGTTCCAAAAGGCATCTCCAAACTGTGGGTCATACTACAAAGGCAGAAGAGTTCATGGAAGTCAGGCAGTGGTTGCACCCTCTCTGAGGCTCCAACTTCCACCCCAAACTGAGATACAGATCAGCTCTCCCAAAGCACTACATGGAGTGACCTCAGCTTTCCTGTGCCCTCAGAACAGGCTGGACTAGGTTGCCAAGACAGAGATACAGAGGGACAGAGAGAGTTGTGCCCTAAGAACGTTGCCTTCTCATACCTTGATGGCTACAGGGTAAACTGTGGCTCCAATTTCAAAGCTCCCCTTTTTGAACATCATCACAGATGTGTTGTTGATGCATGTTCCTGTAAGAGGCAAGCACAATCTTAAATTTCCTCTCCAAGTCAGTTCAGAAGTCTAAGCTACAGGCTTAAGAGCAGGGCTACAGGAACCCAGCAACTCTCCCCTAACTCTCAGTCCAAGCCCTGTTCTCTGTGTGCTCAGAATGGGTCACCAGGACATCGTGTACGACTCCTGCATTCTGGGCTCACTCAGCTCGAAAGACACAATGTCCCTTTTGTCTCAGTGAAGGGTTTCAAGCCCTTGGCAGTGTAAGAAGGAAAGGAACAGAGATGCAGTGCTATTCTCAAGGTGCCTTCTCCACCTGGTGCTTGTCTGGCCTTGTTGCACTCACCTTCTGGAAAAATAAGAATGGGCAGTTTGCTTTTGTCCTGGACATGTTCTGTGAGCCTAAACAGAAGAGTGTCAAAAATTAGCAGAGGGGACAGAAGCTCTCACTAGCAATCCACACAGCACATAGTCCTTAACCTGCAGTCACCAGGGACTATCAGGATGCCAACAGCAGAGGCACAGTCTCCCAGCACCTATGAGGCCATGCAGTGTCCTCATCCAAGGAAGGTGAGCAGCCCTCTACCTCCCCCAGCCTTCAGACCCACCCCTGCAGCCAACGACTGTCACACCTTCTGGCGACGAGATGACGATCTTTGACCTCAGAACGTTCGAACCAAACATGGGGACAAGCTTTCACCATGGCTCTCTGTATCACACCCATGAGCCCTCCATGGATCTGACCCACCTGAACAGGGCAAGAAGACACAAGTTACAAGACCTGGACCCTTGAAAGTCGAGGCAGCACCCAAACTGAGGCACAGCCAAACTGAGGTTCATCTTCCTACCCCTACCCTGGAAAGGCTAAGAGGAAAAGTCCCAGGCTCTGACTTGAAAGACAGATACAGCAAACCCCAAGTGCTTTCCCCGTGGCAGGAGGTCCAGCTGGAGAAGTGCTTTGCTCTTCCAACAGCAGCAAAGCCTAGAGCTCTTCTTGCAAAGCTGCACCCACAGACCCCTGGTGCTTTGAGTTCCAGGCTGAGCTTGCACAAACACAACACACAACAGAGTCTGACAGTGCCCTGCCATGACATGCAGGGAAAAGTAGTTCTGCATGCTCAAAGGACTCTTGCTGCCTACTTCCTGCCCCACAACATGCTCGCTTGCTCCCTCCATGCAGGTGGCCAGGCCTGGGATGCCAGAGCCGGTACCTTACCATCGCATAGTAGCCATCACTGGCCAGGATGATCACATCAATGGGGGAGGTGTGATTGGCCACACAGATGCCTCCATTTCGGGGTCTGTTTTCTCTAGACGCAAAACAAAGGTAGAGGTGAAGAAAGAGGAAGGAAGCACGAGGCCTGCATAAGGCCTGGCATGGAGCACCTCCTGGGCAGGGACAGCCTGGAGCAGACAAGCCTTACCGGTCGTGGTAGGTGATGATGGCTGTGAGGGCACGCACGCAGATCCGGTAACACATCAGGTGGACGTGTTTGCTCAGGAAGTCCTTACACCTGCAGCCCAGGACAGAGACCATCACTCCCCAGTCCTTCAATATCCCTGTAACAGTGCCACTCAGCCCAGCTGCCCCAGGCTGTGAGATCCAGCCAAGCCTTCACGTCTCTGCTACAGAAACACGGCACGTCCTGAGCTTTGCTGTCAGTTTACAATCACTGATTCCTAACTCATGAGAATAAAATTTTGGCCTTTGCTCTTTTCTGTTATTACTCCTTTCAGAGGCCAGGGCCGAGCACTCTGTCAACCGGCTTAGTGCTCACATCTAGGCCCTTTGTTGAAAATTACAGGGTGTCCTGAGAGGCCACAGCTGCCAGGACCACCTGCTGTGTCTGCAGGTGGCAGAACAGAAAGCCTTGCAAGAAAATTTCAGGATTATCAGGTCTCAAACCGCATGGAGTGCTCCGCATCTGCTCTTCCCTCGAAGATGAACTCACCTTCCATTCGGCAAATATCCCACCACTGTGGTACCAGTCACCAACAAGCTGATGCCAGTAAACGCCAGGGCTATCCTGCAGAAAGAGGGGAACTATATGCTAGCAAAACCAGGCCACCAGCATCGTCTTGGCAGGCAGGTCCCTGCACCAGCACTCACCTGAGGGGCAGAAGGAAGCAGTAGCGGATGAGCACACCGAGTCCCCAGAGCACAGTGAGGCGCAGGCTGATATACTGGAAGTTGTAGTTGGTCCTGCTGAGCAGGTTCCAGGACTCCAGCTCTTCAGCTGAGAACCTCTTGGTCACTTCATCATCCATGATGGTCTCGATGCCTTTGCGGCAGAAATAGAAGATATCTGAGAGCTCAAACTCAGGGGTGTCCAGGGCTTTGCCACTGCCACTCCGGCGGATCTCCTTGATCTCCTCCTCCAGTGACGTTGGCTCTTTTGCAATGATACCTGCAACACACCATAGGCAGCCCTGAGCAAAGTGTGACTTGCCCGCTCAAAGAGAGGCAAAAGCCAAGGCCCTTCCTCACCTGCCCTTCTCACGGTCCCCTTCCTTTCTCCAGTCCAGACAGACATAAACCAGTCCTCCCCACCATCTAGAAATGAAGCACTTGCGGGGTGTTTCTCTGCCCTTCCTTGTGAAACAGAGCTCTCTAGAACTCCCTTCTACACGGAAAAGACTTCCCAGCAGACTGCAGCTGCTCAGAGACACCACATTTACCCCACCTCCCCAAAAGAATTTTGAACTCCCTGCGTACCCATGCAGGGCAGGATCTCACCATTGACATAGGGCTTGTACAACGGATGGTTCTTCTCCTTGGCACCACGCTCTATTCTCAGCGTTGCCCACTGCAAGACAGACAGGACAACCAAGATTTGCAAGGCCTATAGCTCCACACCACTGCCCATATTACAGGTGACTTTCAGGAAGGACCACAGTTCAGGGGAGAAGATGGGACTAAAGCAGGAGGCTTCTACACAGAACTGAAAGAGTGAGTGATGAACCCAACTGAACTGAGGTGGAAACAGGGAGTGCCAGAGGGAAGAAGAGCGCTCAGTGGTGAGATGGCACAGCAAGATTTTCTGCAGTTTCCGTGACCTCTCAGCTCTGCTGCACCTTGCGCGTGGTTGCCACTGCACAGCTTCTGGCTGAGCTATGCCTCCTGCTGGGGGGTCTGCACCAAAGCGTAGGAAGCCAGTCAGAGGACCAGTGCTATTTTTCAACACTTGTTTCTTCCAAATTCAAAGTGGCGACTCTGTTTTCAGGCTGTTGCTGAAAAGATCAGGCTGATGATGGGATGGGATCCTTTCCCCTCTGATTCAGCTAATGGCTGCTGCTGCTTCTCAGCTCAGCAATCTGCCCAAAACAGCAGCAGCAAGCACCCTCAGACAGCTGGTTGCCAAATCCTGTGCCAGGACTACTTGTTCTCTCAGCTAATTTTCAAGGGCACCAGCACAAACTGCAGGCTGGATTTCTGTGCAGTTCTCCTGCCTGCCCTCCAAGTAACCTTCACAGCCTGTAATTCATACAGGTCTGGAAGGACAAGCTTCTGAAGGAGGAAGACTTGTGTACAACATGCTTATCTGCGAAGAAGGGGAAGTTGCTGGGAGCTCTGGCATCCTGATATCAGCCCATGCCAGCAGCAGATCAGGAGGCAGCAAAGAGGGAATGCTAATTGCATACGGGAGTGTCCTGCTCACCTCGCATCTGCCTCTGCCAGCGGCTAGAATTCCAGGACTGCAGAAGATTGCCTAGACACTGCCATCCCAGAAGTCAGGAGAGGAGCTCTGACCTCACATGAGCTAGGCAGCCTATGGAGAAGGCATTCTTTGCAAGCCTGGCACATGTCCATCCTGACTGTGGCAGCAGCAAACCCAGTCTCCCACCTGAGAGGCACCAGGCAGGTGCCCTCCCTCCCCAGCAACACAGGTGTGCCGCTGCCAGCCAGGCCTCGCAGCTCGGGCTGTGTCCCACAGGCTGTCAGATTCTGCCATGCTCCCACATGCTACCCCTCTGGGTTCCCAACACCGCCCTCAAGAGCTGGGAAAATATTTTGGGTAAACAATAGCCCTCCAAAATACAATTCTGAATGGTCAAACTTAATGAGTGAATCTTCCACCAAATCAGTGACTAGCTGTGCACGAGTGCTCCTCTATCCCACCACTAAGATTCTTTAATAAGAGCTGAAATAGACTTCCCAGTCATTTCAGAAAAGTACTTTCAAATACCAATATAGGTGTTGAGAGTAAATGTTCCTGAATTGAAGGAAGGGGGAAAAAAAAGAGAAAGCATTGTGAAAAGTTCCATTTAAAACCTTTTTTCCTGCCCACTTCCGTCAGTAAATTTGTAGTCAGGTCTTCAGAAATCTGTGTTAATGAAGCCCCACACAAAGCCCAGAGTCTTCCCATTTACACCTCAGGCTTTTGGGAGGACTCAAGAGTTTAAAGAGCTGAACACTGTGAGCTCCAGGGCTGTCTTCCCAAGCCAGCCAGTACAGGGATACTCTGGGGACAACCAGCCCTGTTCAAACAGCAGTAGCTGTACCATGCATCCTTTAGCAGCGTGAACTCCATATTTAAGAGCCTAAAACCTCCCTAGAAAGCACTTTGCCTTTCATCTGGGCTGCCAGGGTAGGGTGGTGTAGGCTTTACCTACTACTCCTAGTAGATAAAAAATTCTGGTCTGGTCAGGAACTTGCTTCAAGAGGTGTTGGCTCAGAGACAGCCCATAAAATTAGTCCACCAAAGGCAGGCAAAGGAACAGCAGGACAACAAGCTGGAAAATTCCACTTGGCCTCTCTGTGCCAAGAGGGTCGGCAAGGGCTGCTGGTTGTCCTCCAAGGCGGCAGGTCCAGATACGGCTCAGTAGGCAACACTCCAGGACAGAAGCATGTTGAGAGCTCTGGGTTCTGGCCACAGACCACTCAGGGCTAGCAGGACAAAAGGCTTGCTTCCTGCCTTACCTCCTCTACTTTTGCTTCATCCAAATGTGTCCTGGAGAGGAGCAACCTTCTGGCTGCAGTCTGGTCCCTCCCCATCACACCTGACATCAAGCAGTACCAGCACTTTGCCTTGCCTGGGACACTAACCCCTCCAAGCTACCCCTTAGATCCTGCTGCACTCCTGCCGACTGCTGAGCCTTGCTAGACTATTTCTTCACTTGAATTACTAGATTAATTACAGGGAAAAAACAGCCCACAGACAGAGATCTCGTAAACTACATTTGGCTGAGATGAGCCAATCAGGTCAATTTGCAGCAGCACGACCTCAGCAGCCTAACCTTCCACTCCAGTCACCCACAATGCCCTCCTGAGGCAAAAGCCTCTCTTCCATGAGACCATCATGACCATGCTTGGACAAACCTCTGCAAACACACAGAACATTCTGAAAACATGACTTACCTGAAAAATCTTTAATAATGTTTTCATGTAAACCTTGCGGATGCCAAAGGAGACTCCAAAAATTGCTGGCACGATGATGAAAACCAGAAGCAGAGTGAAGAGGACAGTTATGGAAATCCCCAAGAGATTAACCACTAGGCTGTCAAAGGGAAGCAGGAGGAACATGGTGAAGGGCCCAGGCAAGGCTGGTGCCCTGCAGCCAGACAGAAGGGCTGCTTGCAGCAACGAACCAGTCCTCCTGTTACTCAGCAACAGTCTCACACGTGCACCGAGTCTGCAGCCTGCTCAGAGACCCCATTCCAAAGTTCACATCCTTTTGGGGCTCTGAGAGAGAGAATGCAACAGGATCAGGGAGAGCACTTGGGAAAACAAGCCAACAGTCTGCCAGGAGCTCAGGTGAGTTCAGACGACACAGGCCAAAGAGCTCAGAGCAGATGGTGCACACACACTGGTTTGTCCATGGGCGTGTGGTGGGCACGGCAGCAACACAACTGCAGGAATGGATCCCTTCCCAGGCTGCCACTGAGCAAGTCCTGCCGTGGGGCAGCTTGTGGAGAATCTGGGAGCAGAATCCCCTCCTGGCTGCTGAGAGCATGCAGAGCCTCTTCAGAGGGACAAGGTGGAGTCCATCCCTGAGCCTGCATTGGAGGAGATCGAGGGAGTTGGCACTCACAGGAGCCTACCGTATGTGGAGCTATTATTGTTCTCCCCACGAGGACATGCGCACCAGCACGGGTCCTTGCATGACGCCTGGAACAAGTTTAATTCTGGAGGCCCCTGGCATCCACTCACGCTGAAGGGTCATTACAGCCACAAATGAAGCTTGTGTCCCTGGAAAGCTTTCAAACAGCAAGTTGGCTTCTTGGCAGACGTGGCACTCGCATGCCACCAGCAGCAGTGAAGGAGAGCAACTGAAGTCAGCAGACCGGAGAGATGTCAACGCAGAGAGGGTGGCAGGACACCAGAGACAGTGAGCTCTGAAACCTGGAAGGCAGTACTTGGGCTGAGGTCACACCATTCAGAGCAGCTCCTGAGACACAGCAAGACTGAGACTGGTACTCTAGCTACTGCCTGTCACCGTCACTTAGGAATCACCTCCTGCTGCCATTCATCCTGTATTTTCATACCATGCACACCTCAGATGGAGCAGACTCATCCAGAACCACACCTACGGTACAGGATGCTGCAATCAGGTCCCAAGTACAGGAAAGGAGTGACAGAAAACCATTCCTCATGACAAAGATCTTATCACGTTTCTCATTTCAGGGGCATCTGAGAGAAATGAGGAAGCCAGGTACCCAGATTCCTGGGAAGGCATCACTTCCTCTGCTCCTGTACATCTCATCCCCAGTGACACACAGCAGATTTATAAACAGTTCAGGACAGGAAGTTAGCCTAAGGGGAGAATTACTGCTGATGATTAGTCAAAGAGGAACTTGCTGGGGAACAGGGACCAGTCAAAGGTCACACACCCACAGGGCCAACGGCGGCTTGTGATAAAAATTGAGTCTGCTGGTGGGAGACTCCCCTCTGGACACCACCTTCACCTGGCTACGGAGTCTCAGCCTGAGGATGGGGTTTAACAGGTACCTGACAAGCACACATGGCAAAGAAGAGTCTGTAAAGATCCTCTTGTTCCCCTGTACACAATGTTCCAGCTGCTGGTTACACACTGCTGTACCAGTAACGTTAAGAATACTATTAGTGCTTCAAAGGCATATACACAGACCATGTACTGGGAGAGGAAGCTCGTCAGCCACACGTGCAGCCGCCCATTATGCCACAGCTGTCACCCATCAGAACCAGGACTCATGCTGGTAAACTGGTCAGACCGGCCCCCTGAGCCGGCAGCCGCGGTTGTGAGGGGTCAGCTATTACTCTCCTGCACCGTGTCCCCCGCCACGGCAGAGCCCACGTGTGCTGCAGTCCTGCCCGCGGGCTCCCGGCGGGTCGGCGCTGGCAGCCGCCCGTCCGGCCCCGCCCCGGGGCTGGGGCACGGCCGGGCGGGCCTGGCAGGCACAGAGACCGCAGCCCGCACCGCTGCTTCAGGGCTGCTGCGATTGACCATCGTCAGCCCGGTCGGCAGACCAGCGTAACGGCCCGCCCGAGGCCGACGCGGCTGCACCGAGACCGGGGGCGGCGGCGGCGAGGGTCGATCTCAGCTCGGCTCCCCAGG
>VZTD01003450.1:199202-211079 GCA_013397725.1 Rhagologus leucostigma
GGGGGGTGGGGGGGGGGGGGGGGAGTCCCAGGCTGCTTGGACATTCCCCTGCCATGTCTGGACACAGACCCCTGCCCCTGTGTCGGTTGGGTTTCAGGGCACAGTTCCGACCGACAGAGACTTCCCCGTGTAGTAACTGGAAAATGCAAATGCCTGGTGCCCTCCCTCCAGGGAATCCCTCTGGGCAAGCTGCAGCTCCACAGGGGAATCATCCTCCTACTAAAGACACACAGGGTATCTTTTAAGTGGAAATGACTGTTTTTTCACAATTAGGTGAAGCAGAAATAATCAAACAGGGCCACGGCCATAGTTACCTTGTATCTGATTGCAAGGGTTCAGTCCTGCAGGGATTACTTCATTGTGCTCTTCCGCTAGTAGTTCCTTTTCTTCTGCTCAAGTGCTGATAATGTTTGCACCTCCTATCACAGGGGATATAAAAACCTGTTTTCAAGAGGAGCTGCTCTTGCACCCTGAGTTGGTCTGTGGACTTTGTGGGCAAACAAATCCCAGGAGTGGCTGCTAGACTGAGCAGAGAATATGCAGAGGTGACAGACTGTGTGTGGAGAGGAAGCAGCACACCACCAGTTTAAAGACACCTTTTCCCATTTTCTTTTAGTCTTTCTACTCTTAAAGTGGAAACTGCATTTACTTGTCTGAAAGGCTCAGCAGGTGTTGGGAGGGGACCGTGTTGTCTTCCCACTTGTTCGTATGTTGGGCACAGCTTGAGGGAACCAGCGGACCCTGCCTGAGAGTTCCTGAGACTCCTGTGAACCCTCTGCATTTGCAATTTCCACTTCATTCCCATCATACCAGAGTCTGGTGCAGTGTCGTCCTTCCTCTGCAAGAGAACTTTTGATGGCCAAGAGGAATTCAGTGACAGTGGAGCAGCAAGAAACATTAACCCTTAATTGTCAGCTGGGGGGGGCCGCCAAGCAGTGAGAGAAGCTGGTTGGAGTGGCAGGACTCCCTGCTACCAGCGAGGGGTCTGCAGCTTCCCCCTTGGCTATCCAGGTGTGAGGACAGGAACAGCCCAGGCTGTCTGGTCACCGGCTCAGGGACAGAGGCTAAGTGCTGAGCTGCCCCAGGAACCTGGATATTTGGCAGCGGGATCTTGCCTCACCCTCCTGCTCCCCATCCCTCCCACAGGAGCAGCCTGAATTAATTAACCCTCTAGCACTCCATAATGAAGACTAATAAACACCTAATGGGTAGCACAGGGCTGGGGCTGCTCCCAGCTCTTCCCTCCTGCACCCCTGAGCTGAGACCCCCAGCCCAGTCTCTGCACACACCTCGATGCCATCAGGTATTGTTCCTTCTTTGGGGACCTGGGACATGAGTGTGTCGAAGCAAGGTGGGCTCATTCTTCCTGCGGACACCGCGATTGGTGTAGTGACCTGAGTGTGCCAGGCGTCCGCAGTCTGTAATTGCTGGGCTCGTTTATGAGCCCCAGTGTGAAGGAAATGCTCTCAGAAATATTCTGCTTAAAATACTGTGCCAGATGGATGGTGTCTTCCTAACCTTTAACTGGTTCCAGTGTGCAAACAGTTAAGATCATAATGTTAACATTTTCTCAGATATTTTATGTGCATTTAAAATATTTTTGAAGAATCAGCTTTTGAACACGTTTTATCCAATTAAAATTTTACTAGAGTTTATAAAAACATAAAAATATATTTTCAGGATGTCTGAGATGCTGCTGGCCTTTGTTGTAAACTTTGAAGCCCTTGCAGTGGAATATTATCATTATTACATGGGAGATGTTTCTGGAATTTGTGTGATTAGGTAAATGTGCTAATTTTACAGTCCCATATTGAATCACCTCTGCAATCACTTAACAGAGGAACAGTTAATAAGAAATATGCTCCATCTCTGCACCAAAACCTTCTTTTGCTTTCTGTTGGGGTCAAAGGTTTGGCTTCTGCAGACATAAATGGATTTGAAACATATACTAAAAGTACAACTTAAATACTTGGGGCAACTCCAATGGACTCAGTTGCTTTGCTTATCTCTCAACAAGTGTAAGAACAGATCTCTCTTCCCCTGCATGGCAACTGCAGCGCCTCCCAGCCAGCTTCCAGAGGGGTTAAGTGAGAATACATACCTTCCCTGTCTTAACTGAAAACCTGAATCAAGAAAAGAGATAAGTAATTTAATAGATGTTCATTTTAAGACATCTACTGTTGTGCTTTTGAAATAGAAGAGATGGCAAACACTGCAATCCCTGGGAATCTTCCAGGTTTGCCATGTGAACAGGAAGGCCAAGCATGGAAATGGTGATCCTGCAATCTGTCCATTTCTGAAAGATCCATGTATTGTGTTACAGCATTTTATGATTTCATGCTTAAGTTGTTCATAATTTGAACAGGCTTATTCTGATTCAGACCAGTGAATGAGCACAAGCCTGTTAAAGTTATACAGTGAGTGTCCCTGAAATCATAAAGCATGGTAGTAAATTACTGTGTTCAAGAGAGAACCAGGCTCTGTCTCCAGGCTGCACACCCTCAGCTGTCCTGGAGTGGCTCAGGCACTTCCCACAAAAACAGGGTGCTCTCAAGGGCTGTGTCTTTGGGAGCTCATCTTCGGGATCCCGTCCTTCAGGAGGGGCGTTTGGGGTGCTTGTGCTGAAGGTGCCATGGGGCTGCACAGTCCCACTCTGCTCCTTCTGAGACCCACGGGCAAATTGGAGGTGTTGAACAGCCACTGACTCCTCGCTGTTCATGGCACAGAGTTTTCCAGCCTGACCAAGCACAGACACTTGTGGCTCATGGAGGAGACAGGCGCACTTTGAAACAAAGAGTCTTTCAGGCCACCTAATACAGTATAGATGCAAGAGGACAAATCAAATTTACAGGCATGGCCTAGACTGAGAGATATACTTGCAAAGCCAATTTGTTTCATTTTATGGGCTTGAAAGATTCTAAGTCAGAGGTCCCTGTATGGTTTGAATTAGCTTGGAATAGGGGTATTCTGGAAAGCCAGATCTGGAGAAGTTTTCATTCAGGGCATTTGTAATTGAGTAGAGGCCATCCAGCATTTCTGTAATACTCTCAAATAAAATATTCCACATCTGCCCAAAACACAAGCTTCCACATGACAAAGAAAATGACGAATACCTGAAAATGGAGATATCTATCTTGTATTAAATATTCAGGAATAAGATTTCATATGTGTATCAACAGAGAAAGTGAGAATTTCAAAGGGTGCTGCTTTCAAATGAAAAAAACAAAAAACAAAAAAAGCAGAAGGAAGCTCTAAGTAGCACCAAAAAATGAAGTTTTTTTTTTCCTCTACCAGTTTGTGCTATCAGCAAGGTTATCAGTTTTATTGTCTGAACAGGAGGATGACTGCAGGGCTTGGAACTGGCAGGTCCATGTCCTGATAGCTCAGGTGATCCCACTGGGATGTTCCCAGCACCCTGCCGTTCACACACCCCAGCTTGTGCTGACCGGATGTGCGAATCGGGCAACCAGCAACTTCCTCCTGGGCTGACAGGAATCCTGACACCCTTTCTCCAACACAAGGAGCCACCGGGATACCCAAGCCTGTGGGCTCTGCAATGCATTTTGTGCCCTGCAAGCCAAAATCAGCGTGAAGACCTTGGCAGCACTGAGTTAGTTAACAGTTGGACCCAGTGATCCTAGAGGTCTTTTCCAACCTCAGTGAGTGTGTGATTCTAAGACTATTTTGGCAGAGGGATAAGCCCCTGGCTCCCACTGCTGAGCTCAGCTGCCAGAAAAGTTCCCCGGGAAGTAGCACAATCTTTGTTTGGTCATTAAAGCAGAAAAAGAGAGAGAGAATCTTAGGAAATGCTTGAAACGATTAGGTGATCTTAACTCTAAGGAGCTAAACAAATGCAAAGCAATTCCCCCCTCAGCCCCTCGTGCTGCTGTAGAATGTAATCTCATTTCTAAACACACAATTACAGAAAATAAAAAGAAAAGAAAAGAATAATTAATTTCTGCTTCCTCATGCAAATCCTCTGACCAATCATTTAGGGATCAGGGGCAATTCAGCTTCTTGTGCAAATTCCAAACTGAAGGCCTGAAAAAAACAAGTGAATGGATTTACTTTTCTAAGAACCAGAATTAACAAAGGTTCCATTTTCCATGGTTATATGCCTGGCCAGACAGCCCTTGCTGACAAGCTCTCAAAAAACATGTGTTGGCCTGTTGAAAAGGCCCCAGTGTTGACTGACAGACAATTGAAGTGACAAATTGTTTCATTGTACTTGGCAGGGAGAGCGCTGTATTAGATAATTATGGCGAGGAGGGAAGCGACAGGTCACAGGTCAGAAGACACGTCTGACCCTGTTTTCTGAAAGCCCTGAAAGGAGCCCATGCCCTGGAGAGCAGCGTGATGCTGCTAGCGGCTTCTCCTTCCGCTGTGGTGATTAAGAGCTAACGAAGATGGAGTGGGGATGAGCTCTCCCCAGTCCTGGCTCCCAGGAAGCGGGTGTGTGGCTCCCCAGCAGCACCCACCACCCCTCGCTGGCTCCAGCGGGGCCCAGAGCATCGTCGGCTGCCTTCAGCAGAACACTGGGACACTACCACCTTTCGAGCAGCACCAGACCCCTATGAGCACCTCGTCAGGTCCATGTTCTGAACTGGCAGGAAAAAGCACCGTGTCCGGCCGTGAGTCCTGTCCCAGGCACTTGGGCACAGACATCTTCCTTTGCCAGCCTGCAAACACCAGCAGGACCAACCCCTCCCCGCTGGGGCCTGGTTTTTTTGCTGGCTACAACAGAGTACAACTAATAGTTATTGAAGCTTCTCTCCTGCCATAGAAATAAAATATGGCATGGAATCACAGCACAGCTACTCCATTGAGAGCAATGCTACACTGAGTAATACCAATAATTCAAAACAGATGAGCCAAAGGCTCGAGCACTATGGGCTCAGTATCCCAGTCTGCCCTGACCTCTGGAATTCGCTGAAAGTTACCTTGAGACTCGCCAGAACTCTTTTGTAACTTCTGTGAGGGTTATTTATTGCAAAGCCATAAATATTTGCTATGGATTTTCTCCATCAATCTACAAAATGAATTAGGTTAGAAAAAATGTATGTACTTGGATTTTGGGCATGTGTTTCCCAGGCAGGGGAGAAGGAGTTGGATCTCCATTGTGCAGAAGACAGGCTGCTGCAGAGCTTTGGGCTCTGCTGCCTGCGCTAATTAATTCCCTTCCACAAACAGTTTAAAATGCACAGTACAGTTGAGAAAGGGGGAAGGGAGGGAAGATATTCTTCTTTAAATCTATTTTAAAATCTTTCATAAAATTATTTATGGCTTAAGGAAAATTCTGTTTCCGTCTCCTCCCTCCCAGATGCCCTGCCAGTCCATTAAAACCCTGAAATTCAGAGGCAACATCTTGTGCCCCAGGGAATCAGCCTTAAGTCAACATCTCGCAGTCTACCTCAGAAGCCAGCACTGGCACCAGCTGGATGTGGGGATGGAAGGAGAGCACCCAGGCTCCTCTCTTTCCATCCTAAGGCAAAGCTGTCTTGGGGCAAAGCCACCCCATTTTCCCACTGTTGAAAAGAGGAGGGAGAGCAGGACTGGCCTTGCCTTGCAGGCATTTCTCTTAACAAATTTTTATTCAGGAAAGTGCTTAAGCAAGACCTTAACTTTGAGGATACTACAGTAGGATTTGAGCACAGGTGGATGCTGTACCTGGTGGCGAGGGGGTGACAAGGAGAAGTGGGGCAAGTTCTTCCCCCCAGAGGGTGGTCAGGCACTGAACAGGCTCCCCAGAGCAGCGGTCACGGCCCCAAGCCTCCCAGAGCTCAAGAAGTGTTTGGACAATACTGTCAGGTGCAGGGTGTGATTCTCAAGCACATGGGCAGGGCCAGGAGCTGGACTTCGATGATCTTTGTGGGTCCCTTCTAACTAAGCCTCCAGGATCCTGCACCTTTTCAACCACTGCCAGGTGACTGCATGGGACCTGGCAGCCTGTGTGTCCCGATGGCAATTCACACACAGACAGTGAGTCCCGCACTCCCATGGCTGGTCGTCCTGCCACCAAAAGCTCCTGAAAAGGTTTGCATGAATGAGCTGATCTAGCTTTGTTTCTGCTCCCATGGTTTGCCCTTTACCCTTTGGCCTTTGCCCAGCTCTGTGGCCGCAAGAGCGAGGGTCTGGCCACAGATGACTGCACAGCTGGCCAGATGCTTATTGTGCATGGCACAATGAGCCATGGTGGGGGCCCGTAGCTCCCGCTGTTCCTCAGCCCCAGCCACTGCCATGCTTGGTAAAACACCAAACCCAGAATTTTTCTCCTGCAGCAAGGAAGGCTCCAGTGCAATCCGGTGTGTGGGCCGTGTGTAATGCTTCCTGGTGCCAGAGGAAAGGGATGCTGTTTCCCGTGTACTTGGAGCTGTGCCCTGTGTCCACCCTGTTTTTCTTCCACTGTACCCGTGCAGCAAACCCAAGCCCTGCCAGCCCTGGCTTTCCCTCCTTGGTGAGAGCCCTTGGTGCCAGGGGGGACCCAGCCTGCAGCCAGCCAGGGCTCTGGCCGGCACTGAGGAGCTGCGTGTGGCCCATGCCAGCCAGCTGGCCCACTGGAAGGCAGATGACAGGTTGGCAAAGGCCCCCGAATTCCTTCTCTTCTCTCATGAGTACCCCAGGAAGGAACAGCTGCCTCTCTTGTTCAGTGCGTACCCACCTGGGACTCTGCCCTGTGCAGGTGATTGGTCTGGCCAGGTTCAAAAGCAATGTGACCGAGAGCACTAAGGGATTTGAATACATGCTAGCAAGAATGCTAGCAAGAATACCTTTCACTGCACGTAGGTAAGGTCAGATCAACTGACCTTCATGCTGAGGATCTGCATGGGGCTTTTTGTGTAGGTGTGTGTCCAACAGCATCTCAATGTCAGTGACAACCCAGGCTACATATGCAGGTGTGGGTACATGTGTCTGCCTGCTTGGGCACCACATGCACACCTGCCTGTGGCTGGCCGCCGCCACTGGCCACAGGCTCTGGTCTGGGTACCAGAGTCGTAGGAAAAGTTGAGAGAAGGAGCATGACAGGAGGAGCTATTTGTTCAATCAATGATTTACCAGATGTGTACACTGTACTAAAGACTTGTAAACATACTTTAATGGCCAGCTGTAAATCCAGGCAGTAGCAGTGCCAGCTTCATCTCCATCAGATGTGTCTTAAGAACAGCAGAGGAAGGGCTCTGAATCACTCTGTTACAGGCTCTGCCAGCTCTGCCATTATGCATGTAAATCAAAGAACCAGTGTCCTCAGGTCAAAATTATTTGAGTGTCAGGAAAGGTTTTATGACCAGCAGCTTCTCCTTTGCTGGGTTCCCTGCAGTTCCTTGTCTTCCACAGACGGCATCTCCAGAACGTTGGGTTTCCGTCCCAGTGCCCCAAGTGCGTGGCTGTGTTTTCACTGACTATGCTGGAAGTCTCTTTTGTTAATCACTGAAGCACAGCGTCATTAGTGAGAAGTGCAGAGTGTACACAAAGAGGAACTTGCCAAATTACTAATAAGGAGAAACTCCATCCATCTTAATGAGACAGGGTTAAGAAAATAGCAACCTAGAATATACACAATGGAGCCTTTCCAATCTGCTTATTTACTCCTGTTAGAAAGTAGTTCGGAACTCCATCTCTGGTCTTGCTTGGAGATTATCACATGGTTTCCAAACCACAGGCATCTTATGTTCTTGCAAGTCATTTAGCAGGAGAAGGATAAATAAATAAGTGGACAGATGGCTCAAAAACTTTTAGAGGGAAGAGGGCAGATAGGATTGCTGCAGAGCAAGAAGCATGAGATGTTTCCTCATGGTGGGCTAGTCTCCTGCTCCCTTCCTTTGGGGTCCTCACAAAAGCAGCCAAGGGTCCCCATGTCCTCAGGCAGCATGGGGCCACCCTTGGACCAAGACTCCCATCATGCCAGCCCAGCAGTGTGATTAATAGCTCTCCAGTGACTTGCAGCACTTCCCCAGGTTAGTCTGGCAGCCCAGAAGGGGTTTGCACCCACACCAATGTGCCTGCACACCTGTGCTCCCCAGCCACATTTTTCTTTCGTTGGGTAAGGAATGACTTGCAGTGCCTTTCACGCATGCAGCTTGGCTGCTGCTGTTTTATTGAACACCAGCGCTTGCTGTATGTGATTCAGGCAAACTTTATATATGCCACAGACCCTCTCAGCAGCCCGCACCTGGTCCAGGGCAAAGCTGAGCCTTGTGGAGAAGAATGTGCTGTAATGCAGCAAGTTATTACAGGATAAATATTTATAAGCCCCTGTAAACATTTGCCATTGGTTCCCTCCTGGGACTAGGGGCAGACGGTCAAGAGTTTCGGCTGTGCTGAAGGCATTAGCTCTTGTAGTCCTTTATATGTTAGCTAGTAAACCTGTTGTTGATCATGTATAGTTATAGCATTTATTAGTGCTAATTTCACACAAACAGGAGACATTGGCTGCAATTGTTGCATGCCTTGATCCTGGCCCTGCTGCCGGCCAGCTTTTGGTGAAGTTGTCTCCTGCAGCCCTGGGGCACTGGGCACCTGGCGGAGGCATCAGAGCAGGTCCCCACAGCTGCAAAACCTCCCTGTGCAGATTCCCTTATCATGGGACCAGGGAGCGTTCCCGGCTGCATCAGTGTTATTGGAGTCTTGGAGCAATCTGCTGAGAAAACCAGAAAACAAACATGGCAAATCCAACATCCTCCCTGGAGACTGATCCTGGCAGGGCCTATCAGCGCTCAGTGGGCTGAGGGGGGTCTAATCGAAAGGAAATATTCCCTGGGGGTGTCCAGGAGCTGTCCTGCTGCAGGGGTGGCATGGTGGGTTCTCCATGTAGCGACATGGCAGGTGGGCTGCCTCTGCTGGGACTGCAGGGACCCACGGCCAGTTTGTCTCATCTCCCCCATCACTGCTGCCTCTGCTGGGGCTGAGACGGGGCTAATGCAGTGGTGGGAAACTGGAGAAGAAATGCCAGGGCAGGCAAGGCCATGACTCCTCCATGCCCTCAAGTGCAGGAGTAAAACAATGAGCCCTGGGCAATAGCGCTTGTTGCATGGGAGTATTTGGGGGCTCCACTTTGCTGCTCATGCACGAAAGCCAGTCATTTGGCAAAAATCAGCTCAGTTAGCAGGCTTTGTTCATAAAGAGCCAGGGCCTGAATGGAGTCAGGGCTAATATATTCTATTATCCCATGCCTGCCTGTTTCCCCAGGGCAGCATGCAGGGAAAGGCGCATTCCAGCACCAGGTGGCCAGGGCAGAGTGTGCCCAGTGTGGGCAGGGAGGACGGGGCAGGCGGGATAACACTGCTGCCAGCAGCACAGGGACATGTCACCTGCCACCCACCCTGTCACCACTGAGCACCCATCGCAGGTGAACATGGAGCAGAGTGGGATGCTGAGCTGCAGATGAGGGCAGAGTGCCTGGTCCTGCAGGCTGCCGGGATGAACAATGGAGCCAGGAATAGGCACAGTTAATTGGGCTGGGCTTTTCACAGGGCAGGAGAGGTCTCGGGACAGCCAGAATGATGTGTGGTGCAAAGCGTCTCATTATTCAATATGAAAATGTTAGCCCCTGTGGGAAAGGCAGCAATAAATGGCTATGACATTAGAGACAAGGCAGAGATTTAAGAAGCAGTGGGCTACATAATTAGGAAGGGAAATGGCTGCGCAGGCTTCACTCAGAAAAGTTCATGCCCAGTTTGGAAGAGGTTTGTTGGAAGAGCAGCCCTTCTTGGGCAGCTGCTTTCTAAGAGGCTTTATATCATGTATTAAGCAATTTAGTGACCTAAACCAGAGCTGTTGGCATTTTCATTTGGTTTGGGTTTTTCCTCCTTCTCCCTAGTTTCTTATATTTTTTAAATAAAAAATGGTTTGCCAGCAATTGTATTTGCTGGTCAATTGTATTTCAGTTTACAATTTACTCTTGGATTCCCATTCAGGCGCTGTTGTCATTAATGTGGATATCAGCCACAGAGGAGAAAAGGGAGCCAGCAAAGACCTTCCCTGGGCCAAGCTGAGGAACTGTCCAGGCCATGCATGTGGTCAGATTTAGCAGCCAAGGCATGCTGAACTGTAGCTTTTCTGCTTGGATCAAGAGCCGTGAACCGTGGCAGGCTCAGCAGCTACTGTTCAGTGTGTCAGGGCTGCAGCAAAATCCACTAATCAGTGTAGGATGCTCCAGGGCACATATCCCTGGAGTGACCAGGACAGGACATTTACCTGCTGCCATGTGGTATTTGCTAACCTGCAGATAACCGGAACCCCGACTGTAGTTTTATTGCGGTGTTACTGCTGTTGCCTTTGGAGAGCTCTCCAACTTTTGAACAAGAGTTTCCCAAGTCCCCACCTTGCCTGCCTACCTATGATATTCCTAACGCATGCCTCAGCCTGGAGCAGAAGGATCATGCACTGCCGAAGTCAAACACACCCACTGCTGCTCTGCAAATAGAGAGGCTCTGAGACTTTCCTATGATCTTGCCATGGAAAACGGAGAGGCACTGGCACAGTTTGGTTCCCAACCAGGGACTTGTTACATGGATGTAACACCTGAGCGCAAATAAAGATGCTTGAATAAATGTTGATTGAGCAGATCAATGAGTGCCCTGTTCCACATGACACCTGTTTCCTGGGACACAGCGCTATTTTCTAAATTCTCAAAATGAGATGTTTCACTGTTTCTAAACTGGTTTTGGTAAAAGCAAATTCTATACTGTCAGAATTTTTCAAGGAATGAGAAGTCCATTTTGCAGCTCCTTCTTAGTACAAACAGTGATCGGTGCTTTGCCACCATTTCCTGAGCCCAAGTAGCAGGAGAGGGCCTGCTCCATCCAACTGCCTCTTTCATTCTGCGGGTCCCTTGTTTACTGCTAAATTCTTCACTTCATTAGTGGTGCTAACTGGCTGCTCTCTTCTGCTGGCCCTCAGGTGAAAGTGGCTCTTTCAGGCTTCCAGGCTGCAGAGCCTCTTCCATTTACCTCTCAATGAGGCGTAGTTCCTGTTTTAAACAGTACAAGTTGTTTGCGCCAAAGGCAGCAGTAGGAAGGAGAGGTTTGGAGGATTCCAGAGACGGGAGCTCAGGAGAGCTCCCTGGGACAGGGACCTGTGGGCACACAGGGGGCAGAGCTGCTCAATGGCCAGAGCTTGAGCACAAGGACTGAGCCAGCTTCTCCTGCCTGGCTTGCACCAAGGGGCACCCTGCTCTGCCCCGCAGCGGCCGCGGGACCGGATGCCTGTGCTGGCACCTGGGTAGCCTCACAGCCCCCGTCCTCCACGTACCCAGCTCCTGGCTTTGCAGGGCAGCGAGTCTTTGCAAGCCCTGAGCAGCACAGCAAGGTAAGGGTGGCGAAGGGCTGGTGCTGCTATGGAGGAACAGGGAATGCAGCTCCCGCTCCTCCGGCACATCTGGAGCCGGGTACCCAGATGCGATACCACTTTACAAAACAGACCCCCTTTCTCTCTCCTGTTTTTTGTTTTGTTTGGTTTTGTTGTTGTTGTTGGTTTTTTTATCCTTTCTTTCCAATACCATAGTTTCTGTTAGAATTTGTCTACTGGGAAATGAGTTCTGCACGGTCCAGTCCAGGTTCATAGAAATATCTGCAACCTTGGAACAGCCGCTCAGGAGCGCCGGGACTTCCCAGAGCCGCCCCGGCTTCAGAGACCGGGAATGGCTCCGGGGGGTTCGGGCCGCCCACCGGGGATGCAGCCGAGCGGTGCTACGGGGCGAGCTCATGCGCCCCGGCCCGGGGCGGGGTCTCCGGGTACCTCCGAGCTCCCACCGGCTGCGCTCCGCCAGGCCGGGGCCCGCGGGCCCGTTCCCGCTGCAGGTGGCGCCGGGACAGGCCGGGCTGCGGGGCCGTCGGGGCCGCCCTGGGCAGGGCGGGGCGGGGCGGGGCGGGATTGGCTCCC
>VZTD01003450.1:213140-250333 GCA_013397725.1 Rhagologus leucostigma
GGGTGGTGCCGGGGCCGGGGGGGGGGGGGTGGTGGGAGACTGCGCTCTGGCTGATCTCATTGCCGGGGACCCAGCCTCTCACCACAGTGATGGCAGCAAAGCCATCATGGCTTCCTTGTCATGGCTTGCCCTTACTGATGTGATCGCTGGAGAAACTTCATTGTTTTCCGGGAGTGCTCTAAATTAATATGTCCTATGTGAACCTGGACCCTTGGTCGAGACCGGAGCCGTGTCCTGTGTTGCAGGTACAAAGGTTGCTTTTATTTCCCCAGGGACTCGCAGCCAAGCGTGCTCCTGGGGCAGCTGGGTCTGAGCTGCCCCTTCCAGGGTCTGAAATAGTCTGAGCTGTGTGCAGGTCGTCCCTTTTACAGACATTAATGAGCCAAGACCTGGGAACAGTCTTCTAAATGAGCAGCATCTGCCAGGTTTTCCGTTGCGTAGTTTAACGACTTTCTCTTCACCTTTCAGACCTGTCTTGAAGGCAGCACTGGGGTGGGACACTACTGCTTTCTTTTGGTGCCTCAAACAGTTTGGAGTGAAAAAAGCAAACTCCAAGTTAATTGCAACCACTGCTGTGATGTGAACCAGCACCGCTGGATCTCCTGCATGCCACAGAGGATCTGCTGATGGCCCATAAGGCACCCGTTGCTTCAGCTCTGGTACTGCCACCTCCTGCAGATGCAGAGTTATTCTGGGTGACCTGCAGCTCAGTCCTTGCCTCTGTGCTGGCTGGGTACTTTCCTCTGCCTGGGTTCTGCTGTGTGCACCCTGTCCATAGTTTGTCTGCGTTTTCTGTCAGCACCAACTCCTGGAGCCCCTTTGCTCTTGGGCACGGGGTGTTTCCTGTTGATTCAAAGAGGGTCAGAACCAAGCAGTGTCCCCCCTTTTCTCTTGGTACTAATAAGAACAAACTCTTTCAGTATTTTTCCCCATTAACACCTTGAAATTGGAATTTGTTTCTGCCTCTCAAAGAGCTGACCTGCTGAATTCCTTTCTCCTTAAGCACAGGCGGTAAAGCCTGCAGGCCCACAGGATGCATCAGGGGAGTTGCAGATTAGTACAGCATTACACATTCCTTCTCTTGCCCCTGGAGTAAGCTGGCTCTACAGCCAGGCGTTGGAAAATGGTCAGCAGGGAACAAGTGAGCTGGAGGCAGGCTGAGGTTGTGCTTGGAGCTGAGCCGTCAGCTGCAGAAGATGGGCCCCAGCCAACCTGCAGCGGGCCCTGAGGGTGGGCTGGAGATGTCTGCTGTAGTGCCTCAGGAGGGATGGGAGGGCTTGCTGTGGCTGCACAGAACAGCAGTTTTCCTGGGGCACAGAGCTGTGCAGGAGCTGGCCAGGCCCCCAGCATTTGTGTTCCTGACTGTAGTGTGATGTGGTGACCCGGAGCGGAGGACAATTTCTCTTCCCATTGACAGGGGACAGTGTCTCCTGCAGTCCTGTTGTGCTGTGAAAGGGCTGCAGGAGGCAGGACTGAAGGATGGATTGATTTAGATTGGCTATAAGGAAGAAGTTTTTTGCAGTGAGGATTGTAAAACACTGGCACAGATTACCTAGAAAGATGGTGGATGCCCTGTCCTTGGAAACATTCATGGTCAGGTTTGGTGGAACTCTTGAGCAACCTGATCGAGTTAGGGCAGGGGGATTGTGCATGAGTGAAGCTGCTGCCAGTGGAAGGGGCTAACCAGGGGCTCCCAGATCCAGCCCACAGGATGGCTGCTGGCTCTGGGCCCTGGCGCAGCAAGGCAGGGGTCCCTGCCACCTTGGGTGTGTTACAGCCTGTTCAGGGGCTGCTGGAGCATAGCTAGAACAAAGCCTGTATTTGCACCAGGGGATAATGAGTATTATTTTCCATTTTTGTTAGCTTTTTTTTCTTTTTTAATTGGGTGCCTGGAAAGCTCATAGAGTGGATGCAGTGGTGGCTTTCATGTTTGTCTGGCTGGTGTAGGCTTGGCCAGCCTCCTCATGTGCACTCTGGCTGCTGAGGCAGATTGAAGTGCTTGGCACAGCAGGTACCCCCCGGCTTGTTCCTGACGGTGGTCCCCAGCACAGTGATGAACTCCTGGCTCTGCAGCAGATGGAAGGCTGGGTCTGTATCACCTTCCTATGAGCACCCTCTCTCCCTTGTCACGAGCTCAATAAATGGGCAGCCTGGAAAGAAATATTCCGACTGCTGATTTTAAAAATGAAGTGTTAGAGATTTCATCATATCTCCAAAGGCCGGTTTCTGCCTGCGTCGCTCTGAGTTAGATGGTGATAGTGGCAGTTGCATGTTAGGGTTCTGGAAGAAGAGGTTACCCAGATGATGGGCAGCTCTCAGAGGTACAGAGAATGGGACTGTGAAAGTGGATGTTGGTGCTGTGAAGGCTGACTTGTGACTTGCACATAGGAGCAAGTGGAAGGCCAGTTGCATTGCATGTGTGATTAATAAAGTCATGGTGCATGTCCCCAGGAATTAGCATTTGGCACAGAACAGATTTGGGGGTGGCAACAGGGGAAGAACAAGCCACAGAAAACAAATGTCTCGCCTGAATTCCCATGGGGCATCTGTGGCTGAGGAGACCTGACGCTATGGTCATGGCTGTGCCTCCCTCGCCAGCCGTGCTGGCTCTGCACCCCTCTTTCTGGGACACCTCTGTGTCTTTTCGGTCCAGCAGTGCTGCGGGTTTGCTGGCCTGGCTGAGGGCTGGAAGGCCATGAGTGCTCAGTTTACATGCAGGGACTGGCAGATGTTTTGCTGCAGTGTTGTCCCTGAGAATAACTCCCTTATGTGGGAAGAGCCCTCCGTCTTGCTGGACCAGGAACAAGCAGCATCTCCCAGCTCAATAAATTCATCTGCCAGTAGCTCAAGTCTACGTCTGTGCTGCTGGGTGGTCTCTGCTCCAGCTGCAGATGGGAACCTGGAAACAGATTCTTATTCTCTGGGTGAAGTGAGCTTTCCTCCCAGGACGGATCCCAGTGAAATCCCCTGGGCTGGCATTTCCCGAGAGGCAGATGAGCAGCGATGGCTCTGCTCTGCTGGAGCCATGAGACTGCCCTGGGCTCAAAAGAGAGGATGACCACTCTTGGTGGTGGCAGCATCCACAAGAGCTGTGCGGGTCCATCCCCATCCAGTGCTGCTCTGGGGCAGGGCAGGAGGGAGGGTGGCAAGAGGCTTCCTGAGCACGGCCTGGGCAGTCTGTGGGATGGTCCCCAGTACTGAGGGGAACACTGCACTGAATTGGGCTGTCCCAGTCCTGAACCCCCTTGCCTGGCACCAGGGTAGCCCCTTGGCACTTGAGCCATCTCTGGGCAGCATCCTCCTGCTGTGCCAGGGTTTGGGCATTATGTGCCTGCCTTGGCATGACACGGGGAGGGAATGTCAGCAGGCTTTGGGCCATGCCCCTTGGCAAGCTGCTCCCCTCAGCTGAGTGCCTGGCCCCGAAAACTCCTCTCTTTGCCAGTGCTGTCCTTTTGCTCTTAGCAACTGCCTACCCCTGCCTGTGCCTGGCCTTGGGGCCACTGACAGTGTTGAAGTGGGGCTGGCAGAAG
The DNA here is from genome assembly GCA_013397725.1 of Rhagologus leucostigma. Lineage (NCBI taxonomy): Eukaryota > Metazoa > Chordata > Aves > Passeriformes > Rhagologus > Rhagologus leucostigma. The sequence continues at coordinate 216,671 of VZTD01003450.1, forward strand.
GCTGCCTATGGCCAGTGCTGCCATGTAAGCTGGTGGATGGTTCCTTACATCCAGTAGGGTGTTGTCCCACAGAACTGGGAGCTGGGAGCCCGTGGGAGGGTGCATGGGCATGTGTCCCCCTCGAGGGTGGCAGTCTGACAGCACGGGCAGTCTGGCTCTGCGGTACTTCTTGTGCTGGCTTCTCGCCACCTCTCAATTGTCTTCACTTCTTTCCTCTTGCCAGGAACGACTGTGTGTCCCCCTTGTGACAACGAGATGAAGTCGGAGGCCATTGTGGAGCACCTGTGTGCCAGCGAGTTTGGTAAGAAGGAGCACTCTAGGCATGAAGAGGCTTCCCAAGTGCACACGGGGCAGTATGGCTCTTGTGTGGGCTAGGTTGGGACTGCCACGTTTCCCTGCCCACAGCACTGCTGCTGTGGCCTTCGATCTGTCCCCAAGGACAGGCGCGTGAGCCTCTAGATGTCAGTGTGGGTATGCGGAGGTGGGCCTTGGGAGGAGACTGGACTGGATGGGTCTGGGATGTGTCCAGCTCCCACAGCTGAGCACACCCAGGGACAGGGATGGCAAGTTATGGTGGCAGTGCCCACACCCTGCATGGCCCTGGCAGCAGTGCCGGGCATCTCTCCTGCCCTTCCTGGCAAAATGTGCGGGACAAGGCCCCTGAGTGTGGGGTCACCGGCCGAAGCAGCAATGCTGCTGTCAGTCACAGCTGCTGGCAGAGGCCCAGAGCTGGGCACGTTGGGCTGGGGATGGGGCAAAAGTTGCAGTGTCGGTTCTTTAGTGATCTTGGGGTGGGGAGAGGTTTGTAACTCAACCCTGGTGTTCACAAGCTCTTGTGTGCTTGTGGAAATGATGCATAGCGCAGACCATTATTCTGCTTGCAAGCATGAAGAATCAAACCAGCCTTCTTCTTCCCCAGATCGCTTAAACTGCTGTGTTTCTTTTAGGTGAAGTGATGCTGCTCTTGTCAAATCTAGGTGTAAAAACTCAAAGCCAGTCCTTATCTAGCTAGGGCCAAGCAGCAAGTTAAAAAATGCAAAGCTTCTTGAAAGCTTTGTCCTGAATATGAGTGAGTCAGACAATCAGAGGTAAACTGAACTTCATTTAAAAAAAAAGTTATCACAAGAAAGTATATTAGCTTTCTCAGATCAAACCCAGAATTAACTGATTTTGACATCCTTGCTGGTGTATGTAACTTTCCCGGAAGATTATTAAAGGCATATTGAACAAGGTGTGCATTCCTGGGGGATTAGCACTTGAATGTGCCCTGTACCGGAGCGTGCTTATGCAAACCCAAACCTGCTCTGCATGCTGGTGTGTTACTCTTTCTGCTGGAAATGAATTCTCAACTCTCCTGCAGATTTGGTATGCCAGAAGTCCTAAGTTCAACGCAGGCTTTTTCTGACAGGGAAAAGCATCAACAGGAACACCCATGTAATAGTTTCCCAGGAATGTGCATACTTCTGGCTTGGCTGGGGAATGGAAGCAGACATTCAGTGCGTGGCTGGCTGGGGAGTGGGAGGTGCTGAGCGCTCAGAGTTGGGGTGCTCAGAGCTCTGTTCTGGGTGGGCATGTGATGGGAGCTGAATCAGAGCTGCCCCTGCCCCACTGCACACACAGAGAGAGACTGCAGGGAGTTTCCCAGCTGGTGGGGAGGGAGAAACAGCCTCTGGGATCACACCTGGTTTGGATAGGAGCTGCCTGCCTGGGCTTGATGCAGAGGCATTGCCCCAGTCCAGGGGCTGTAGCTTGCGGTCCTCCATCCCAGAGAAGGAGCGAGGGGCACTGGCTGGTGGCAGCAGTGGATCCGGTGCTGGTGGGTCACTGCAATACTTGTCCCCTTGCCAGAGGTGTGCAAGGAGTGAGCCGAGGTGGTGTCCTGCTAGTAAGCAAGTGCTGGGAAGGGAAATACAAACTTCGCTGCATGGTTGTCATCAACGTCTGCTGCTAAATGTCCTCCCATGCTCTGGGACAGTTACACAACAGGGAGCAGAGGCCAAACCAGAAGAATTGCCTGCCTCGGAAGAGCGGCTTGGGACAGTGACTTGCCCACAGTGTAAGTTGTTATTGGGAAAGATGGTGGTGACAGTGTCCAAAGGATGGAAATATTTCTTGGCAGATGTGGCCTGTCTGTAGCCAGCTGGAGAGCAGGAGCATGGGATAGGATGCAATGCAGGTCCTACCTGTGCCCTGTGAGGGAAGGCAGTGTGGGGGTGAGAAGGATGTCTCAGCAGAGGGAGTGGCTAGTGGAGGAGGCACTGGCTTCAGGAAGTTTTCCCAAACCACAGTGCATGGCCCTTTGTTTAGTCTTGGGGGGTTACTGTCATGGGGTGATTTCTCAAGGAAAGCTGTTTATCTGGCGGTATTATAAACTCCCAGACCTTCAGACTGAGGTTTCTCATGCATGTCCACCAAGGTAAACACTGGCAGCTGACAGGTTACAGATCCTCATCAAAGCCAGACATTTACAATAAATGTTTAAACTAACACATGCTGCATGGGGCAGCTGTTGGTAGGTCTTGCACTGATTCCTGCTGTGTCGTTGCTGCAGGTTTTTCTTACATCCCAGCAGCTTATCACATACAAGAGGTGAGGAGCAGTCTGCCCACCACGAATGTGTGGCTGTGCCCGTGTAGGAGGTGGCTGTGTAGCAGCCCTGGTGTCGGTCTAGAGTACAGTGCAGGAAGAGAGCTGCAGTGAGCTGTGAACACCAACTGTAAAGACAAGGCAGGAGAGGATCTTGGACAAGATGCTGGGGGCCAGAGGAGTGCCAGGAGACTGCCAGCCTCATGGCCCAGCAGAACTCTGGGTTTGCCTTTGTTTGAGCAAGGATGAATGTGGGCTCTAGGGTGCTGGTTTGAGGTAGCTTGGCCGCTTCTCTGGGAGTAAGACAACTTTGGGGTGGATGTTAGTGAGGGATGCCAGAACCCTGGCCTCAGCACAGAGCAGCACGGGGGCTGGATCAGGTATGTGGGGGTAACTGCGGTGTAGATTTAAGTGTAGTGCTGGTGTGCTGGGACAACGATGGATGCAAGAGGAAGCATGAGATCGGTCTCCAGTGCCCCCACAGCCGCCTCCCCCAGCTGCCCTGGGCTGCAGCCAGCGCTTGTTTCTTACTCCAAGAGTTCATTCCACGCTCTGTTTCTCTTAGTGATTTTATTTATTGTTTCTGCCCTTTCTCTGGGGTCCGAGGGGATCCTGCTGAACGGGCTCTGTGGCACTGGGGACTGCAGAACAATCAATACATGCTGTTTATTTTTTCTCTGTGACTGACAGGTCCTTGCCTGCAGCCTTCTCCTGTTACAGCCCTAATGTGTCTTCTGGCAGGTTTCTTCCTTCTCAGCGATTTCTAAAGGAAGGAAAAATGAGGCTGAAGGAACAGTGGAGCTTTCCTTTCTCTCACGTTCCCTTTCCTGCACATGAGGTGCTGGAGCGGGGCCCCTGCCCATGCAGGCAGGAGAACAGCAGAGACAGCGTCCTGGTCCCACGCTGTCCTGTGCTGAAAAAGAGGGGTGGAGGTGCCGGTGGGGAACAGGAATGGTGCGTGGTAGTGGGTTGTGAATGGAGCACAGGGGCTTCTGCTCTCAGCTGCTACAGTACAGTGCCGTCCTTGGAGAAGGTTGTGCTGGAACGTGTGTGTCCCGTGAAAGTAAATGGTAAGAAGGGCTTGTGGGTGGCATGTTGATCCTGCAGCCCTCTTGGGCCACTGTGGCATGCAGAGTGGCAGGGGCCGGTGCTGCCGCCAGTGCCACAGCTGATGCTGAAGCAGCCTGTGGTCGCGGTGCAGCTGCTGGACTGGAAAGGTGGCACATCCTCCCGCTGTGCATAACTCTCCTGGAGTCAGCTCCTGCCTGGCAGCCACAGCTGAAGATTTAGTCTGTCTGAGCAAGCGTGTCCTGGGATCTCAAAGGCGATTCTGGCCCTTCTCCCACTCGGTGCTGAGACAGATTTGGTGCTGCATGAGGCCAAGGTTCCCGGTGAGGAAGCTGTTTGCTTTGGCAGCTCAGCTGGGTCCTGGAGCCAAGACTCAAAGCATCTCGCTCGAGCCTTTTGCCTGCTGCAGGGGCATTCCCAGGGCTGGGGAGATGCCAGGCAAGCTGCTGCAGCACCATGGTCGCCCCTGCCAAATGCCGTGTTCTAGGAAAGCCATAAGTTGGAGGCTGCCTCCCACTGCGTGGTGGTGACCTCTCAGAGTGGGACGTGCATCAGAATGAACGTACCCTCAGGCACCGCTTTTCTGGTGTGCGTGGGACATGCCACAACTGTGTGTCCAGCCTGCCACTGTGGAACACAACTTTCATACCTGGGAATCTCACCTGGAATGTGGGTTGGAGCTTACGGAATATGGCCCAAGTAAAGTGAACAAGGGGAATTTGGGGAGCCAGGTCACAGCAGAGGAACGAGGGCTGAGCAGAGATCATCGAGCTTGTGTGACTGCTCAGCCTGCAGCACCAAAGGCAGATGAAGCTTGGTGGTCCCTGAGCCAGGCTGTGTTTACCTGGGCAGCACCACAGGCTTTTTCTGGTGACGAGGATGTTGCAGCTGGGAAGAACAGAGCCTGACACAAACTATTTGCACCCCTGGTCAGCCTCCTCCTCCTTCATCCCCCTTGGCATTATCCCATCTTGGCTCTGTGTGCTGCTCTGCACGAGCAAGGTTTGGATGAGGTTTTGGTTTACATCTGGATTTATGGTTCCCCTGGGCAGCTCCCATGAACCTGCATCGCTGGCTCACAAACTGCTGTGTGCAGGGAAGGGAGCAGCTGTGAGCTCCCATAGCACAGGATTACCAGGCCTTCTTTGTCTTCCATGGTGTATGATACTTGGAGTAGATCAGCACCTCCACCAGCTGGCTGATCCTTTTCTTCCTCTAGCAACAAGGATAAAACTTTGCAGTGATCTCAGCAAAGTAGTTTGCAAACAAGCCATTTTGCAAAAGTCTCTTACTGTGCCATTGTAATGGTATTTTACCATCCCTCCTGCCCAGCCACTTGTGTGCTTAGTGCAAGGGCTCCAAGTCAGCACAGATAAAGGAAGTGGGGCTCACATTGAGGGGCATTGCTGCTACTGCTGCCCAGTTGATGTCATGCAGCTTAGAGCTGCTTGAAAACTACTTACTTCGTTTTCCAGATTTGTTGCAAACTGATCTGGTTCAGCATCTTTAGCTCCTTAAAGCTGGAGTCTCTTTAGCTCCTGAATTTGGAAAACAGATGGAATGAAAATTTCACTTAGATTTCCAGTCCTAGATTACTTTCTTGTACAGTAACAGTGTAACGTGACAGGGCTCTTGGCAAACCCAGGCGACGTTTTTGGCACAGGGGCAGACAAACACCGTTGCTCCTGTTGCCAGGGTAGTGCTGTCCTGCTGCCATCTGCATCTGGAACGGTGAGCAGTGCTCCCGTCCAGGAAGCAACATGCGTTCGCTGCTGCATGTTCCAGCAGAGCAGGACTTCAAGGAATGATGCTGTGGGGACCCATCTCCCTGCCAGAGCCAGAGGTTCTTGTGGACTGCCTGCAACCACCCTGAGACTGTAATGAGAAGGGACAGCAGCCAACGAATCACCTCTCTGAGCACTAGTTATCTGCAGCTCTGAAGTAAACTCCCAAATGATGAAAATATGTTAGCAATTTTTGGCCATATGTGCTTTTCCCCAAAAACAAGGCAGAGCCAAATGGCACAGAAATGATGTTTTAATGTACAACACATTTTCATCATTTTTCCCATGTATGCAAAATTCCTCTTCATGGTCATGGCAAAAAACCTTTTTTTTGGGGGGGGGGAGGGTATTGCGATTAACTCAGGAAAATGCTGAACCCAAAGAGGAGAGTATTTTCCATGGAAGTTGTATCAGACCAACTCCCCTTCTCCCGGGGAAGGTGCAGGCACATGACTGCATGCCGGGACCTCCACACCTCTGATGCAGAGACATACAGTGCTTGGAAACTGGTTTCACAGGCACCTGAGGGCCGGTGTGACTGCAAACAAATTCTTGAGAAGCCAAATTGACCTTTTAAATGATCCTTTCAAGACTCTCTCCATGCCTCTAGAGCAGGGGAGTCACCTAATTTACTCAGCTAACATTTGTGCTTGGCAGCTGAACAAGTCCCCTCTCAAAGAGAAAGTACTGGGTGCTTTGCTGGAGGAAGGGGAACAAAGATGTCAGTGTTCTACCTTGGTGTTCTCCTGGGCATGGGGCAGCTCCACCTCAGGTGCAAGGGTATGAGTGTCACAGTGGGCCAAGTCATGGCTAGGGTGATGCCATGGAGCAGGAGGATTCAGGAGCAGAGTAGGGAGAAGGGGAGTGCAGGAGTGGAGTGGGGCACTGTGTGTCTGCAGTGGGACAGGGCATTGCTGCTGTCCTAGGGCCACGGCACTGCTGCCCCCTCAGCCTCACTTAGCAGAGGCTTTGTGCCGGTGAAGGCTGCTTAGGAGTTTTGTTTTTCCCTTCTCCCGTCTTGTTTTGCAGCTCTTAAGATGACCATAAAGGAAGTGAAGAAGGAGAATGGGGACAAGATGATCATTCCACGGAAGAGGAAGGCACTGAAACTGGGGCCCATCCGGAAGAAGAACCTGAAGAAGCTGGTGCTGTTCCTAAAAAATGGGGCAGACTGTCCCTGCCATCAGCTGGACAACCTCAGCCACTATTTCCTCATCATGGGCCGCCAGGTGAAGACCCAGTACCTGTTGACAGCCATCTACAAGTGGGACAAGAAGAACAAAGAGTTCAAGAAGTTTATGAAGAAGATGAAATCACCCGACTGCCCGACGTTTCCATCCGTTTTCAAGTGATGTGGTGGGTGGCGGGAGAGCCGCTGTCTGGACCTGGCAGTCGGGTACGGCGGCTCGGTCTCGCTACTCTGCAGCAGGGATGCTGGAGCCAACCCTCCTGCTCCTCCATCCTGCTCCTCAGAGCTCCCTCACTGATCTCAGCCCTCCCACATCCCCGCTGCCGGCGTTTGCCTGATCGCCCGGGCATGCGATGCATATGCACCAAACAGTGGCTGAGGTCACACACGATTTACGTCTGCGATGTCTAAAAACCTATTATTGTACAGATATGTACAACCATTGAAATAGCAGCTGTCAGGTAAAGAGGGCAAGCAGAAGGGTGTGAGGTGATGTTAAGAGCTTGCATGCTTGCAGAAAGGACATGACCTTTCGTGACCATGTCACTCCTGTCTTCATGGCTGCAGGATTGCCCTGAATTCCTATATGAACCAGAGCAGAGATCCCATCTTCATGATCAAAGTTAATAAATGAGTAATGGAGAACCCGTTACAACATCTGATAAGAATTCCTAATAGCTAATTGCCCTCACTGTAAAAAAACCCCATTATAGTCTTAACCTGCTTAGTTTAAGCCTTAACCCTGGTTCCTTGTGGTGCCTTGATGGGCTGGAGCCCTCCCTCGCCAGCATCTCTTGTAATGTCTCACTGGGTGCCTGCCTTGGCATCTGCTGTGCCAGCTGAGCCCCTTTTGCCCAGTGCTGTGCTGTTCCCAGGTAGCCTTTGAGTCTCCGCACTGTGCCCAGCGTGTTGGTGCACTGCACGCGGGGACCAGGGGCAGAGTGGGCTCTCTGCCCACACCTGTGCCTTTGGCCTTGTGCAGGCCCCTGTCTGCAGCAGTGTCCAGCTGAGATCCCCTACCCTCAGCCTGGCGTGGCAGTTCCCATGCACAGCTGGCCTGAGCTGCTGCTGCCCAGACCTGTCATTCCAGTTTAAGCCCATGCAAAGCTTCAGTTGCTGGCCTGCCTGGGGCTTTGGCTGGGGGGAGCTCATGGCCAGCTCCTCCAGCTTGTGTCACTCCCTCACTTCACTAGTGACGTTTTTATAGCTCCTTTAGGCTGCTGGCAAAGTACCAGAGTGCAGAAGGCCAAGGACTTGTCCCTATGGAGCACCGAAGGGAGCGTATCATCTTTGTCTTTCCCTCTTTGACCCATCAGTCTGGGGTTTTGTCTGTTTGATCTATGACAACTTGGCTCTCTATCATTATATGTCTTTTTTGCCCTAATCAAAATGTCATGTTTGTGTGATTTCAAATAGTTCATGAAAGACAAATAATATCTCACCCAAATGATTACATTTATTGACCAAGCTGAAATTCATTATTCTGTTAATTGGACTAGTTCTCTTTTTCATAGACCCGTACCAGTCCGCATTCATTATCCTTCCTCCTTCCATTTAGTATTCTCATCCATCACCAATACTCTAAGAGAATGAATATCTGAGGTCTGAGATAATCCTGTTGTATCACAGTTAAGTGAAATAACAAATCCTCATTTTTGAGGTTTGAACCAAGCCCACTCAGAACTGGTCAATTAATTATTCCTTAGCTTGGGAGTGGTGCTTATTCCCCACATGGGGACAGAGCCACGGACTTGGTTGTAGAAGAATTTCATGAACAAGCCAAGTACTCTGAGGAATGATGTTTCACAGCTAACAGAGAGGTGGATTTGGGATGTGAACTTTGTAGAGTCCTCCTAGGTTGTCTTAGACCACCATTTGTAGTAGTTTTGTTTCTTTATTGCGAAATTAATCGTTGTAGATAATGTGCTTTATTAGTGAAGTAAAGAAATAAATAAACCATGGGCTTTGACATCACAGATTGATGAGATGAAATGATGGAGAGGGCTGACAAATCCAGCTGTGTGGGGAATGGAGTCAGGACGTGATGAGCTGAAAGGCTGTGAGTGCCCACAGTGCCCCTAAAAGCCCCACTGGGCCAGGGCAGGGACCCTCTGTCCCCGCTGCCTCACCTTCCTGAGTGCAGCACAGCAGAGGATCGGCTGTGGCAGAGAGAATGCTGCTGCTAAAATTGCCAAATTAATCCATTAAATATGATTCCCCTAACCCCCCTTTTTAATAAAGAGATGCTGTTTCCTAACCCACAGTGGTGCTTTTGGGGCTGCTGCAGCATGACTGGCTGTGGGTGTGCTGGGGGAGCCTGGCCTGGAGGCTGTCGATGGTCCCAGGGCATTGCAACAGGCTGTCCAGGGAAGTGGTGGAGCCACCATCCCTGGAACGCTTCAAGAAATGATAGATGTGGCACTTTGGTTTAGTTGACATGGTGGTGTTCAGCCAAGTGTTGGACTCGATCTTGGAGGTCTTTTCCAGCCTTATTGATTCCATGATTCCATGCCCACCCACATGCAGCAGCTGTAGCAGGTTGCAGGGAGAGCAGGTGCCCTTCCTGGGAAGCTCCTGCTGCTTCAGCCAGCCCTGGCTGCAGCCTGTGGGTGGTTTTAATCAAAGTGATTTTTTACCCACCTGTCGGGTGAGGAACTGTTGAGGGCTGAGAATGTGCTGCAGCCCCAGCTGGGTCCTGAGTGCAGGGGAAGGTTTAGAGCTCGGGGTAAGCAACAAGTTCTGTAATGCATTTGGCCTGAGACACTGGCTGCAGCAGTGTTGTCACCACAAGATCAGGTAAGGTCAGTGCTGCGAGGCTGCTGCTTGGGGTCTCCTTTTCCCAGCTCAGAGCTGGTGCCTGAGGCAGTTTGAGAGCTGACCTGGGGCAGTTCAGGACCTGGGCTGAATCTGGCTCTGCTTTATGTGTCACTGCTGGTTCATCTGTGGTCATTCAACAAGGTGAGAGCATCAGGTCAGTTTGAAGAGATGCAGGAAGCCAGGCAATGTGTTTGCTGAAAATTTACAAACTCAGTTCCTTTACTGGCTTCTTGTAACTGGCAACTCCTGAAGTATTTTTTGGTCACGTAAAAAGTGAGACTCACAGTCAAACTGCTGCATGTGGGTGCCTTTGCTGTCTTTAGATTTCCTGTACTGCTCTCCAACAAGAAAAGTCTACTAAAACCTGAAATGGGTTAAGTGTAAACTATGGAGAAAACACCCAAGATCCTGGATTGTGCTTGTGTGGAGCCATGTGGAGCAAAGAGATGTTTACTGAAATGAGAAAGCACAAAAGTCTCCTTAAATCAGGCACCATGTGTCTGCTAGCGTAGTGTTCCCGGAACAGAGAGATGGGTGTTTGTGCAGGTCATGGATACACTTTACATTTTAAAATGTCAGATGCTGATTGTTATAATGAGTTCCAGTTCAAGTTACAAGCATGTGTATAAATGCTCAGTCTAAGACGTACTTTGTCCTGGGAGACAACCTCAGTTTTGCCCTGCTGAGGGCTGTGGGGTGTCTGTGGGACAGGGATGTGCCACCTCTGGGACACTCAGGCTTGCTACAGCCTGGGCTTGTCTGAAGTATGAATCTTAAATCCTAAAATAAAATATCATCCTTTTGTGACTCAGTTTATCCTCCCAGTAATGTTTATGTTCTTTGCTCCAGCGTTCCTTCTGTTGAGTTCTGCCTGTCTGGCCTCCAGTTTGTAGTTCAGTTACAAACTAAATTGTTAAAACTAAAACCAAAGAAAGTTTTCTTTCGTGCTATGCAAAAATTCATCTTCCATCCCTCAGTTAATTTTTTACATTACAGTCTGTGTTCTGCTTTGACCGCTGCTGGGAAATGTAAGGCTGGGAAGAACAGTTGAGCAAGTGAGGAGGATTTGTTCTGGAGAAGTCTGGTGTGGAGCTCTGTAAATGCTGTGCAGGATGAGGAGGTGATGCACCGGAGCTGTGCCAGGCTGAAGCTGGCTCATCACCGGCTCACAGGCAGCACTTGATCTGGGGTCATCAGCCAAACATCTGCCATCTGGAGCTCGGTCCTGCTTTAATCAGCTGTTCCATAAACAGGTAACCCAGGTGTGCAGTGGGAATAGCACAAATAACTGAAAAATAACAGAGTAAAAATGGAAATAACAAGCTCCTTCCCTTAGCTGACAGATGGAGCTGCATTGACTGCGATTGCTGATCTGTGCAATGCCAGGGCAAGCAGTGGACAGACCCCTGAGCTCCCTGTGGCTATAGATGGGCCCAGCAGTGAGGGGTTGCTGGGTGAACATGCAAGGTCTCAACTGAAATGTTCTCTAAAGCCACAGTGAAACTCTCCCTCCCCTGCCCCAGCATCAGAAACCTTGCAGAGAAAATGCTCCACTGTGTTGCAGAGGCTGCTCCTGCTTTCTCATTGCATCATGCTGGATGACCCTTAAAAAGGACACACATACACACGTAATTAAAGCCACCCTCCACCCCAAGGCCAGAGCTGTGTCTGCAAACCGCTGTTCCCTGGCACAGAGGCTCTTTTTTCCATCCCAGCCAAGCTCCGCACGCTGCAGTGGCACCGCCAAGGAGAAAGGGCTCTCTCAGACCCAGTGAGGAAAAACGTCTTCCAGTGTCTTTAGCAAGTGCTTTTAAAATCCCTGTTTTGCAAAGGAACAGACATTTTTTTATTACTGTTTCTTCCCCAGTAATCCCATCTGAGCCTCTGAACGTGCAGCCTGTTGGATAAGCTGCTCCCTTTGGGCAGTCTGTAGGTGTCCAAGCCATGCTTGAATGTCTTCCTTGGAAGGGGAGTGGGGCAAGCTGGCAGCTTCTCTGCTCTTGGGAGCTTCTCACTACAGACAGACCCACATGCAGGGTCCAGGAGCTCTCCAGCACGTGACTTCCCAAAGCAAAGCCCCATCCTGGAGAGCCTTGAGGGAGGGAGTGTGGGTCAACCTGTCAGGGTGGCCGGCTGCGCCACGGTGGCCTCACAGCCTGTGGAAAATGAGGGCTTTGTTTCAAGAACTTTGCATCAGAGGCTGAAATCTCCTCTGGGGCGGCAGTCTGCCACGAGAATGTTGCCTGCATGGTGGAAGCAGGGTCTGCTGCGCCCCTGCCATTGGCAGAGAGTCTGCCAGTACCCGCCAGCACCAGGGGAGCCCTGGCTCTGCCTCCTCCCAGCACATCAGAGTGATGAATCTGTCTCCACTTGCCAGTGTGAGGGCACGGGCACGCTGCAGCACAGCAGGCTCCTCTCACAGCCTGCCAAGATCCCAAGAGCCCCGAGCAGTCGGCAAACAGTCCCTCCTTTCTGAAGAAGTGTGCTAGGATGGGGAATTCGCTGCTGTCTGAAACATTTTTCCTTTAGAGACATCCAGGAGATATTTGCTAAGCCATTCTGTGGAGAGGAGGAGGGAAGCCAGGACATGGCTGGAAGGAGCCATACCTGAAACAGTCAGTACAGCATTCTTTGGGATCCAGTTCTCTGCTCTTGTTCCTGAGGTGCAGGAACAGCTCCACGGGGCTGCCACCAGAACTGTTCTGCTTTTCCTTTAGCTCAGGCTGGGGCCCATTGTGCTATTGGCAACCTATGCTGTTGGGACTTCATTGCCTCAGTCTGACTTTCTCCAAACTCTTGAGTTACTAATGTGGCAGAGAGGCTAATTTGTTGGGAGGTGTGGTATTGTATATGAATAAATTATGGCCCCAGAAGGATGGTGGAGTGTATTTCTGCTGTTACTTGGAAAGAAATGAAGAAATCAGGGCATTTGCCTTGGGCAGGCTGACGAGCATCTGTGAAGCCTCTCCTGTATGGTGTTCAGAACTACATTAAACCCCAAAAAATAACAAACTGCAGCCCCTTGAGACAAATGTGACACCTTTAAATCGGTCATCCTCAAGTGGGGGTGAGCACACCCAGCCCAGACAGCCTCCCCAGTTACTGTACAGCAAGAGAAAATACAGATTTGGAGAAGGTTAAGCTATTTGTGGAAGCTCTGAGGTAATTTATGTGTGAGGCCATCTGCCTTCTTGCAGGGCTTGTGGAACAGTGATGGCAGCGTTGGCATGGCCAAACTGATGGTGCTGGCTGGCATGTTCAAATTTGCATGTTAAATGGTCTTTAATAAAATGTTAATATCAGGCTAAATTTTAATCAGAGTCCCGCTCCTGGTTTAACACTGGCCAAGAGTTGAGGCATGACTATGGGTGACACTACATAAATGGTTGAACGCTGTCCTGCACAGCTGAATCTGTGCAGCCCCAACTGCCTGCTCCAGAGCGTTTGCAATTTCTTCACCATTTCATAGTCTTTCATTCGTCCTAAATGTTTATTTAATAATCCTGGAAGTCCTTTTAAGCTTCCTGGGTTTAATGTTTGCTAAACACCCTGTCACTTCCACTTGTATTGATAATTCCAGCCCCTGTGCTCTGCAGGACAGGACAACTCTGTGCTACTGCGGACCTCAAAAGCCAGGGCTGCCCAGGCAGCGTCCATGGGAGCCGAGGTGGGTGCTTGTCAGCTGGATCATCTCACCTTCGCGTTACCTCAGGCCCTGTGCTCTCCGTGGGCCCTGTATTAGGGCAGTATTAGTTTCACAAATTCATTTTCCTGCACAAAAGCTTTTGGTTACTTTGGGATTAGGGACTGTTTAGAGTTCATTGTTTTCCCGAGCTGCCTTGTTTTGCTGTAATGCTGAGACGCCTGGGCTGCAGGAACCTAATCCCTCTCCTCCTCCAGCAGCCCCGCTCTGTGAAAATCTGTTCTCTGCTTAAGTGCAAATTGTTGATGGGAGATAGCAGCGGGTCTTTCTGCTTCCATTTAACGTGTCAGCAGAGAAAGACATCTGCTTGCAATTATGAGCATAGCCTTGCTGAAGGATTGGCCTGGTAGATTTTATACGGTAATAGGAAATCTTTATCAATTCATAATTCCTGGTGTCGAAGAAAGGAATATGTTTCATTTAAAATGTTCATCTTTTATTGTACAAAATTATAGGATAAAACATGAGATTGATATCAAGGGAAGAATCCACGTGCTCTCTGCGAAGAGCGGGTCCTGGGTTTCCCATGCAAAAGGCTCTGGAGCAGGCAAGGGCCAGTCTGGGGAGCGAGTGGGCTCTGCTGCTGGTCCTTTGCTGCCCTCTGCAACATGCTCCCACCCTGCCTGTGTGTGCCCAGGGACCGCAGCTTGGGGGCCTGGGGAAACACTGGGACAGGCTTGTGGTCACAGGAAGGGCTGTCCAACGGGCCGGAGGAGGCTCCCCCTGCACTCTGCTCCTTCCATCTGGGTGGGAGCCTCCTGCCTGGAGCATGGAGAGGGGGCTGCTCCCTGTCCCAATCCCTCCATTTGCCCTTGAAGCTGCTCCTGGCAGGACACGCTGTCAGTGTGGCTATTCTTGGCCGTGCTCAGCCCTGTTTGTCAGCCCACTGAGAGTTTGCTGTAATTTCCTCTGTGATTAGGGGCCTTAGACCATGTTCAATATCATTAAAGAAACAAGAAAATAATAACAATAATGATCTGTGCTCAGGAATGCTCCCAAGAGGAGGTGGAATTGCATTCAGTGCCTTTCAGCTAAGAAAGCTCCTTATGCTTCAGCCTTGGCAGATCCACAGGGACAGCATCCGTGGCTCTGGGAACTTTGTGTGCTCTTTCGTTCATCAGCGCCAGTTCCTGTTCCCTGCTGTACACTCCTGTGCTTGGATGTGGCGCTTCATCTCTGGGGAGAGGTTGAGAAGTGTGTCAGACTGCAGAGACAGACATTTCCCCAGTGAATGGCAGACAGATGCAGATGCCCATCGTCCAGAGAGGCCGTGAGGTCCAGGTTCTGGCAGCTGATCTCCTTGCTGATATGGAGATGCTCTCCCTTGTCACAAGATCATTAAGGTTTGGCATTGTTCTGCCACCACATCTGGTCTGCTCTGGGGATGGGAAACATATCCTGGACTCCTGGGCTAATGGCATTGCCCATACACGTGTGTGTGAAGCATGCACATGCTGCCACCAGCCCGTGACCATTCCCCAGCCCAGGGAAATCCAGAGAAGCAGTGTGGAATTCAGACAGACTTGAGAACAAAACAAAGAAATGAGAAGGGTGGAGAAAATTCTGGGCCAATTTCTAAAATGCCATGAATTTCTGGGGGCAGCTTGAATGGCCAAATCCTTGTTAAGGCAAGGAGAAAACATATGGCCAGGGATGCAGGCCGAGTCCAAGGCCGTGTCCCACAACAGGACAGCAGCTGTTCTGCTGGGGCTCCCTTTGTCTGCGCAGCCCCGGGCCCAGTTGTGTGTGCCAGGGGCTGCTGGGTACCCAGCCTGAGGATGGATGTGCTTGTTCCTTGCGGAGGATAAACAGTCTGGTTTAATTTTAAACTCCCAGATGTTTGTTGTGTTATCAGAATTTCTTTTAACTGAAGCAAATTCGAACTATTCATCTTTAAGTTCTCAGACATGAGACATGGGAAGGTTTGTTTCTCTACAGCTCCCAACTAAGCCCTGGCCTGGTGGGATGTGCTGTGCATGTGCTGTGGCATCCCACTGAGGGCAGACCAGCTGCCCTGGTGTGTCTGCAGGGTCTCTGCATCCAGATGCCCCTGGTGTGGAATGGGCGTCTCATGATGCCCACAGCCATCTCCATTTGGGCAGCATTTGATGGGTGGGCTGGCTCTTCCCTCCGCAGCCCCTCAGTGGAGAAGAGAGAGAAGCCATGCCCCCTGTGCTCCCCAGGTATGCAGCTCCCCAGATACCCACATGGCTGGGGACCAGGGGACCAGGCTGCCAGTGGGGACCTGCAGCTTGGAGCTTGGCTTGCAAGCAGGTTCTGGATGTATCTGGAGGGGTTCCCAGACTGCAGGGTCTCCCCATTGTCTCCGTCCGACAGCTGCCCTCCAGCAGCACCAGGAGTGGGGGGAGACGCCCTGTGGGATGGCACCGGTGTGTCATTGATAGTCCCCTGTCACCTGCAGCGCTGCTCTGGTGGGAATTCACCTGTCGCAGTCATACAGTGGGAAAACATCCCAAGAGCTCTGGACTTTGCATCTTGCTGCAGTTCTGAGGATGCTGCTGGTCACAGAGGCACAGGAGAATCTTCCAGAGCCCCTCAGGGTGCTCCGGGCTCCCTGTACCCTGGGCTGGGAACCTTCATCTGAGGTCTGCAGGTGATGTACCCAGGGAAGGTGCAGGCTGGTGGGCTTGCTAGTCATCTCCTGTTGATTTGGAGCATTAGACTATGCAGGATTGAGTTTGATTTCTTCCCCTCTCCCCAGTTTTTTAGTAGCTGACAGTTGTTACCAGTGTGAGGTACTAACTTTTTATTTTGAACGCATGAGTTCAGGCTCGTTAATCACTTCCAAATGTCCCCGTCTAAGGGCGATATTGTTTCAGCTTTCAGCCACTAATTTTTTGAAATCTCTGAAATAAGACTCTGCTCTTGAACATGTGCTGGAGAGTTGTTCCTTTCCGCTGTATTTTAAAAATATACATGTGGTTTAATTCAACAAGAGGGCTAGAGGGGACATTTTTCCTCCAGTTTTTTCCCCCTCTTTCTCTTTAGAGCTGTATCTGCCAAACCACCCAGCTCTGTGCCAGCAGCAGCCCCTGGATGATCCCAAATGCATCTGGGGGTTAAGAACTGTGTTTCTGGGCAAGCTTGGTGCCGCTGCCCTGCAGTTCAGACTGAGATGTACCCGGGGTCAAGGACAACTGCCACAACTTGGGCCTCATGTACCAGACACAAGGAGAAGGGTTGGGCTGCCAGCAGCTCCAGAGCGTGGGCCACTGGAGCAACCCTGGAGTTGTGCTCCCTCATTCCTGCAGCAAGGAGGGCTCTGCTTGCTTTGCCAGTCTGCTGGACAAGACAAAGCCCAGCTGTGATGGAGATTCAGGCTGCTGGGCTTGGAAAGTCAGTGAGTGCTGCAAAGCCATAGGAGAAACGGCAGTGCCTTTCCATGAACACTCATGGCTCCAGCAGACACTGAAAATCTGTGGATATATCAAAGCAATGGGATATGATTATTCAAGGATGTGAACTGCAGGGAGTCTTGCCAGGCCTAAAGCCCTCAAGGAACTCAGCTGTGTCTGGGCTCAGGGATCCCAAAGAAAGTTTTGTAACTAAACTGGCTTTCATGTGTCCTCCAGTGAGGATGCTCTGTGTCCAGCAGCAGAGTCTGGGGCAGAGATGTGCTGCAGCGGAAGATGTACAGAGAGATGATGGATGGATGGACGGACTCTTGACTGGGCAGCTGGTGCCGCTTTGGCAGCCTTTCCCTGAGCACATGTGTTTCTGTCCTGTTGTCACCTTCTCCATTTGGATCAGGAAATTCCCAGTGCCTCAGCTGCCGCAGGTATTTGGTGCAGAAGTCCTTGATTTCCCTGTCTCCTAGAGGAGGAAACTTCAGCAGGAGAGCTAGGAAAGCTGAGCAGAGTCACTCAAGGGTTAAAAGGCAAAAGATTAATTTAAAATAGAGAGGCTTCAGGATTTAAAATCTTTTTTTGGGGTCTGAGGGTCCTGGTTTGTGTCCTCCAAGCACCTGGATTTAACATATGTGGCTAAGCAGGAGAAGAGATGCTCCCATTTCCCCAAGGTGTTTCGTGGCTCCCAGTAACTCAGTTTAAGGGCTGGGGTGTCAATGGACACTCCAGCAGAGCAGAGAGGAGCTTTGAGCAGAGCTTTATGCGGTTCCTCTCCTGAAGAGCAATTCTAGGAGCCAGAACACGCAGCTTCCCGCTGGCTGTAACCGGAGGAACAATGAACAAAGGGACTGGGGGGGCTCCGCGTGGGACAGCGCGTCAGGCCCGGAGTTCCCGGGGGGCTGCCAGAGGCGGCAGGGAAGGTTCGCCTCCGACAGCGCCGGGGAACTGCGGAGCAGCAGCTGGGGCTCCGTGGGGGGGCGCGGGCGATGCCCGAGGGGCCGATGCGGAGGGGCCCCTCAGCCCGGGGGGCGATGCTCGGAGCAGCGGCGGGCGGCGGGTGCCACCTCACGGTGACCGAGGGGAGCGGGCCGGGAGCGGGGAGGGACCCCGAGCGCACCGAGAGCTCCCGCGGGAGCACCGCGTTCCCCTCGCCCCGAGATGCTGTCCTGCGCCGCCTCTGCAGCTGCCTCCGGGTCTCTCTCCCGACCCGAACTCTCCGTGGCTTCTCAACAGGAGCAAATGGTCACAGAATCCCAGAAGAATTTGGGTTGAAAGGGACTGTAAAGACCATCCAGTTCCAGCAACCTGCCATGGCCAGGGACACCTGCCA
This sequence comes from Rhagologus leucostigma, assembly GCA_013397725.1. Classification (NCBI taxonomy): domain Eukaryota; kingdom Metazoa; phylum Chordata; class Aves; order Passeriformes; genus Rhagologus; species Rhagologus leucostigma. The sequence goes on from VZTD01003450.1 coordinate 234,516, forward strand.
CTAGACCAGGTTGCTCATAATCCCATCTGGTCTGACCTGGAACACTTCCAGTGATGAGGCATCCTCAATTGCCCCTCGAGGGTAGAGATGTGCCCTACAGCATATTGAGGGATGTCTGTGGATGTTATTCCCGGGGATCTTCAAGTGAGGGGAGAGCTTGGCTGACAGTGTTGTTTAGCAGCTGAACTTCTAAATGGTGTGGCAGCAGCAACAGTTAGGGTTTTAACTCCAATGTCAATTCAAGCAAAGGGTTAATACAAAAATCTCCTCCATATCCATTCCTTGGAAATGACCTCTGCAGGGCCCTCCCAGAGATACCACTATCTTGTGTCCATGCTGCAGGAGACAGCACTTATCCTGAGCCTGACAGTTTGCTGCTGTCTCCAGATATTTCCTTGGCAGTTGGTTTTAATTATCATCACTATGTGGTACCTCACCTGCTCCTGCAGACTTGGCACCACGAGCTACTGAGAGACCGATGGAGTATCACATGGTGTCCCCACTGGGCTGGACAGGAGTTACTGCTCAAGGTGTCAGCATGGGAGGCTCGCTCTCATCAGCTCCTCTGGGCATTGTTTTGACTCATGCCAGTCTAGGTTTGGCCCAGGGAACGAGAAACACTTGCAGGAAATGCTTTCTTTCCCTCCTGCAGCATTAGAAGTGCACAACGTTCTGCAGTTCACTGTCATGGATTTTGGAGCTGTTTGTGCTGGTCAGCTGGGCAAGACTCTGCTTCATACAAAGCAGGGAGAAGGGCTGATGGACACACACAGCTCCTTCCCTCCGCCTTGCAGCTCGGCTTCTGCACGGCAGTGAGCAGGAGGCAAAACTGCCCGGGCACCTTTAGCATGCCTGGAGGCCACTTGTTTCCCAGGTGAGGCCATACGAGACGTGCAGTCCAGAGCTCTGCTTTTTCCCCCCACCCGGATGCTGGAGCTGTTGACGGGGACACATGAGGAATCACGGCCGTGATCACTGCGGAGATGCGCAAGTGCTGCGTGTGCAGGACACAGGCACCGCTGCCTGTTTGCACCTTTCAAAATGTGTGTTTACACCAACCCGTCAGTTAAAAACAGCCTTTTGACATAAAGCAAAAGCATCCCAAGGAGAGAAGGGAAGAACCCGTTCAGTGAACGGGTTGGTTCTACTCCCTGGAAAAGAAACAAAGCCGCAAGCCACAACCAGTGCACTCAGAGGCTCTTGGTGACAGAGTCCAGATCACACTTTTTTTTTGAGGAGAAAACTTACTAAGAGGTTAAAAAAAATATTACCAGAATGAAACTACTCATCACAGACTCTCAGACTGCTGAGAGTTACTTTACACTGCTGAGAGCGCCCTTCTCTCTTGGAGTCCTACACTAGAAAAAGGACTTTTTTGGTGTGCTGCAGGGTCTGATCAGCTGAGTGTTTCCAAGCTTCATGGGCTCTGCCTCCCCGCACAGATCTGGCATGAGCAGCCCCAATGGCACCCTCTGAGCTCTGTCCCAGGGCTGCTGCTCTGGCTGTCCTCACCAGCAAGTCCTGCCAGTCTTACCTCTACCTGCAAGAAAAGGGTCATTGGTGTGTGTCTCCAAGCAAATTCTTTTTTTCTGGCCACAGAGAGCAGCCAGTGAAGCAGCCTTCCCACCCCCATGCCCCGGGGCTGTAGCTGAAAAGGGCTCTGCTGTCCAAGTGAAAGCTGAATGCAAGCTGAGGGAAAACAGATGGTTTCAAGATCAAGCCCATCATACGAATGAGAAGCCAAACTGCTGATGGATGGGGCAGTGTTTAGCTCAGGCATGGAGCCAAAGGCACTGCTGTCCTTCCCAAACTGTAGGTCTGCCGATGACCAAGAACACAGACCCTTGGAAGGGTCCAGAAGAGCCTGGCTCTGAACAGAGAGTTGACCCAGCTGGAGCTCGTGCTGCATCCCAGCATTTCAGCTCTGCTGCAGCATTGTTCCACAGCACAGACTCGGGATGTGCATTTACATTGCAGTTTTGGGGCTTACCCATTTGAGGCGGCTTTTAGCTGCCCAGCTATGGCACCATGGCTCTCTGCAGGCTGCTACACTCAGTGGGCCCCCTCCCCAAAAACACTGCGTTATTGGCCTATGGTGAGCTCTTGCCAGCAGCACAGTGTCACAAAGTGCCCCGTGTGCACCGGGAAAACACGACCTTTGCTAGATCCTGGGTTGGTGGTGGGGCTGGGATTTGGAACGGCAGCAGAAGTGCCACTCATGCTTGTGCATGGATGTCTGATGTGGTGACAGACACTTGGAATAGGTGGCAAGGCTGCATTAGGGAGCTAGGACTTGTGCTGTCTCAACAGCGTGCTTCACCCCCAGCCTCAGAAAATCTCTAAGAGGAAATTGGATTTAAAATGGTTCTTCCTGACTCCCAGAAGGCCCAGGAGTGAAGGCGGGCTGAGCAAGGGTCACTCATCACCAGCTCATTAAAGGCAGAAACCCAAAACCCCAGGGAATGCGGCGCTCTGAGGCAGCCTCTGACACGGGTCATTGGCATGGGCTGCTCCACACTGTGATTTGGCAGTTGAGAATGCACACTGCTCTGCGCCCCGAAGCCATGTCCAAATGGGGATGTTTTTGTTATTTTTAGCATTACATACAAAGTTTTTCCCTGTTTTCATCCCATAGGACCAAATCCAACATGGTGTTTACTTTTGGAGATGTAGATGCTTTGTTTCTGTAAGATCTTTGGGTAGTGTTGTGTTGTATTTTCATTTGCGTTTTTCATACATAACTTGATATAGAGTTTTGTGTTTGAGAGTGTGCATGGCCTGGGGGAGGAACATCCCTCACCACTGCTCCTGTGGCTTCACTGGGATCACAGCAGGACTGACAGCTCAGTGGACACCTGGGAAGGCAGCTGAGGGATGGCTGATGCAATGGCACCTGTCCTGCTGCCCACACGGAGCAGGAGGGACACTCCAGGGAAGAGCAGAGCATACACTGGCAGTTTTCCATGAGCATCCTCTCCTGACAGCGTCAGCGTCCTGCACCTGTGGGCTGCCAGGGGAGGCCTTCAGCTGCAAAGTTGCCTCTGAAGAAGGATTTCCCCTTTTCACCAGGAGCATCATCCCCTTGCTCTGCCACATGGTGCAACTGCAGTTTTTGAGAAGGAAGATGGAAGGAGCCACCAGCATCCCTTCTCCCCCATCGCCATTTGCACATCAATGTGTTCTCCCTCATGGGGTGAATTCAGAAAAAAACACATTTGCACTTGAATACCCAGCTAACATCTGGGCCAGCAGTTGATGTCTCAATCCATCTCCAAGGCTCACTGCTACAAGCACTTAACTTTACCCTTGCCCAGATGTGCCTGTTCTCTGCGCTGTGCAGAAAGGCAAAAATTGCACAGGGTGGAATGTGTTGGAATTGGCACTTTGGAAAATGCACGCTCTGCTGGAATGTGCTAACATCCAGCTCACACATAAGGGCAATTAACTCTATTTATGTTCATGAGCCTGAATCTAAAACTGGCTTCAAAAAGCAGCTCACTCACATCAAAGGGCTTTATAATCATTATGCTAAAGTATTTCTTTAGAAAACATTTTCCGTTTCTTAAACAGTTAGGATATTTATAAAATATGGCATCAATTACTACATATTTCTTTATTCACACTGATTAAACAACCTATAATTATATTTAAGCCTCTTATTTGTATATCATGGCAGCATTAAGAAAAGCTCTGTGATTTGTCTGCATGGTTTTTTTCCAAATAGCAGAGGGCTGCGGTCTCTCTCCTCCTTTGGAGCATTAATGTGGTGGTGTTGCCCAAACAACAGCAGCCAGGGGTCTGCTGCCCCAGCCAGCTCCTGGCAAACGGGCGGGCTGAGGCTGGCAGTGTACTGTGACAGGTGATACTCGTCTCTCTTGGACTCTAAGTGCAGTGTTTACAGCAGCTTCTCACAGTCATTTACTCACAGGAAAACATTTTCCTGGATGCCTTTTGCTTGCTGTGAAATAGTCAGTGTTGGAATAACCAAACCCTCTCCGGCAGTCCGTTGTTCACAAAGGCAGTGTGGGCTTAGCCCTGCTGCAGGCGCGGTGCAGGGACCGTGTGCGGGGACACGGTGCAGGGACCGTGTGCGGGGACCCTGTGCAGGGACACGGTGCAGGGACCCTGTGCAGGGACACGGTGCAGGGACCCGGTGCAGGGACCCTGTGCGGGGACACGGTGCAGGGACACGGTGCAGGGACCCTGTGCGGGGACCCTGTGCAGGGACACGGTGCAGGGACCCTGTGCAGGGACACGGTGCAGGGACCCGGTGCAGGGACCCTGTGCGGGGACACGGTGCAGGGACACGGTGCAGGGACCCTGTGCGGGGACACGGTGCAGGGACACGGTGCAGAGACCCTATGCAGGGACCCTGTGCAGGGACACGGTGCAGGGACACGGTGCAGGGACACGGTGCAGGGACACGGTGCAGAGACCCTGTGCAGGGACCCTACGCACTCCCCCGCGGCTGTGCTTGGCTGGCACCCGTGCAGGGCTGTGGGGAGCAGCTGGGACAGAGCTGGCAGAAGGGCCTGGCTGCTGCAGCATTGCTGCTGCTGTCTTTGAAATTCCTTGTTGGAAGTGTCTGAAAGCAAAGCTCCTGCTTGAATAAGGAGCACTGTGGTTTGTCCACACCCTTTGGTTTGTCCAAACAACATGCAGGTCTCAGGACAGGGTATTTCTGTGCTCAGCCAGGACTTTGAAACTGTGTGCTTGGATGAGGTGTCTGCCGACGTAAGGCTGGCAGAGACCAGCACACCAGGTTCTATCCCAATGCAAAACACTCCCTCCTTGCTTTAGCCGAGGAGGAATTCCCAGTTTGTCCCAATACAGTTGCTGGAACACGTGACCGGAGATGACCAAATAACAACCCAGACGGGACCAGAGCACAGCTCCTTCGCCCCCCCGGCAGTCAGGAATTGCGTGTTTTGCTCGTTCTCCTGCAGGGATGGTGTGTTCCCAGCGGATCAGCCTGGCTCCATGATTGGCAGTTGGCAGCAAAGGGAATGGCAGTCTGGAATTCCCAGATGGCAGTCTGGAATTTGTGCTGTGCTGGCAAGGTACAAGCCATTGTTCCTCTCTTGGCAGAGTGGCTGAGAGAGTCCCAGCACAGCGGGGCCAGGGACACTCTTGCTCTGTTTATGGCTCTAACGTTTTGCATTGTTTCTGCTGACCTTTGTGCCCCAAACACTTCCCCTCTCTTGTGAAACTAAGGCTTTCTGCCTTAGAAAATCTTCGAGATGGAGAAGTCTGTACAGTGGGAGAACTGAAACAGTTTCATTTTTCCACCCTATTTTTCTTCAGTGGCCCTTCTGTTCAGTTAGCGATGGAAGTGATACAGATACCTAGCAGGAGCCAACAGATCGGTCCAGCTGAGAACTTGAGTCACTTCCAAAATCCCTATACAATATTTCACAAGCCACATCTGATCCTTGAAGCTCCTTGTTTTCTGTGGTTACACCTTCTCTGTTGTCTATAGTTGTCCTGTCTTACCTGGGGCCTCTTCTAAGTGCCCTTGCACTGGTCACTTAGTTCCTGCTGCACCTATGTGGTGCAGGCTGAGATACTTATGGGAAGGAGAAGGGCGTCCTTGGCTTATCCGGGTGGGCACACATGCTTTTCCCCAACAAGGTCCTTCTCCCTGAGGCAGGATACCTTAGCTCCAGCTGGGAATGCAGAGCTCCTGCTCTTTGATAAGCATCTCTCAATACCTGAACGGTTTCCTCTGAGTAAAAAGGATTCAATGGCAAGATACTTGTATCACTTTTGTGCAAATATCAGATTACAGCCTAGAAACCAGATTGTCTGCAATTAGATGACTGAATTAATGGGAAGACAGACAGAATCCTGTACAGTATGAAAGAGGTTCATTGTTTGCCTGCAGATACTGAAATTTCTTCAGTTCACTCTCGGAAAAGCACTGTTGTGTCTTCCAGAGTGGCACAGAATTTGATCTGCTCTTTCTTTCAGCTATGGGATGGGGTCCCAAGTTAATTCCCTGCAGATCACCTTACTTTATGAATAAGAGGAGCTCTTCCTGCAGTACCTGTGCTGGGAAAAAACAGCTGTGAATGCTGCTGGAGCTGCACACTGGGAACAAGAACAATCCCGGGGCTCAGAGATATTTCTCCCTGCCTGGTGGAGTGCTGGTTGGCCAGCAGTAGGTGCTAGGCTGTGGGTGAGCTGCCAGGGGAAGGGGCAGCATGCAGCTGTTACTGCCCCAAAGCAGAATGCCCCAAACCTGCTGGTTTACACTTGACCCTCCAAAATACATTTTTCTCTGTTTAAGGCATGCAGAGGAGGAGGAATTGTCTAACAGCAGGGAAGCCTATGAGCTGTCAGATGTGGTTTGCCTGTGATTACACCTCAGCTTTTGACTTGGATCCCTTTAGGGCTGGGACATGGGTGCTCACCAGCCTGCCCAGCACCCTGACTCTCAAATCCCTGGGAGCTTTGTGGAGATGGATCACAGAGACTGGAAACTTGGTTTGTCACTTGTGGTGCCTGTGGACAGGGTTCAGTGGTGGGCTCATCAGTGCTGGGGTAATGCTTGGACTTGCTGGTCTTAAGGGTCTTTTCCAGCCTAAATGCTTCTCTGATTGTATGACGCTGTGATCCTGTTTCTGTGATTCCATGACTCCATGTCTTGCAAGAACATAGGGCGCACTGTTCCGGGGAGTCATGAAGCCCCAGAGCTAGTGCCAGAAGCTTTTTCTGTTCCCGAAGCTGCTTCTGGGTGGAGGGTGGGGTGAGTCGGATGGCGAAGCCTCCCCGTTCCCCACTCTGGAAGCTGCGGCTCCGAGGAGGAGCGGGGATTTTCCAGGCTTCCATCTCCCTTACGCTGCGGTGCCTCCTGCTGACGGCTGCGGGAGCTCCGCACCGCGGGCGGGCCCCGTTCTGCTGCGGGGCGGCCCCGGGGCAGGGGTCTCTGTACCCTGCAGCCCCCCCGCCCCACCGGGCTGCGGGATCCCGGGATTTGTCCCCAAAAGCCGCGCGGTGGCGCGTTTGTCCCGGGAACGGCATCGCGGCGGGGCGGAGCGCTGCTCCCATCCCCGTGCGCCCCGGGGTCCGGGTGAGGGGCTCCCCCGGCCCTGCTCACCTCAGCTCCCTGTCTTTGTCAAACTTCATTATTTTCGTTATTTATAATGCAGATCTATTATCTGTAGACATACACAATATATTTATAATATATTTTATTATTTTTAATTGCCATTCTGGAGTGAATCTTGGCAAGATCCGTTTGCCCTAAATACTGTATTTTTTAAAGGATAAGCCTCAACAGCAGCAGCAGTGCTTTGCTTCTCCCCTGCCCAGGTAACAACAGATAACACAATTTGTGCCAGTGAGAAATCGCCGCTGAATTTTGCACCTGTCCTGGTTTCTGGGTTTGAGCACAGCTGTCGGAGTTCCCAGTCTGGCCTAATGAGGTCGGTGCCTCTCTGTGGCATAACTAATCTGGACATACGAGCTGCCGCTTTATTCCTTTCACTAACTGCTTGTGGCTGTTAAAGCTTTTCATACTTTAAAAACGTGAAAGTCAATCCCCAGAAAATTCAGGAATTGATAACAGTGTCTGTGCTGGAAGGAGTGGAGATGAGAAGACTTTTGATTTTTAATTTGTGGTCTAACAAAATAATTAAGAAAGAACAAAAAATAATGGAAGCTTTGTTGACTTTATTTAACAGAAAATCCAAGCTGGGTAATTTTTGCTACATGGCTTTAAATGCAGAATGTGGGGTGCCTGAGACCTCCCCAGCCTCACTAGGGAGAGGGTGAGGAGCTCCCCTAAAAACTGTAATTAGGAAGGCAGCGATTTCCCCGTGAGTTTTTATTTTTGAAGTGTTTTAAATGGCCTGGTCTCGTTCACAGAGCTCCCTCCCTCTCCCCTGTCTTCTTCCCTCCCAAGTTTCTCTAATGTGGGTCATGCCTCCATGTTTGCAGGTGGCACAGTACAGAATCTGCATTTTTCTTTTTCAAAGTTAAAGCGTCTTTGAAATACGGTTTTGCATCTAATGCAGAATGTAATAAAAAGACTTTAAAGAGCTGCTGACGCCTCGTGGAAAAGTGAAAAACATTCTGTTGAGAAACAATCCTGCTGGGCTGTCTTATCTGCTGTTCCCTTTGCTCATTTTTGATAGCAAGGGGCACTATAAATATACGTAACTACACATAAAAACGAGAAACCTTGGCAACCAAAGAGAAGGTTGGCTGTTTTCTCATGTTCCTTCACTGGGGCAGGTGGGCGAGGGTAGACAGAGTTCATCAGTCTCATTTCATCTTTACAGCTACTGTTCTGATGCTGTGGCCGTTTGTTGAATGTTGGACTGAAAGGGAGTCACGTACCAGTGGATTATTTTTTCCTAGAGGTATTTGTTAACCCTCTAAAAATAGTGACAGTGGTTTCTGGAGCACTCTGACAAGGTTGGCAGTGGAACAGAAATGAAGAGACGCTTCAGAGCCAGAGGACAGGAGCTGCCATATGGTGATGGGGGCCAGGGCTGTGCACTGCAGCTTCCCGGGGAAAGGGGCAAGGAAGGCAGCAGTGCAAGGCAGAGGATGGCTCCCTGCACCTGCCTGGCTCCAAGGCAGAGCAGCGCAGCCGTCCTGGTGTCACCCTGGGCTGCTGGGTCACTCTGAGGGTGCTGGTGGGCAATGCCCAGTGGGAGCCAGGTACACAGACCTCGGGGACCACTTCCCTGTGACCATGTCTGAAACCCACGACAGTTCCCTTAACCTGCTCTGCAGAACACAGGTATTGCCTTGTGGAACTAATAGAATTGTTATCGTCACAAATGGGACCCCACACAGGCAGATGTCTGCTGCAAGGAGCGACTTTGATTGTTTCCAAATGACTGGGCAAAAGAACCTGCTTGATCCCTTCTCTTCTGATGGCTCTTGCAAAGAACAGCTCTGTCAGAAGCCCAGTAGAGTCTGCTGAGAGGGGCTCAGCCTCTGCAGAGCGGATGGAAAATCCCGACCTTGGAGCCTGGGCTACAGAGAGGAGCTGGGGTCCCCTGCCACACTGCCAGGGTCCTGCAGATGGAACCTGCAGTGCTGCATTGCTGAGCTAACTGCTCCTAAGCTGTTAAGTTTTCCAGTAATTTTCCCAGGCAAACGATGCACCTGCCATGGCCTCAGGAGAAAATGTTTATTGCCATATCCATCCACTGTTCAGAAAAAGAAAGTTATTTTGGCACTGAAATACTGTAGTCCCCTCCAAAACTGCACCTTGTTCATGCTGTCATAAATGGGAAAACTTAAACCACAGAAGGTGGGCTGAAACCTCCATCAGGTGTTGCAAGATGTGCTTTCTTGTCATTAGCATTTTCTGAAGTAAGAGCTCTTCTACAGAAATTCTTGAGTGCATTATTAGCAAGTCATATGGAAAAGAACTGTTTGGACAAAGGACAGCTGGTTTCTGGCTTGGGTCTGCCAGGACTGCCACAAGTGGCTGAGTGATGTGTGACAGTGTGATGGTGCAGGCATCCTGGCAGGGCAGGCCATGTGAAAAATGCCCCTTTTCAGTAGGACAAAGCAAGCAGTTGCCTGGTAAATAAGGCAATCCAATTTAAAATCAAGGGTAATCAGGAAGCCAATACGAAACAGGTCTGTGCACTCCAGAATGGTACTGTGAGAGGGTACAAATCACAGGTAATGTTTACACGGAATTGCAGCTCTATGAGATGCCACCCAAGGCTCATGGGGTTCCTTTTAGGAACTTGGAGTACGTAAGGTTTCCAGACATCTCTTATTTAATATTAAGAAAGACACGGGGATTTTTTTGCTTTCCTGCACTTGTGACTTGATATTCTTTGAAATTATGAGGTGACATACAGCTATGTTCTGCACAGAGCAATCCAGCCGTGCTGGGTGAGTGGGCTCAGACATCTGCACAGTATCATTCCCCTGTCACCACCTAATGGTGGTATAATTAGAAAAGTCATTAATCCTTGCTCAGCAGTGCTAGAAACTATTTATAGCAAGGTAGAAAGCCCTGCACATGGGGCTAGGGTGGGTATGGAAATTGCTCCTGATGTCATGTGTGTTGTGGGGCCCAAATCAAGAAGGTAATTTGCTTCCAGGAGGGAACTTCCCTTTCTGACCCTATGGAGACAGTGCAAACTGTCTCCTCTGGCTGAGATAGCACCCCCTGGGCTGGCTGTGGGGAATCCCTTTTGACATCCCCTGCAGGCTGTCACCATCACAGGCTTGGGGATCCCGGGGACAGCCTTGTCCTCCCAGCTGGTCTGCATCTCCCACTGCTGTGGACTGTCCTGGCAGACCACTGATAGCCACTGGCCTGATTGCCCGAAGCCCCGGCCATTTCCTGTGCCGGCAGCGCTGCAGCAACAGAGGGCAGGTAGAGCAAACGGAGCATGCCTCCATGTCTGCACTGCTGCTCAGGGCTGGCAGACTGCACCCGCATCCCACCTCCCGCTCCTCACACCTGGGCTCAGCCATCAGGGAGTTTTCAAGATGCTTTGGCTGCTAAGAGCCCTTTACTCAACACTCTTCCCACCTGGGGACTCCAGCGGCAGCTGTACCTGTTCATTTGGTGTGACACTGCTCTCTGCCTCCAGATTGATGCTGGTGGCGTGGGCTGAGGTTGGTCCCCGGGTCTCTGAGCCAGAGGAGAAACTGGGGCATTGGCAATGCTCAGTGAGTCACAGGCAAGGGAAGCTGCTATTTACAGGCTTCCAGCATGCAGCTCAGCTCGGGCTAAAGTCCATGTTTTACCCGTACAGGAGTCAATATTTCCACTTGAGGGGTTCAGTCATTTCCCAGTGCCTGGGCTTCACCTTGGTGCCCGCCCAGCTGCTGTTAAGAGGGGTGGGAGGAACTCCGAACTTTCCGAAGCAGCAGAAGAGGCTGCAGTGGACAACTGCTGGACGTTGGACAGCGCGCAAGGAGCCTGTGGAGCTGGTGCAGAGGCAACCACTGCTTGGAAGTGGAGTGCTGCAGGCAGCTGCAGGAGTGGGTGCTGGCGAGGTGCTGGGGGAACTGTGGAGCTGTGCTGGGGTCAGCTGAGGTGGCATCGTTCAGAGAAACGCTCCCGTTGTCAAGTTAAACACTTCACTGGGTTTTGCCTAGTGAGGCACAAATAGCCTGTCTGTGTGCTGGCAGTCAGGCAGCAGCATAACCACAAGGGAAATATGTTTCTGTCTGGGCTCACTGCATCTTCCAGGCTTTGCTGGAACGATTTCTCAAAGAAAGCATAAAATCATTTTAGCCTCTGAGATTAGCGGACCAAGCCTTGCCCTCCTCGGGAACGGGACTGAAATCCCTCTCGGAGAGGCCTGGTGGGCAGCTGCTCCCTTCTGCTACCGCTGAGGTGGGCAACAGGGAGGAGGGAGAGGACCTGTTTGGAAATGAGGCACCCGCTGTTTCGGCATTGCGGGAAGTCTCAGTGCTGGCTTTGGCTGTCAGAAGGAGCGCTCAGGCTCTGTGGTGTGCCTATGGTGTGCCTGGATCATAAAAGGTGACCTCGGAAATTGCATTTCCAAACATCTTCCCCTCTCTGGGAACGATGGCATTGTTCCCAGTGTTTCAGGCTGGGACTGCCTGGGGCTCTTTGTTCAAGCTCCCTGGGTGCTGCAATTCTAGCACTGAGCTAACGATGCTTTGCCAGAGCCCGAGATCCTGGGAGGTGGCTGCGGATCAGCTTTTTGTTATCCTGAGGATTAAAAACTGCAGTTGGGGATGAGCTGACGAAATCAAAGTAACTTATCTAGGGACATCCCGCGGGCATATTTAGCAGTGTGATGGAGCCAGGGTCAGCCATTCCTTCAGGTTGTTTCAAGCAGCACGAGCCGGCAGGAGGACCCACAAACCTCGGTGAAGAGGCACAGAATATTTTAAACACGCTCAGCAAACTTTGTTTTGCAAAGAACCTGCTGCTGCCTGCTCTGATTTCACTGCTGAATGTCAGGAAAGGAGAAGTCCAAAGTGCATCGTGCCACAGAAGAGAATCTGAAAGGTGGCTGTTGCAAAGGCACAGGGACTGCCCAGGCTGCTGACAGCAGCTCTCTGGGCACGGGGGTGCGTGGGCTCCTCACTGTATCACACCTGGGCAGCCCCTGGGCAGCCCCACATGTGCTCATGGCCGCAGGGTTTGGGAACTCTGAGGCTAAGTTTTCTCAAGCCTCCATCTCCTTCCTCTGGATCAGCCCAGGAGCTGCTGTGCCCAGCGCCAGTGCTGCTTTGTGCTCTGCATCAATCTGCCATCTCTGCTCTTAACAGAAACAGGAACTGGATTTGGGAAAGGAGTGGCACAGAACTGGAGGTAGCTTTCATCTGCTCACAGCCACTTGCACCAGTGGCAGCGGCTGCTCTGTTTGTCCCACGTCGCATTGGAAATGAGGTCCCAGTTCAGGCAGGGTTTGCTGCAAGGATGTTTGTCTGATAAACAATGGGCAAGTAACTGTGCCCTTGCCTATGGTTTTCTCTCCTCTTCATTCTGCCATGCCTGAGAGTGCAGGAAATGGAACCTGGAGAGCACCTAATAGGCCAAGGGAGGGAGGGGAAATAGAAAATGCCGTCAGGAACACCAGATGTTGCACGGTGAAGCATCATTTCTCCTCTCCTCAGAATTCACTCTGAACCCACGGCTGACGTCGGATTGTTCCAGGGGAAGACCTGGAACGATGTCCCCTGGAGTACGTGGCATTCACCACATGTCAGTTGTTTTACTGGAATGAGATAGAAAGTAGATTTTTTAAGTGCAAGATGCAGCTCCTTGCAGCAATCCCCCTCTGTCTGACAAGGTGACCTACTCCCAGTCCCGGTGCTGATGTGCTTGGGCAGGTTTTGCAGCGTCCTTTGGTGGGCTCTGATGTGCAGGCACTGAGCTGTGAACGCACACAGGAGCTGGGCCTGCCCGTGCCTCCTGAAAAACCCAAGTATTAATTTCCCTTTGCTTATTTCCCTTCCAGAGGTGCCTTTGCCATGCCCGACCTGTGCCATGGCTGCTGATTAAGAAAACGGCTTTAAAGAAGTTGATTTCTCTTTTTCTTCCCTAGGGAAAGGAGGGTTAAGAGCTTTTACACAAAGGCAGATGGATAGTCCTGCAGAGCCTGGTTCTCTGTTATGCTCTGGGCTCCTTGCGGCCCCAAGGCTGGGGATCCCACGTGGGGAACCCCCACAGTGCTGCTGTGCTGGCTATAGGCTGTGCTTTCGGCCCTGCTGTGGGGGCTTGGCTCACTGCACACCCCGATGTTTAATTAATGTCAATTAATTTCTGACCAGATAACAGGTCCATATATAATCTGTGATTGAAAAATATTTTGCTGAGCAGCCCTGTGGGGTGATGGTTACTGGACCATATTCTTGCCATGGGCACTGCTTAGCTTGGCTTTTGGGAGGAAACGGAGCTGGTGGAAGAGTCGAGTTAATCAATGTGACTGCCCACCAGAGTAAAACTAGAGAGAAATGGATTTTTTCTTATGGAAGGAAAAAATGTGGTGTTCCTATAAAAATACAAGGAATCTGAAATAATTCATAGCCATAATGTGTACGAGAGGAAGGGTGAGCTTCCTCAGGACGAGGAGGTTTGATGGGAAATTCAATTCCTCCCTCAGCTGAAGGGGTGTGGATGTCTGCTGTGAGGGAGGGAGGTTTGTGCCTCCTTCTCTAGGCAGAGTAACCCAGGCCCAAGGAGAGTTGGAGATTATCCAGCTGTGTGTCCTGCCAGGTCCTGGCAGTGTGGGCGTGCAGCAATGAGCTGTGAGAGCAGAGCGGTCACACAGGCGGTGCCTGCTGCTGGGCATGGGCTGCACCTGGCCTGACCAGGCTGCTCCAAGGTGTAGGACAGCCTGGCTGGCTCAGGGTGCTGCATCCACTGGGCTTGGGTGTGTGCAGAGCCAGGCTGTGAGTGCCGAGAGTGGAATGCTTGTGCAGGTAGCACTGGAATGTCTGGAGAACTGGCTCGAGATGTTATCAGAGCATTTCTTTCCCAGCCAGCCTGGCAAGTTCACTCATCTGTCCTGATCTGCTGCATCCAGAGGCATTGTCAGAGGCAACACAGCATGTCCAGAGCCTTTCCAGGAAGGAATCAGCTCCAGTTTGTGATTTGCTTTGTTCCATGTCTGTGGTAACCTCTCCTTCTTCGGAGAATAAGATTTTAAAGAGCTTATGAAAATGATCAAACCCTTCAGCTTCACTACTGTGATTAATCAATCACAGCTGCTGCTTTACAGCTCCTTGTTTTGATGTGTTTTGGGTTGTTCCAAAGTTAGCCCAGCTCAGGCCAGGAAATATATTCCGGAGCCCTTCAGGGTGTTGGGATAGAGCAAAAGCAGAGTTTTCAACATTATTTCCAACATTTCTTGTGCCAATGCTGTCATTTATTGCCAGTGAGCATGGGATGCTCCTGGGAATGATATAATCCCAAAAAAATGTGAGGAAAAGATTTAAGAACCAGTTTTTCCCTGAATGGCAGCTGCATCATTGCAAATATTGTCTGATCTGCCCTTCTTAGCACTGAAGTATCTGAGACTCCAGGTGGCATCTCTAAAGAGTTTGTGTCAATTTTGGAGGCTTACTTGCATGGCTTAAATGCTCCTTAGCACTTATTTTTTTACAGCTAAAGAGCCAAGCAGGATCATAAAGCTCAGATAGTTTGTAAAACTGCTGTCAAGCAGATTAAGCTGGAAATGGAAAATTTGCTGGTGAAGTCTTTTCTCTTCTTTCTAATGTTTGTGTGATAGAGGGTGATTTAAAGTCCATTTCACCGTTGAAGTGAGGCCTCAGGTATCTGGTAGCAAAAGCAGGACTGTGCTCACCTACAACCCAGGCTTCCAGGACTGTCAGTCTGTATTCTGAAGTGGCTTTGCCTGGGGATAGTGTGCACAAAGATAAGGGAAATCCACCTTCTTTCCAGCCTTACTGGATTTCAGAGTGGGGAGACAGTATGGTTTGAGCTTGACTTTGCATCACAGACTCCCAGGCATGTGTGCCTGGTGCTGTATTAGGGATCCTTTTCCCATCCTGTAGTTTGCAGGGGTCTGTGTCCCCCCGATTTCTCCTTCCCCTGTTTATTGCCTTGCTCTGATCCTTGCCTTGCTCCTCTGCTCTGACCCTGGCCTGAGGCACTTGTTCATTGCCTGCTGCCTCCCCTGAGGCCGTGACCGACCTTTGACTGAAGACGAACCCATCCCGTTCCCTTTGGTATTCGCTCTCCTCCAGCCGCTGCTCTGAGGAAGCCGTTCCTGCCCGTGCAGGAACTTGCCTCCCACTGTCCCCACGTGCTGTGTGTGGTGGGCGCCTGCAGTGCCAGGCATGCTCGCTCCATAAATCCAGGGTATTAAAATGAGTGTGTCATCTGCAAAAGTAAGAATCTGGAATTATGTTCTCCCTGGCGACTGTGATACCCTTCACAGCCTCTGCCCTGCAAATCAGACATGCACATCCTTCTATTTTCACAGTGGGGAAAACTACAGACTCACGGAAAGGCTTGGGTTGTAAGGGATAGTAGAGATCATCCAGTTCCAACCCCCTGACATGGGCAGGGACACCTTCCACTAGACCAGGTTGTTCCAAGTCCCGGCTGACTTGTCCTTGAGCACCTCCGGAGATGGGGCAGCCACAGGTTCTCTGGGCAACCTGTGCCAGGGCCTCACCACCCTCACGGGGCGGAATCTCTTCACACATCTGATTCAAATCTCCCTTCTTTCTGTTTCAAAGACGTTTCCTCGCGTCCTGTCCCTCTCTGCCCGTGTCAGACCTGTCCCCCGGGTGGCGGCCAGACCGGACGGCTCCGCTGTGCCCCGACCTGGCCGCGGCGGGGGCTGCGAGCGGCGGGGGCTGCGGGGCCGGGGGCT
>VZTD01003450.1:250360-389301 GCA_013397725.1 Rhagologus leucostigma
GGCCCCGGCGCCCGGCTGGAGCGGCCCCGGCGCGCCCGAGGCACCGGCCCTGGAGTCACTGGCCATCGCCCCCGCAGGCACCGGCCGGACCCGAAGGTAGCGGCACCGACCCGCCGGCTCACGCGGGGGTTGTTGCGGGGATCTGTTGATGGGAGTTGGAGGAAAGTTTGCACAGGAATCAGAGCCTGTTAATAGCGGTGTCAGTGCGGGCGGGAGGAGATCCGGTACCGGCTGGCAGCGGCGGCCGGGGCGGTTCGGGCGATGCCAGCGCTGTTGCGGATGGAGCCGGGATGCGGGTCCGACCCGTCAGGGAGCGGGCGGCTCTGCTCCCGTGCCACCCCCAGACCCACGGCGTTGGTCGGTGGTGACCGGCGCACGCCCTGCGACGGGTCCAGACCCGCGCCAAGCCTTGGAGTGTTTTCCCGGCGGAGTTTTTACGGAATGCTGCATCCACCTGTGAGGCGGCGGCCGGAGGCAGCCAGGCCTCTGGGTGCAGGACTCTCGGGAAGCAGCCCCTGTGCTGATGGTTGGTGCAGCTCGGGGTTCTTTGCCGGAATGAACTCTGCACAGGCGTCCCCATGGTCCAGCGTGAGAACGGGAGCTCCCGCGGCTGTCGGGATACGAGCGTGGATGTCTGTAGATGCAGGAAAAGAAGCCCGTTCTCTGTGTTGTTTGGGAAGTTTGGAGAACTTCTTAAGCCAGCAGGGCTTGGAGACCAAAAGCACGGTTGCAGAGAGGCAGCTGAGCTGCGGGCTGAGGCCGCCCTCCCTGGGGACAGCCCTGAGCGACCGCAGCGGCTGTTCCGGGCGGCGAAGGGATCGGTCCGTGCAGCGCCGTGGGGCTGCCTGGTCCCACGTGTTGCACTGGGGGTGTCTGTAGGTCAGAGCCCAGCCAAAGCTGTCCCTGACACAGCGTGAGCGAAGTTATACCTGGTTTGGGCTGTGTGAAGGATCTTTGGCAACTGACCCTTGAGCTGTCTGGATTGCTAGCGGTTCGTATACCTCAGTTAGTGATACCGGACTTGGGCAGTGCCCCCCTGGTTCCTGATGCTAATCATGCTTGGGTGGCTGCCCCTGGGGCAGCTACACACTCCTTTTAACCTCCCGCGATGCTGAAGTGACCTGAGTGTGTGGTATTTGGCGAAGAACAAGATTTGCAGAGCGTTGAGTTAAAAATCATCAGTTTGCATTTTCTGCATGAGGTCGTGCTGTTTGCTCTTGCAGGAGCACGTGCAATCCCTCTGCAAAACACAACCACCGGCCCCGGAAGGTGAGAGGTGAGCGGTGAGCAGGGGGATGCTGTATTAGAGGAGCAGCTTGGAAAGGGGGACGCTGGGCAGAGGGGTTCAGCTCTGGGGCTCGTGTCGTTCCACAGGAAGGGGATAGTGACCTGGAGCATTGCCTGACACTGCACTGTGCTGTGGGGCAAGGAATAGCAGGGACCTGATAAACAATAAGAGGTGTTTTGCTAAAGGTTCTAGACAGTGACTCATCTACTGTAGGAAGGGACAGGAAGGAGAGGCAGCACAGGGGTACGAATGGGTCTTTCTAGAGTACAAATGGGTCTTTCCCCCTTTTTTTATCAGAAGCAGGAGGTCGGGAATCCTTTATTACTCCCAGAACAGTGTAGACGTATAGGTTATAAACTTCCTGATGCAAGTGTCCCTGTACCAGCACCTCCTGCATCCCTGTCCCTAAAGAGGATCCTGTCTTCCAGCCACATCCTGGGGTGGGACTGTTTCAAAATTTGGGGTGATTTCCAGCCCTCACAATCGATTTTATCTGACCATTCTTAGTCACTTCTGAGTCACTCCAAATAATTGATCCTTGTCCATACATTGCACCAGGGTTCTGCGTGTGCCTGGCTGGCTGGGGTGTTTCAGAAGTCATTTCTCTTGGCTCTGAGTTGCTCAGTCTTAACTTTTCTTCTGCATCCAGCCTTCCTCCCTTGGGCTTTTCTGCCTTCTGCCCTGGACGGCACAGAGGAGGTGCAGTGCTGCTGCCTTTCACTTTTCCGGGTGTGCTGCACCCTGAGAGGCCTCCCCAGCTATTTGCAGCATTGCTGACTGCCCCCACTTGAAAAGGTGTCTGTGTAAGGAGTTGTTTTGCTGATATTTGCCTGGATTTGTTTTATTTGCTGCTTCCAGTTTGCAGAGAAATTGGTGCAGCCAGTTGGTCCTTGCTGACTGAGCACCTTGCTCACAAGGAGCAGCTGGCTTCCTCTCTCTGGGGATTTATGGCTTCTGCACCACCTCTCCCCCTTTTCATGCAGGGGATTTACCTGGGAATGCTGATGGCTGGGCTGGGCTGGTGGTGGATTTGTAATCCCTCGCTGCAGGGAGGGAGGAAGGAAATATTCGCACGCGCCCCTACTGACAGCCCTTTTGCCTCATGTCAGTGGTTAAGGGCAGACAACCATAGCGGGGGTTTGCTGAGAATTATTCCTTTGCAAAAAGCAACTTTTGACCAAAAGTTGGCGTCTTTTTGAGACTCATGAGTCTCTAATCATACCCTTTTCTGTTGCAAGGTGTTCTTTCACGACTGGGAGGGCTCTTCAAACCCTCTAGGAAATGGCTGTGGGGTCTGAGAGGGGTCCTGGCTGGTCCTTGCGCTGTCGCCCTGGGCACTTTTGAATCTGGGGTTCTCACTTTATCTGGGTTAAGCTCCCAAGGAAAGAGGTGTGACTTGAGATGCAGAACTGGTTTGAGAGATCAGAACTGGGCCAATTTCTAGGCCAGAATGGGGCTCTGGGTGTCCCAAGGGCAGATTTGGGTACAGAAACAGTTGAAGGTCAAGGTTCTCACCTCCCTTCATTGCACAGGTGCCTTCCTCCGCTGAACGCAGAGGGTGTTATCTCCCTGGCATCTGCTGGGCAGGTAGCAGCACATATGGCAGGACATAGCTTTATTATTCCTTTCAAAGCATGAAAAACACCCCTTGCTGAGAAGTACTGGAGCTGTGAAGTGCAGCCGGGGCTGTCCCCCAGGAATAGCAGCAGCCTCAGGGAATGGAGAGAAAGCTTTTCTTCGTGCTCTACCACCTCACCCTCTGAAGAGAGTGTTCACTGTGTCTTCGTCTCCCAGAGGAAGGTTTAACAGCGCCAGGCTTTGCTGTAACCCTCAGGCACCGTGTGGATGAGCCTGGATGGAGAAATGGCTGAATGGGACAGTGCACCTTTGCCTCTTCGTTTAGGTTCTCATGTGATTTCCTGGATGCTTTGTTGGTACCACACTCCATGTCCCCTGCCCTCCAGGGAAGGCTGTGCCAAAAGCTCTTTTGCAAACCTTCTGGGAGGCAGCCCAGGCAGTGTGCAGGCTGTGGGGCACCTTTGGGTGCTGAGGGCTCTCTGTGCCCTGCCCAGGGCACTGCAGGGACTGATGCCCAAAGGCTGCCCTGCTCTGTCCTGCAGCAAGCTTGAGAGGTTTAGTTAAGGCATATATAGGAGTACATTTGTGAGTACATTTAAAAAGTCAAGAGCTATTAAATACGTATTTTTCTGGGTTGTGGCTTGTATCAGAGCTGTGCACAGGAAAACAAAGGGTTTTTGAGGGTGGCTCCTGCTCTGCTGTTGGCTTGTGCCTGCTCAGCCTGGCTTGTGCACAAGAGCATTTGGGTCTTTGTGTTTCTGGTCACCTTGCAGCAGATGCAGGCAGTGGTTTCTGTTCTCCCTTTGCACCCTGTTCTGCTGACACCTGCATTTTCCTCAGCCTGGAGGTGTGAATGCTTTACCTGCCACCACCTCCTGCTCCTGCAGAGCAGAAGATGGCATTTTGCAGGGAACCGGGGGGAGCCGCGCCACTCACTTCTTCCTTATTAACTAGAAAGGAATAAAGTTGCAGAGGGATCAGATTTTGAGAAAGACCCAGAGTTCCAAAATGCTCCCAGAGGATAGATCCCTAATTACTCTCTAATTGCATTAGAGTTTAATTTGTTGTTGTTTTTACTGTAATGTTCCCTTCCTCGACAGTCTGCTTTGTTTCATTAACTAGAAATGGCTGGAAATGAATATTTGCAATATCAAAACTTGCCTGTTGTGCAATGCTTGACAGGTTTTAGGCCTTTACTGTGCTGTCAGGGTCACGGGTGACTTTGCCAGCCCTGGCTGTCTGGGACTCAAGCCCGAGGTGCAGTGCTCACCCAATGGCAGCATTTTGCCTGTACATGGAGGTTTGGCCCTGGGAGTTTTGGTGGCTGTCTTGTTTCCAGGAGACATGGAACAAGCTGAGTGGAGCTGTCCCCAGAGCAGCTTACGGGCAGCTGCTCTTCAAAAGACTTGTTTAATCCATTTCTCCTGAGCACAGCGGGGAGCAGGTCTGGAAATGAATCTGGGAAGCTTCAAAAAGGGTTTTCAGGAGCTTCATTTAGAAAGCGAGAGGGGAGAAGAATATTGCTGCTCTTAATTCCAAAGCAGAAATATATTTACTTCACCTTGTTTAAGGGGAGATGGTGTAGAAGGTATAGTTAGACCTGCTTTTTGCCAATGCATCTTTGTTGGTGAAACAAATCCTGAAGGTGGGAGAGTATAAATAAACCTTTCCAGTCTATCAGCATCAGCACTTGAGGCCCTAGAGGTGTCACTTGTCTCCTGCTGTGATCTACTTGCTTATATATCACATACATGTTACGTGTGTGTGTCACAAAGGGCACCCGAGCAAGGTCCCCACTGCCCGTGAGCTGGGTGTGATGGAGCTGCATGCACAGCTCTCAGAAAGTGACATGAAACATGAGGAGACATAAACTCAAAACTGCTCCTAAATTTGATCCAGCCACTTAAAAACAGTGGGTGGACCTGGTGGTGAAGTGAGACATTGGTATTTAAAGCTGACTTGAAGGATGCCGCCGGAGACATGACACCCAGCAGCGAGCTGTGAAGGTGAGACATGCTCTGGTTTCAAAATTCACCGAGAAAATGGGAAAAGCTTGGAGTGCTGGATCTGCAGCACTTAGAGTGGCTTGTCAGAAACCCCCAGGAACGGGATGGAATTGAACACCCACTGCATTTGAAACCATAAATTAGTCGGTTAAACGCGCTGTTGTACAGAATGCTGTGCAAGCCCCTCTATTATTTGATACATAATAAGCACATGTGAGCTGATTGTATTAGAGGCAGAAACTGTTGTGGCCTCGGTGTGTGACGAGGGTGCTCAGGCTGGCAGTTCTCCTGCGCTCAGCTGTAACCCTGCATCTCAGGACGCTGGTGGTGTCTTCCACGTCTATGCTTGCCACCTCCAAGCTTCAGTCTTGGCTGCAGTGACAGCACGAGGCAGAGGGAAGCCAGAGTTTAGTTTGACTTAAAATGAAAACTAATTAATCAATTCTGTGTTTTCCATCCTACGATGTCACTAGTGAAAGCATCAAGATGATAACTGCGGATTCAACTGCTCATTTGAAAATACTAAGCAATTAGACAAGTTTATGACAATATTATTTCCTGCCACCAGAGATGATTCACGATACTACTAATTGTGGCAATAATTAATCCGTCTAATTTTCAAGCACGCAGCTGTAGTTCATGGTAGTCTGGCAGGGACAGGAGCCACACAGAGTGTGGGGACCTGTTATTCTCTCTATTTAATTATCGGAGGGTTTTACTGCACTTTCAGCTTGCTGTGCCTTTGTGAGGAGGTGCCGGGCTGCTCCCCTTGCCTGGTCCCGGAGGCACAGGCTGGGGGGTCCCAGCAGATCCCCACATCTGGGGACAGGGTAGTGAAGACAGAGGGGTGTGAGGAGCCGATTCGTAGTGTTCCGCTCTGACAGTGGGTAAGAAAGGACATTACAAAGCAGCTGGGATGTTTTTGGTTTTGCGGAACATATGAGAAGCATTTTTGAGCCTTTTTTCCTCCTAGCCAGACCGTAAGGCTGACAGCCATGGTTGCAGGGTAACCTATGAACTCCACTTGGAAAACTAATGTATGAAACACATTAACTTGTTTTAATGCCTTTCTGTTGCTTCTGAGTACCACGGGGATGCCTAATAAATACTGTAGGAATTGGAGTCCCCAGACTATGCAGGGAAAGAGAGACCTTTCCAAAGCTATGAGTCAGAGCTGGTCTCTGAAAGGAGCAGCCAGTGCTCACCCCGGAGCATGCCCAGCTCCAGCCCTTCTGCAATGGCAGTTTAATTTCTCACAAAAGCAGAACAATTTGCATTTCTGGAGACCCTTTGGCAGACGGGGCTGGAGCACTGCAGTGGGCATTGAGGAACCATTTCTCATTGCTCATCTATTGGTAAGGGACAGAATGGTGTTTTTTCCAGAGGAGAAAATGAAACATGAATTATCCAAGTGGCTTGCTGAGATGCTCACAAGCACATGGAAGGCAGGTCTGACATAAAACTTAAAAGTCCAGCATGCTTCTGTTTAGTGTGGCTGAGACTGGGAGATGCTCCTGCTACGTAGAAGAGAGCAAATGCAAACAAAAGGAGGGGTTTGTTTTTTCTTTTTTAAACCAAGGATGGGCAAAGATAAAGAAAGTGCTGTAGGAAGGATGTAAATGTTTTGTGTTTTACTTAAGATAAAGCTCCTTGTTTTCCTGGTGCTCACAAAGCTAATTGACAGATTACATGATAATAAGAAGGAATTTAATGAAATCTGCTGATACCCTTTAGAGGATGTGGAATTTGGATGTGCAGTTAAATGAGGCCAGAGGTTTAGCTGCTCTGTGCTAACTGGGGGACTCTGGAAACATTTGCATTCCTGGTATCTTGTTTCTAAATCATTTCATCGATGACAAGAAGCTCTGCTGTAGCAGGGAGCTGTGGCTGAAGGGAGCAGAGTCCATCAGTCATCGCAAGCAGGGAAGATTCCTGGCCATAGTTGCTCAGCTGCCTTGGTGGCACCTGAGCTCCTGTAAATCCTCACCAGGTGGCACTTGGTGAGTCATCTCTGGCTGACAAATACAGGATGGGAGAGGAGCTCAGCCCACCTGCTGCACCTCGGCTGAAAGCTCGTGGATAACCAGGAGCATCCCTGCCTCTGCTGTCTCTAACTTGGTTAACCTCTGCTGGGCAGGGAGCATTTAGTGCTGTCAGCAGAAACAGTAAACTGATCTGGGGTTAGTGCTGCTGAGGCTGATTGTGGTTTTGGGAAGAGGTGCTTTCGTTTAGCCAGCTAGGCCAGCATGCAGGCTTTTATCAAGAATCCAGAATTAAAATAATCCCCCATCAGCGATGGGCAGATTTATTCTCTGGAGGCTTCTTCTAAGTCCGTTGCCACCTTACATGGCTTTTCCTCTTGGGTTTCTGAGCTGAAGCTGATGGGGACTGACAAGCCCTGATTATGCAAAGTACCAGAGGCAACGGGCTGCCGGCCCGGGATTCGGCTTCCCTTGCTTCCTGCCATTTTGTATGTTATTAGGGAGCCACTGGAAAAAGTAGGTCCTGCTTATCCAAAAATAAACGTATCGTCCTGATGGTAACTGCAGAGAAGGGCGGTGCGGGAGCCGCTCGCTGTCTGCTCCCCCTGCGCCGCGGGTCCCGACCGGGCAGCAGTGACCCCTGCTGCCAGGGTGCCCACAGCCTGGCTGCGCCCACGCTCAAGGGGTGCAGAGACTATTTATGCATCTTTTTGTGAGAAACCACCGTTTCCATAGCAACTATGAGCATCACATGGTAACCCTGGCTCTGCAGCGTGTGAGCCCGCAAGGCGCCTCGCTGCACCCTGTGCTCCGGCCCCGCGACGCTCTGACGCCTGGCAGGGTCCCTGGGGGAGCCTGGGTCCCTGAGGGGCTGCAGCAGCTGGTGCTCGTGACTGGGGGCACTGAGAGCTACCAAAAACACGCCCTGGGTGGTGGGATGGGAGGAAGTGTGGAGGGAGAGCAGTGGGATGTGGAGGCGAGTGGGAGCACGTGCCAGGGTTTCAGACCAGGCTGTGCTGGACTAGGCATCCTCCCCAGGCTGGGGCTTGGCCAGGGCTTAGTCAAGGGGAATCTGTTCCTACTGGGAGGTGCCCGCAGTAGCTGGGTCTCAGGTCAGGGTCCCTCCTTTGCTAACCATCATAATGCAAGCGAGTCCCTCCCCTCTGCATCTGACTCCAGCAGCCCCTCTGTCTCGGGTGTAGTCTCTGTGAAGCCTGCACAGGTCTGCTTTAACCCTTATTTCAGGAAGTTTCTGGGCTGTCCGCCTGCTAAGGTTTGAGCTGTGCCACCTGGCCATGCTGGAGTGAGTGACAGAGCCCGTCCTTGAAGTGTGCAGGGTGCAGAATCGATACCCTGAGGCACGAAATGTGATTGCTCTCCCTTGAGTTCCTACAAAATGTATTAAAATACTCACAATATATCAATCTCCTTTTTTAAAATGTATTTTTATTGAAATCAGCACGTTTGCAATTAAACCCTGCTACATGATGTAGTGTGAATAATTAGAAAAATTCATGTGCTTAACGGGATGCTTGCATTTGTAGGGAAGGAATGATGCTACTCCCTGAACTGCAGTGTGGCTCCCTCTAAACTTGGCAGTGTCCTTCCCTCATCTCCCCTGAGGCAGTTTGGGGCATGGAGGGCTTGTCTCCGCTGCACGCCCAGGTCTGTCCTTTGCTCTCTGAATCTATGTGCCTGTAATTTCCATTGCTTGCCTTTTGTTCCCATGAAGTGGGACAGGCAGTAGGTCAAAAAGTCACTGTCTGGATTTTAGTACCACGCTTGAGTCTCTTGCTTTTGCTCCCCCGTGAGGTGGGTGCTGTGCTGCCTGCTGTGGTGCAGGTAGGGGCTGCCCAGGCACACCTGGAGAATTGGCCCTGCTGTTGCTCTGCCTGGAGGGCATTCCCTGTCTCTCCTGGCTTCCCTCTGCCAGAGAGCACTGCTTTTCCTGATGTGTTCATCAGGCTGTTTTCTTGCTTGTTTCTATTTATATAAACGGTACCTTGATGATTAGGTGAGGAGATGGGAACATCTGGCAGCTTTCCCCCTAGCCCAGAGCTCGTGAGTCTTGGGAATTCAGTGAGACATCCCTGGCAATTTCCTCCCCACAGCGGCATGAAAGCTGAGAGGCTCGTTTCAAAAACAGCATCTCCATCCATTGAGAGGGCACTGTGGCTGTGTGACTGTACCTTTCTTAGTCCTGTCAAATGCAGAATCCCAGAATGGTTTGGATTAGAAAAGACCTTAAGGATCATCTCATTCCAGTTCCCTGCCGTGGACAGGGATACCTTCCACTAGCCCAGGTTTCTCCAAGCCCTGTCCAGCCTGGCCCCTTGGGCACTTCTATCAAGAAGTCAATCCCAGTAAATGAGCAACTTGCCTGCTTACGCTGGGGGAAATTGTGTGAAGTTAGGCATTTGGGGTGCTGAGGTTGAGCCTCCTCTGCACTGAGGCGCCGTCTCCCCCTTGTAGTTCGCCACAACCTCTCCTCTCTGTGCTGACACATGCAGCAGCCACGTGCAGGATCTCTCCTGCTCCCCAGCTCATGCCACACACAGTCTTGTTCTGATTTTCAAGGCTCCAATAAAGCGTGTCAAAATGCATCAAAGGCTCGGTGCGGAAGTGAAGCAAATTGACTCTGTAGAGGATTTAGGGAATGGAGGGAGTTGGGATAAACCCCAAACCAAACAAGAACTGCAGGGAAGGTGAAGCGTGGTAGAGACGGCAGATGTGCAGCACAGCTGGAGGGACATGGAACATCTTTGATTTGGCAGAAGAATGGGAAAAACTGAAAATAGCACACACATCCTCTGGAGACGTGGCTCATAGGGAGCTCTTTGTAGGTAGGGACACCACCATGACCTCTGGGACACAGGATTATCTGGGCTCCGTTACGTTGCCCTTGCTCCACCTCTCTGGGACTGTGGAGGGACAGCAAGGAAATTCAGGTGCTGGTACAGGCTGAGGCTGCAGATGCCATGGCTGTGAATTTGGGCTCTTGCATCAGCTCAGGCTGGGCTGCAGAGAGTCCGGTCATCACCACAGGATGGGTTGTCCTGTCCTGTCTGTGGCTGCCAGGGAGAGCCAGCACCACAGAATTGCCCCAGGCTGCCTCATCCCGGCCGTTTTCCTGGCTGCTGTGGCCTCCAGCACCCAGACTGTCCCAAGGCAATAAAAGCAGGAGGAGAATTGCACTCATGGAACAGGCTCAGCCATTGTCTTGTCGTGCTGGGAAATCAGGCACTTCAAAAGGCAGTTTTGCATTTCTTCAGATGCCTCGATGTAAGTGCAGTGACAGAGTTGCTCAAAGCACATTAATTATTAGTAAAGGCTTTTTTTCTTTTTATTGCAAGACAAATTAAACAACAGACGAAAACAGGAGGTGTTACACGAGATGTTAATCCATGGGAGAGTGACAGCAGCAAAAGCCACAAATAATTCATAACATGAAAATCAGGACATTTAATTTTTGGCTTGTTGTTTGCATTTGGCGTTCGTGCACGTGCTCAGTTGCCACTTCTCTTGTGCTCCAATATGGAGATTTCGGAAGCTGTTAATTTTGGAAAAGGTGATTATAGGCCTTCAAGAGTAAATCAGATAAGGGACCACAATTTTTTTCTTTCCTCTTGACTGGAAAAAACCAAGTTGCTGAATCTGGTGTTTCCTATGGCACTCCTTGTCCTCGATTGGGCAATAGAAAAAAGGAAAGTGTACAGGAATTCCTGGTGCACTGCAACCAACAGGTGATGGACCGAACACCTTGGGGAGCAGACTCCAGGAAAGGCACTCCAACTATTCTGTGCTTCCATGAGCCCTGCCCAGAGCAGCCCCGGTGTGGGGCGAGGAAGAGGTTGGGTGTGGGGCGAGGAAGAGGTTGGGTGTGTGGCTCTGCGGCTGCAGCAGCCAAGTCAGCAACTTGCAGAATGCCTGCTGGAACCTTCTACCTGTGTCCCGAGGCACGTGTTGTAGAGTTCAGACAGCAGTTACCCAGGGTCTTGGCTCCAGTCTCAGATTTAGGCCCTTCCTGTGCTGTTCCCCTCCTGAGTGGGTGCTCCGAGTGACGGGGTTTGTGAGCAGCACAGGAGGAACCTTTGGAAGAGCTATGGGTCGTCTGCTGCTGACACCCGGCTGGTCAGGTGAGGGCTGGTGCTGGATGTTCAAACTCCTACCCTGCAGTGACATGAAGTCATCTGAAGCTTCCCAGGATTTTCGTGAGTTTCTGCTCATTGTTGAAATATAGAAATAATTGACAAGGAACACCACCAAGGCTGGTCTGTGAAGCGATGCGAAAGGTGAAACTTGGAATTAAAAAGACTCTATCTTGTTCATGTTCGCCATGTACTCTGGAACTGCTGCTACCAGTTTTGAATTTCCCATTATTAAAAAACTTCTTTCACTATTCACTGAGCTCATTGCTCAAAAAATGGGCGATGAACTTGAGAATAGGGTATGCAACAGTAAAAATAGAAGTGTCTTGCTAAGGGAAGATTGCTGGAAAGAGATTACAGCAGCATTTATCAGAAACATGATGGGAAGTGTTTGCTGGCAGTGCTAGGAGCTCCTGCTGCTGCTGCCACTGCTGTGAGAGCAGGGCCCAAGTGCTGTGGCAGCAGCGAAGGGCAGCAGCAGTCTGCACCTGCTGCTGGAGCTCCAGCCCTGACTGAGGTCCTGGAGCCATTTTACTGGGTCTGGATCCCAAAAGCACTTACTGCAGGGGCACTTCCACCGCTCTCCTGTGTGGCAGGGACACATTCAGCACATGACCCCATCTGGTGGGATTCAGGTGATGCAAAGCGTTTCCTTAGAAAGGAATTTGGCTTTGCATATGTCTCTGATGTCAATTGTGGGTCGCTATCCTCTAAAATTTAGTGCAGCTCAGTTAGCACCTTTCTGCACATTGCCAAAAGCTGGAGTCAGTCTGATCAAATTGATTTTCATTGAGCTGTTACAGTCACTGAAACTGCTGAGAAGAATCGCAACCATATGGCACAAGGTATTGCAAACAAGGTCTCCCATGACACAGTGAGCCATTCCTGGAGATGCTGAGCTGACATGTGCAGAGGCCATGGATCTGGAGCGGGGAGGGCACCTGGCACTGGAGTGTGGCACGGGAGGCCGTAATAAACCCCACTGAAGGAGTCAAAGTGATTGGCATTTTTGGTAGAGGCCCCGTGCTGTCCCCACCTGAGGAGGAGGACACTAGGAGTTTCAGATATTTGTACAAGTGCTTCTGCTCAGCATGACAGTTTGTGTCCAGGTGACGAGGTTATGAACCCTGTGTTAATTCTTTAATTCTCAGTAAGAAAAGTCTCTGAGAGTGTTCAGGGACGCGTCCCGCCCTGCTCAGAACCTGCAGTTGTCCTTGAGTGTCCCTCACAGCCGAGGACATGCCGATGGCTGGTTGCAAGGAAACCCCTCCCTTCCGTGCTGCATTTTGACAGATGGGCTGTGTGGTGAGGTCGGCTGAGGGCTGGTCAGTCCTGGAGTAGTTAGGCATGTGTGGGCAGGGAGAGTCACAGTGGTATTAAGTGATTAGAAATACATAAATATTAATTGCTTATGAACTCCCTTTATCACACTTGCAGGCAGAAGAAGTTAATGAATCACTTCTCAGATTAACCCACAGAAGAGTAATGCAAAGTGTATCTGAGATGAGACAGAAACGGGGAAGGGAGCTTTTCTGGAGAGGAGGAAGTGCTGGTTTTAGGCCAGGCACCCACACCACAAAGCTGTGTTCTTTTTCCCAGGGTTTCATGTCTAGAGTCTGCCTCTTGCTGCAGAGGGGAGCCCTTGCAGCTCTGCAGAGAAGCCATCATCCAGCCTTGCTGTGCTAAACGGTTCTGTGAACCAGTCCCTTTGTAGGAAGCAGACATTTGGTTCTTGCATGCAATGGGGTTCCTGCACAGATCCCCAGGGAAATACCAGCCCTGGACCCTCCCTGTGGTCTTTGTGCAAGACCAGCCGGTGCCACCCTGGGGACTGTGGCAGCTTTAAAACCTGGGTGGTGGAGAGGGACACGTTCATGCATTCGTTTCACTGCATGTTATCTGGACATCCTTTGGGGGCTGCTGAGGAGGGGAGGAGACTTTTGCTCCTCTGTTGCATTTCTGTGGGACAGCTAATTGTCCATTTTCTCGAGTCAGTGACTGGTGCTTGAGTTTAAACTTGTTCTGGGGCTGTCTTGGTTTCAGTGGCAACTTTGCAAGGGTGATTTCTATAAATGGGTGCTGGTAGTGGATTGCTTGTGTGGAATTCACCTTCCTTGCTAAGGTGAATCTATTATTTTTTGTCAAAATTTAGTTTTGCCTAGAGCAGTTATTGTTACCAGAGCTTTCTGATGATTTTAAGTAGCCAAGCTTACATATGCTTGAATCCTCATAGCAGTTTAGCTAATACATTCATGCAAAAGCATGAAGGAGGCATTGCTTCCATTTGTTCTTTTGTTCTTCCTAATCCCCATTCCTCTCTGCTCTGCCTTGCTGTCCTTTTCATCACCGTGAAAAAGCAATGCCTGGGAAAAGAACAGTGAAACCCTCTGCCAGGATCCCAGGCATGAGGACACCCAGTTACATTTCTGCACCTGGACAAGGGGACCCTGCCATCCTGCAGGCTTTGTCAATCGCGGGCTTGCTCTGTTTCCCCGCGGCACAGGGAGCTTTCAGGTAACCAGGATCTGCTGCTGCTCACCTGTGCATCCAGTGCTTGAAGCCAGGCAAGGAGAGCTGGTCCCTGAACTGCTCTGGGAGAGAAGGGTCACCCCATCCTTCTGCTAGTGGTTCCATGGGAGTGTGGCAGTTTGGAGACAGCACTGGGATCCGAGGAGCTGTTTGGGGAGGTCAAAGCAACCCGGTGCCAGGCTGTCCTCCACAGAGAGTGGGATGGAGGCAACTGTGCCTCACTGAGATGCTCAAGTGATGCCAGGCAGAGCAGCAGGGAAGATGCACCAGGACTGGGGAGCCGGGCAGGAGAGTGGGAGCTTCTGTCATGTGTAACTGTGCTCTGGGTGCATTATATGAGGGTCTCCTGTTCCAGAGAGATTTTTATTAGGTAACTCGAATATTTACACTCGAATATTTATGAATCGTGGTACACAGCAGTCACATCATCAGCAGAACCACCACGTTCTCCTGGTGCTGAACCTGTGATGTCGAGGGGAACACATCCCACATCTGTATCAGAACTTACTGCTTAGAGAAAATGCCTGAAATCGAGTTTCTGGATAAGCCTGTTCAGCCCCTGCTGCTATAAAGGGGGACAGATGATTCCATTTGAGGAAAATAGACTTAGGCTCTGTTATCAGAGCACAGAATGCTGAACTAATACTGAGAAGCTTTTGATTTACTCTGATTTTTGCAATGAGGGTTTGTACTAGCATTGCAGGCTGCATGCAAATGAAGGTGATGTTACCTGTCTCTGGCTTGGTTGCTGGATTGAGGCTTAATGAGATTCTTTGGTTTGCTTTGTGTCAGTCTGTTGGAGTTAAGTGAGATTTCTTCCTCCCACTTTGTTTTGCCTTTGATGCAATTTTGCAACACTTCTTGTATTCCTAAAAGGGTCTTTTGGTGTCTTTGAAAGTTTCTCAATGCAACATCTCTCTGGACAGAGTGAATAAAGATTAAAACTAGGTAGATAGCAAGAAAAAACAAGCAAATGTCTTTGCAGAATCCAACAAAGAGCAAGCGCAGCAGCAGAGGAGCTCTGAGATTTGTGTCTTTTCTCTGGTAAACCAGAACACCTGAGCAAGCCTTTTCCTGGAGCTCGGGTCGGCTGGTCTCTCCAGGCTGGCAGTCTCTGGTGTCAGCTCAGCTGCTTGTTTTCATAAAATATGCAGGGACCACAATAACCGTGGGATGGCAGGATGCTGGGGATTTGGCACAACCACCCCCAGCTCCGCTGCACACCCCGGCACTGACCGGCCTTTCTCCGCCCGACTTTGTCTGCTAATGAGATCTCATAGCGTGTTCATTTCCATGTTATTTTTCTTCCCAGTCACTGGAATGAACTCTATAAAACCTGTGTTATCAGTCTTCATTATGTTCAGGTTTGTTATGATTGTGAATTAATAGATTTTATCTTGGCATTAGTCAGAAGGCACCAGCCTCTCTTTTCCCTCTTACTTTGCATAGGGGTTGGTTTTAAATATTCTCTCTATGTAGCTGCTTCTGTTGTTTTCTGGCTCTGCTTGGGTTCAGTCTGTTTTAAGCCTTAACCTTCCTGATACACCCCTTGATTGTAAGTTCAGAGCTGTATACCTGCAGTGGCACAAGGAGGAGGCTACAAACAGAGGAGCAACGTGTTCCTATGAATCAGGGCCCTCAGCAAGCTGGTTTTAAAGGTGCAAGTGTCCTCGTAGAAAGTTCTGGGGAACACTTAAATATTTAAACAGCTGCTGGAGAACAGCACAGGCCAGTAAATCATCCAAACAATTTTCTTCCACGTCTAAATTGAGAAATACAGAAGAGTGCTCTTTCAGCTTAAAACCACCTTCCTGCAGGTTGTGGTG
Organism: Rhagologus leucostigma; assembly: GCA_013397725.1. Taxonomy (NCBI): domain Eukaryota; kingdom Metazoa; phylum Chordata; class Aves; order Passeriformes; genus Rhagologus; species Rhagologus leucostigma. The sequence goes on from VZTD01003450.1 coordinate 265,718, forward strand.
CTGTTTGCCTTCTCTGTAAAAGTCTTTATAATCTCTTTTATGTTGTATAACAAATGGTCAAGCACGTTTTGAGCCATGAGCGATCTCTGCTGCAGCTGGTTCTGTGCATGGTGCTTCTAGATAGGAAAGGTAATGAAGAACAGCCATTCCCAGGTAGCTCACAGATGGATGTCATGGCAGGACAGCCATGCCATGGAACCTGGGCTGCATCTGTGCCCGAAGGCGTTCAGAGGGCCGGTGTTGCTTGGGCGCACCTGGCCTCTTGTGTCCGACTGCTCCCACTGCAGCAGAGAAGGGGGCTGTGGTCCCCAGAAGCACCCAGGAGCTGCCCAAGGCGAGGAATGAACACTTGACATGGGCTGTTGGTACATAAACCTGGGGACTCTGAATGGAAGGTATTGGGGATGTGGTGGGGACTGTCTGTGTGTCACATTTGCACCTGTGTAACACTGGTTTCATTCCTCATGGTGACAAGAACTGCTTGGCTCAAGTGTTGTCTTGCCCTTGGCTCTATAGGAGCCTTGTCAGACACATCTGCCTGCTTTCTGTAACTGATTCTGCTTCTTGCCTCTTCTCTCTGCCATGAACAGATGAAATCCTCTGACATCGACCAGGAATTGTTCACTGAAAGTTACTGCAAGGTGTGCAGTGCTCAGCTGATCTCCGAGTCCCAGCGCGTGGCCCATTATGAGGTAGGATGTCCTCGGTCTGTCTCTCCACCTTTGCAGTTCTGCTCTGAAGACTCAGGATTCAAAGAACTGTTTTTACTGGTGGCATCTTATTCTGCCAGTGATGTCACTGCAGCGGTGTCTGCTGCGTGTCTGGCTTTTTCTCCTGTTTTTTGCCAAGTCAGCCTGCAATTTGATTGGGACTGAAGGAAACAGTTAGCAAGGAGAGCAATTAAGAGTGCAGCAAAACAAGCTCAGGTTGTATTAAATGTACTGCACTGTGGTTTGCTGAGTAGGAACCACTGATTGTGCAGAGAATAGATTAGAATTTGTGAATGTATTTAAGCACTTAAGAGGTAGCAAGCAATGAATAATTAGAAAGGATGGATTATTAGAGACATGTTAGAACAGCAATTAACAGCACTGCATATCTTCAAAACAAACTTAAATACATTCCTATTAAACAAGGAGGAAATTATGGAGGGATATGATGCTGTAAAATCCTTCAGGAAAGGAAACCCACTGCCTGGATGTAGATCGTGCCACAGTGAGGGGCTCTTGGTGTTCACTCAATGGGAGAATGGAGATTTTCAGGTTCAAATGCAGAAGAGGTGCACGGTCACTGTGTGGTGGCTGTGCACAAGGGACCGTCCTCCCCTGGGGACATGTGAGATGGTCCAGCCTGTCCTGGAGGACTCCGGAAGTGATGCATGTCTGCATTATCTCTATTACATAGTGTGTATATAGAGAATAAACTATATTAACTCTGTATAGTCATCATATATAATCTGGAGATAATATAGATATTTGGATAATACAGAATAATTTGGTTTGATTTGATGGTCTTGGAGGTCTTCTCCAACCTAAACGGTTCTGTGATTCTGTGTGACGAGCTGGGGGATGGGGGACTTCTGCACTCACGGGAGGTGTGTTTTGCTCCTGTTTTTGGTTACACAGAGACTACCAGTGTCTGCAGAGTTCCAACGGATGCAGAGTTTGTGCACAGGGACCTGGAAGATGAAGTTACCCCAAGCATTTGCTTGACTTGAGTGTTTTGCAATTGATACACGAGGGAGACATTTGTGTGGCCAGTGGAGAATGTACGGGAAGCTTAATGTACATGATCTGAGGATGCTGTGCTGCATTAATTAACAATGGGAACAAGAATGCATGTTTGCTTGTAGGGCACTTTACGCGTCTGTTTTGGTGAATTTCTCAGGACCTCTTCTGTAACTGCTCCTCTGGCTGCCCTCTGTGTGCAGCAGAGATCCCTGGCACCTCTGTGAAGCTGAAGGCTGCAGTTTTAGGGACACCTTCCAGATCTTGATACTGGGCACCGCGGATGCCAAATTTTGTCTACAGGAAGCAGGAGCATTGCTGCAGAAACAGAAGCAGTACCTGGTGAGCCACAGGGTGCTCAGCCAATCTTTTCTCCTCTGCGCCTGTCATTGTAGGTATGAGCTGAATCATTAATTCATAGCAGATGTTTTTGAAATGTGGAAAACAACACTGTTTTCTGTTGTATATTTTAGTGCGAGGTGTTGTGCTCGTTTGTCATCCGCTGTGAAATCCCAGCAGACGCTGTAGATGTTTGGCACAATAATGTCATTCCCAAACCTTGCTGGAGGGTTGCATAACACAGAGCAGAGGCAAGAAGTGAGTGAGCAGTAAAGACTAGTTAGGATCCCCTCTAGTGGCCCAGAGGCTGGGAGTGCCCCTGCCCCGTGGCTGTGCCACACTTCGCTGCTCTCAGCAGGGAGCAGTGTCCTTTTGAGGCATCTGTTCTGGTCACCACTGGTCATCACGAGCGTGATGCTCATTCTCCTGGTAACCTTCTGGCACCCTGGTCCCAAGAGCCCACAGGCACGGTGAGAGGCTGAAAACCTGCCCTGGGGTTTTTTGAGAAGGTGGAGTTGGGGGCTCCATCCAGCCTGAGGCTGCCAGCCCTTGCTGTGGGCCATTAGTTAATAGCAGGAGTGTAAAATTCACTGTTTCTTTCTAATTATCAAAGTAGCTGGTCACAATTTTCACACCTTTTTTTCCTTCTTGCTTTTAAAAAGTGTTCTATAGTTACAAACTGATTCTTTTCATAGAGGAAATATCAACTTCAGAAGACTAAATTTTCTGCAAATTCATTTTCAGGAGCCCTGGAGGTGGCCACCCCAGCTACCCATGGGCGCTGAGGGCCCTTGGTGATGGTGCAGCCAGGGATGCTGGGTGCCAGGGCTCTGTCTGGGTTTGTTTTGGTCAGCAGTGCCTGTATCCTTCCTGAGTGAGCCTGGAGAGAAAGGGAATTGATCCACTGCCTCGCTAGTGCAGTCAAGTGAGCTCTACAGCCCTTGTGCCAGGGACTGGAATCTTGGCTCTCTGTGCATGCAAAATAAGACATTTCTCTGTAAGAAAATAGAGGGAAACAGCCTATGAAAGGGGGACGTTTTTATCTTGCCAAACAGGAATAGTCAGTTCCAATCGCTGTCTCATCTCCTTCTCCAAATCACCAACCAATAACTTTTCTTCTGTGCTACTTTGCCAGGAATAAAAAATGATTTTATGTCAGTCACGCAGTATTAAGCAATATTATTTCCAAGGGCAAGTGTAGTGGAAAAATGACAAAAGGATCAGAGTGTTTGCAGCATATTTTTGCTTCCAACTTGACATAGAGCAGATACTGCCTTTATTACATGTGCTTCGTGCAACTGTGTTTCTGGCTTTGTCTGATGTGTCTGATGCACCCTGGCTCTCCTTCCCATCCTGGTGAAACTGCCAGGTCCTGCCCTCTTCTCCAGGGTTCACCCCAGGACAGAGCTGAGCCCAATAGCTGCCTTGGGATATTGACTTGTAATGACGTTCCCGAATGAGGAAATGCCTTAACGAGCTCAATGCACACTGCGGTGCCGAGCGTCTCAAGGGGTTGATGCTGGGCAGCTTTTGTGCAGCCGTGACTAGGAGATGAGACAAATCTTACTGCTTGGTATTGATGCCCGAAAGAGTGTGCATTTGCATATTTTAATTCTTAAAGCAAATTAATATCTTAATTTGTCTCCTGAAGTATCAGAAAACTCTCTTCCCACTTCTGCTTCTGGAGTAAAGCAGCGAAGTACGGATGCCTGAGACAATCCCTGGGTGACACTCACAATGCTGCTGTGACATGCCGAGTATCCCTGAGGTACCCTGGCTACCCACCCCTTCCTCCTTGGAAGGAGCAAAAGGGAGCAGGGTGGCTGTTTGGGTGCAGAATCCATGCGCTGCAGGTGGTGGCTGTGTGCCAGGGGGGTGATGGCTGGTTCCGGGAGGGTATTTCACACCTCATGCTGCGCTGTCGGTTGCAAGGGGCGACAGTGTGCCGCGCTTGCTGCAGTGCCATTGGAAGTCTGTGCCCCAGAAATTAGTTTTTTCTTTTCTGTATCTCTGCATCTTTCCTTCCTCTGGAGCCGGAAGCCTCTTTGCTGCTGGATTCTCTCTAGATCACCTATAATTGAACACTTCCTTCCAGCTCCGTCTTTGAGAGAGGTTGTATTAATCACTTTGGTGACCTGCTCTGTAAATTAAAAAGCTAAAACAAAGAGAGCTAAGGTTTCTTGGTTAGCTCTGAGTCCTCATCTCTATGTATAAGTGTTCACAGCCATTAAGAAGATGTTACCATTCATTTTCATGTTTCCCCTTGAAAATCCGGCAGGAAAATTACCTCATATACAAAGTTGCTCTCAGATTTCGCCCTGAGCTGCACATTCATCACCACATTTGCTCCTCAAGCTGCTGTAATGCTTTTCTCCATTTTCTCCATAATCTTTATTGCTTCAGGTGTTCAGATAGTGCTTTGCTTTTCCATTTAAAATGAAGGAAGATCCCAGGTCTGGAGGAAGAGCAGCCCAGGAGGGGGCCGTGCAAGTGTCGGCTCACCTTATGGGATGAGGGAATGCTGCTTGAATGCTTGTGGTGGAGCAGCAGGGGAGGGCAGAGGCAAAGTGTATTAAAATTCAAATGCAGAAGAAACTGGGGAGAACAAATCAAGGGCCGTGCCCTTTGGCTCCTCTCTGGAGCTGAGTGTGCTTTGGAATTTCTCACTCTGTCTCCGGAGCGAAGCAGGCGAGCGATATCGACAACCTCATCAATACTCCTTGTCTGCATGGGCTGGAGTGGTGCTGGGGTTAATCTGCTTCCAGTTGGGCTGTCCTTGGCTGGAAATGGCATGAAGCGATGGCTTGTCTGAAGGAATAATAAACATTGTTTACTATTGGCACATTAGTGCCTTAAGGATCAAGATGTGTGTGCTCAGAAAGGCAATCCTGTGTCTGAAATATTAATGCGCTGCAAGAGCACATACTCTATTTAACAAAATAAATGCTATGCTAGAAAGCAAGGAGCTGGAATGTTATGTTCCTACTCCCAGCTCCCTGTGTGAGATGCTGCGGGCATTTCCAGGGTGGAGGAGTGGAAAGGATGTGCTTTAGCTGAAAATAAAGGCTGCACAGGGCTGTTGTGTGTCAGGTTCTTCTGATGTCAATGATCATGGAGGGGAAAGTGATGTTCGCTGGCCACGATCTCTCTCGTATGTTCTGCCGCTGTTGCTGCTCACCTGCCGTGTTGTGTCTTGCTTTGGTGGCGGTAACGTGTAAATCCCTCAGAGGATGAAGGAGGAGGGGACATCCTACTCATTGTTCCTATGTCCTTCCCCACCACTGCTGGAATCTGCTCTGCTGTGGTGTTCATGGTTTTTGATGGCTGCTCAAACATTACTGTTGTCCTGCAGATCATGCTGGTGTTTGATAGAAGAACCTTGGCTTGAGGAGAAAAAGCTAAAGAGAGCATATTTGTGTTGCAGAGATGATGAAGGTGCTGCTCTGTTCTTTTTGTGTGCACACGCAGGCCTGCTGCAGATATTCCTGGGCAGTTTGTGTTGTGGTAACAGCCCCAGTTAAAATATGTCGAGGTAAATGTGGCCACCCATTGCATATGAGGGAGATAGGTGGGTGCCAGTGTTCCAGGGCACAAGGCTCGTGCTTCCTTTCTGCACACAGGGCAGCAGCAGCTGCTGCATCATGGTGGGCTGTGGGAACCAGTGGAGATGGGATGGGACTTTACAAGGCTCTATGTTACTGCTCTGTTGTCGACATTAATGGCTGAACATTATTTTTAATGCACTACCAGTGTCAAAATCTATTGCTGAACAGCAGCAACAGCAGAGCAGATGAAGCCCTGTGCACAGCTCCCTTCCAAGGTATCTCTGCACAGAGGCCTATTGCTGTCTAAAAATAGCTGAAGTTAAAAGGTCTTTCTGGAGCAGCAGTAAAACACACTGGGAAAATGGGACCCCAGGGTTAGCAGTAATGGAGAGGCGTAAGGGATGTCACATTAAGGCTACATGGAATGAAAGCAAAGAAAGGTTGCACTGGCTCACCCTGGCCAGTGTCTCCAGGAGACGGATTCCTGCAGCTCTTGCCTTTCCGCAGCATTCCCTTCCTGATCCTGCTGCACAGGAGGGCACCTCTTTGTTCCAGGTATTCTCTCTTGCCTGTCTTTAATATTTTAAACTTGCAACCCATGTTTGGATTGGGGTTCTTGGTGTTTGAAAGCAGAGTCTTTAGTTCTCGCCGTGTGTTGTGACAGACCCACCCCCACGCGCTCGGGGCTGACGGGCTCTCAGGAGTGACTGGCACTGATGCGCTGTAGCAGGGATTTGTTTGAGACAGCGAAGATGGAATGGGAACAACAGCACTGCTGCTGGTGCTGCCATGCTGCGGAGCTGGTGCTGGGCAGCTCACATGCACAGCAGACATTGTATTTGTGTTAACTCTTCTGTTGCCTACCTGATACTGGGGTGGTGGGGCTGCACCAGCAGTGAAGTCCACCCACACCTCGAACATCAGTACCCAACAGCAGTGTGGTCTGAGATGAGGGACCTGAGCTGCAGGTGAGCAGCAAGGATTTAGCTTGCTGTGTGGAGCACGTTTCAGAAGTTCCCAGCCTGCTCTCCCTGTACCTGCATCCCTTCCGTTGGCATGTGTACAGAATCGTAGAATGGGTTGGGTTGGAAGGGACCTTTAAAGGTCTAGTCCAACCTCTGCCAAGAGCAGGGACACCTTCAGCTCAATCAGGTTGCTCAGGGAGGTTCATTGCCTGGAAAAATCCTTTAATACCAATGGTGGAGTAAATGCATGGTTGCATTAGTGTAGATGTAAGATCCACCTGCAGAAGGAATGTGAGGGAGTGATGTTAGAAGGGACTGCCAGTGAGTTTGGGGAGGAGCAGGTGCCTGTGGTGGCCCTGGGTGTGGGGGGCAGGTCTGTGGGCAGCAGCACCACATGAGCCAGGTGCTGAGCCAGGTGCTGAGCCCGGTTGCTCCTGCAGTGCTGCTCTGGAAACAGCCTCTAAGGAGAGTTACTTCCTCTCCGCAGGGCACCCAGCAGTGTGTTGGACAAGAGATACTTTGACTACAGTCAAAACCGATATAGGAAGCAGTAAAGCTGAAGATCGCAGCTGCAATGGTGATTCCTGAGACAGAAAATTCATGCTCAGGATCCCCACCTGGAGTCAGCCTGGCAAGCTGGGTGGAATGATCACAGATGTAAGGAAGTGGAGCTAGTGGTTGCTTGGCTGAATAGATCCTCAGTAGTTGCCTTAATGTGTAAACAAATCAATGTCCAAACCAATAAGGTGCCTCCCTGTTGCTTTGCTTTGCTGACCCGGTTTAATGGGGGTGAGAATTCAGCTGAGCACTTGGGAACTGCACACACACATCTGTGTGCCCAGGAAGGCAAAAGCATGAGTAGACACTTTTAAAAAAATTAACTCATGGAGGAAAAAGGGGAAGTTGATAGAAATGACCATAAATTATAAATGAGGCTTTTCAAAAATTACAAAGGGAGAAGAAGGACATTGGTATCCAGCAGTGTCTGGAATAACAGCCGGGAGTTCAGCTCTGCAGCGAACCACGGGGATTTTGACAGTGTTTGCTGTGTGGGTAGTAGAGGCAGAAAAGGGAAGGCATTTGCTGAAAATACTTCTCTTGTCTATTTAAAAAATGCAGAGGATGTTGTTATATCATAGAGGAAGGAATAGATTGGTTCCATTCCAGTAGAAATTTGGAAGGTTGTTAGGCAGCAATTACAAATTCCAGAATGATGTTGTTTAGGTCAGCAGGTCCAGTCATTCACAAGTGGGTGCTTGAAGGGCACTGGCCACATGCTGTGCACTGTCACTGCCGACCCTCTGTGGGTGTGGGAAAGTGGAGGAAGTTTCCAGGAGGAAGCAAGCACAGAGCCAGGCACGGCAGTGCCGGGGGTCCTGTGCGGGGAGCCAGAGCCGTCCAGCTTGGCACAGCTCCTGGGCACAGCATGCTCGGGAAGGGGGCTGGAGGACGATGTAACTGGGTTTCTGCTCAAGGTTTGGAGAACTGGGCCAGCCAAAATAACTTTCTCTCTTTTGATGAGATCACAAGTAGAGCCAATACAGATAATAAAATTGGCATAATCGCGTGGCTGCGTGTTGCATGGCAATTTAATTAAGAAACTGCCGGCACACAAAAAAATCAACACAGTGTACGCTAAAAGGATTAAAACCCAACCAGTGGCCTACTGAAAAAGAATTCACTGCAGACTAAGAGAAGCTGCAGCCATTTGGGCTGCCATGGTGGTTCCTTCCTTCATCTCGCACCTGTGTCTCTGCTGGTGCTTGGTGCAGCCATGTGCTCTCCAGTGTGGGGGTCCTCGGCCTTTGGCTGGAGAAGAGGTCACAGAGAAGGAGGAGCAGGAGAGGAAGGGTAAACTGCCCAAAACCATAAAGCTGCCAGCACAGGAGGGAGCAAGGATTGATGAAGGGATATATAGGGAATAGGGAAATGAGATTATATGCTAGCACAGCCTGAGGGAAGCTGCAGAGATAGTTGATTTGAACCTGACAACGGGAGATGGGAAGAAGGCCCTCACAAGCGAAGTGCTTTAGACTGCCAGGTTAGCTTGAATCAGTGGTGTAAAGTGGGAGCAGTCCTGGGGCCGTGGTGGGGTGCCTGAGCTCATGCAGCTGGTGAGGGGACTCCTCTCCCAGACCCCTGGACAAACGCAGGGAAGGGAAGAGAAGATCTGTGTGTGTCCGTGTGACCTGGCAAGCCCCGGGCTATAATGCCTCAGCTGGCAGCTTCTGGCCGTGTGAAGGGAGATGGGTCAGTCCTCCCCAGAGCCGCTGGTAAATCCACAGAGAAGGGATGAGAAGCCCATCAAACAGGGTGAACAGGGCTGCGTGTCCCAAACCAGCCCCGTCCGCGGCTCCCGGGGCCCCGCCAGCTGCCACCGCTCCCGCAGAGACCTCGCTGCCTGCTCTCGCCGCTTGCTCCAGGCAGAGTGTGCTGCAAAATCTGATTTATGCAAAATCAAATTGCATTTCATAGCACAATTTAGCTCTGCTTTGCCCTTCTATGTTTTAGGGTTGAATTGCCAGAACTTTGCTGTCTCTGCCACGATCTTCTGTATTAGAGTAGATTTGATAGAGATAGAAATGATCCATTTATTTACTTTTATTGATGAGCCTTACAGTAGCAAATGAGCTTGCAATGCAGAACTCTGCAGCAGCTGTGTGAAAACAGACTCTGTCTGAGCTCCCTGCGTAGTCAGGGCTGGTTTTCAAGCCTGCAGTATTAAACCAGACTTAGTGCCTTTGAAAGGTGCTGTTCCCACTAGACAGGAAAGTGAAAATGCCTTTGGCGTAACGCTTTGTATAGCTACAAAAGGAATACTCATGGGAACAGAAACACCCTTATTGCACCCAAAATGAGGTTTTGGTGGCTGTTGGAGGTGCCTCCACAAAGCAGTGTGCTCGTTCTGCACTGAGGATTTACAGATGTGGTTTTGTCTTTCCTAAGGCTTGCGCATGTGGTGAGATGGATCAAAATGGGAGCTGGAGGTGCCCTAATCCCAGTTTATCCCAGTTTTCTGGCTCCTGTTTATGGTTCTTCCTTTGGCCCCCCCATGTGTCTGGCACTTGCCCTCCTTGTGCCTTGAAGCTGCAGATTTTCAGTAGGGAGAGGATAACCTGCAGTGCTGTTTGCGAGCAGCACACTAAGAATAATCACCGTGCTCCTGCCGTGCTCCTGCTGGGGTGTTGGGATGATAAATACACATGTAAATGTAGAAAATGCCAGAGATAAAATGGATGACAAATGGGCTGTGCTTCCTCTGCTCCTCAGAGGGAAGGAGACGCTCACCACATGCGCGCGGAGGCCAGGGATGATTTTAAGCTCTGCTTTTATGACCGTAAGATAATAAGGTTGCATAAGGAGCTGTGTAGTTTTAAATTATGCCAAACGTAAGTTATTTCTTTACCTTGGCTTTCACAAATCCAAACAAATGCATCAAGAAAGGTGAGAGGTGTTTTACAGAAGGCTGAAGCTTTGCTGTCTTTTAACGCCAACATTTGGGCATCGTTTATGGTCCAGCTGAGCGCCACGGAGCAGAATCGTAAAAATTATTCCTCTTAACATCTTTGCAGCTTATACACACCCAGCAACCCCTCCCAAATTTTTTACCCTCTAAACTGAGCAGGCTGTGGCTGTGTGCGCGTGGGCATCGTGACGTGCTGGATGAACTCAACCGAGGGAAGAGCCTCGTGACTATGGGGAGGATGACTCGAGGGAGGCTGACTGCTCTGCGGGGTGTCAATGCTCAGGGAAGAAATTCAGCTGAAAAATTCTGGCCACAATACCTTTACAGTATGTTTGACTGGCCCTGTGTGGTGTGAGGGACCCGCCAAGCATCACTTCAGGCAGGAAGTTGGGACTGCAGCCAAGCACCAGGAGTGGCGTTGCACCTCTGTCCTGTGCATTTCAAACATCTCTTTTGTCATTTTCTAATTACGCAGTCGCTGTCTGGGTTGCTCATGTGATAGCTGGAGCTTTGGGGTTTCCTGCACTTCGCTCTGACCATGGCAGGTCACATTTGCTAAATGCAGCAGGAAGACAAGCTGGGGACAGATATTTGACATTATTTATCTTGACTGATTTGGTCTGTGGAAAAAATTATTACACAGTCACATTTCTGCATGCGAATACAAATATAGCTCCCTGCAAATTTAGCTCCAAGTTTATACCACAGGAAAAAGAATGTTCCAGAACATGCTAATGATAATTTAATATTTTTAAATTGCAGCTCTGTGATCTGAAATTATAACATTACGGTGCCGTTGTTCTGTGGGGCAGTTGGAAAGGGTGATTCAAAGGAAACATTTGCATGGTAACATCTCCCCATGTGTCTGCAGCCCATGTGCTGGGTGCAGGTATTTTGTGGCTGCAGGCTTTTCCCCCCTGCGTCTGCTGGAAGACAAGACCTGATGTAAGTCAGGGTTTTGAAGGTTTATGTCTATGCTCCTGCTGTAGAAGCTTTAAAGTCTTCCTTTAAGTCTTGCAAGTCCTAAGGATTTGCTTTGGCTGCTGCTGCTGGGGTCACCAGGGGATCTCCTGTCTCTTCTAACCCTCACCTGACGGTGAGCTCCAGCTGTGCCCAAAGGCAGCGTGAAACCTGCTCATGTCTCCCTCATGGGAGATTTTTTACCTCTCTTATATTTTATCATTCTAGAAGCATAGGAGCTGTGGATTTGGTTTGTGTGTGTGCCTCTGACACCTCAGGATGCTGTTGCGTCTCTGGCTGAAGCTCAGTAACCCCCATCCTTCAATCTGCCCCACCATGGAAATGGTCTGATAACAAATGCTGTCCTTCCCTTGCTGTCTGATCCCTGCTGTGTCTTGGAGAAGCCTGCAGGCAGCAGGACTTGGAGAGGGGCCAGGGTGGACCATTTCTTCTGCTAATGGCAGGTTTCATCCCACAGCTCATTTCAGCCGGGTGCAGAGCTCTGTGAAAACTCTGAGAAGTGCAAATGCTCCTCCCCTGGATCCTTCCCCCTTTTCTGCTCTGGTATTGGATATATATGTCAGGGGGATGTGAAATCTGACTGGGTTGGTGTAGTGAGCACAGCAACAGAGCCTCTTGCTCCTTGTAACTTCAGTTCTCCTTTTTCTTTTCTTTTTGCATTCCAGAGTCGGAAGCATGCCAGCAAAGTCCGCCTCTATTACATGCTTCACCCCATCGATGGAGGCTGCCCGGCAAAAAAGCTCCGGTCAGAAAATGTGGGTACAATCCAAGTCCCTGTTTATTCAGCTGCTTTGTGAATCATTGACTCGGGGCTACAACACTCTCTCTGTTACAGCCACAGATGATCAGGTGCCCGGAGGTAACATTTAGATTAGCCGAAATGCGAAGTAACTGGAAATAATTTTCAGTAAACTGCACAAGAATTATTATGTGCATCAGCAACAGTAATTGCGTTTTTAGTTATTTGAATGCTCTTTCATAGGAAGAAATATGCTGATAGCAAATACTCAGGGCTTACTCTGTTTCAGTGCGATGGCTGGGTTTGCTGGTGAGCGACTGGGGCAGGTGACAGGGGAGATGCCTGCGGGAAGCTTGTGCCTCCAGGCATGGGGTGATGGCCACTCTGGGGTGCTGCTGGCAGGGCCTTTGTGGTTGCTCTGTGTGGAGCAGCACTGAAGTCACTTCCAGACCCCTTCACCCAACTTCCAGCATGTGACACCACTCTCAAGGGTGCATGTGCACCTCAGCGTGGGATATGGAGGACAGAGAACCAATCACACCTCAAATAAGTCAAAGTTGAACTATTTCCCACCGCTTTTGTGAAAGGCAATATGGAGAAGGAATGTAATTCTGTGTTTGCTGATGCTTTTGCCAAGGGCAGCCCTGGTGGGGGTGGATTAACGCGTCCTCATGTTCTAGGTGAATGCTAGGCTAGGCCAGACCTAAATTCTAAAATTATTTGTGTTATAAAAATATAGCAGGGAAAATCTGCCAACATTTACAGCTCAAAGTAGGCCTGTTGCTGATCAGATATTATGCAAGCCTTTGCATTTAGAGAGAACAGAACTATTTAGGACATCTCCAGTGCTGCACGATAACATCCCTACCGTGTGCACGTGCAGTGCCCGATCCCAGCAGTGTCACTCAGGCCATGGCACAGCGACTTTAATGAGTATTAGAAACAATCCGTGAAAACCAATTAAATTAGTGTAGAAGTATCTGCAACTAAAAATGGAATATTAGCCTTTTTTTCATCAAAACTGTTACATGGCTGGATGCCATTGGGTTGGTGTTCTGCTGACCACGGAACGAACACCTTGTCCTTCTGCCAGGTGGCAGCAGGAGGGAGAGGTGGCTGCAGTTGTGGATACTCCATGCAGTGGGGTTGGAAACAGCATTTGCTTCCTGACCTTTCTGTGAGGCGAAAGGAGGGGTTGGCTGTTGTTTGAGGATTGCAAAAACACTGCATTTCCAAAACACCCGTTAGGCCTTTGGAGTGAGAAGTAGAAGGCTTATACAAGTAGTCTTCCAATGGATAACAACTCAATTGTTGTGCTCTTCATTATTGGTTTAATTTGGTGTGGAGAAGGGGAAAAACCTCATGTCTTGACCTTTCATTTTAAATTTCTGCTTAACATTTCAGATGAAAGTAATCTGAGAAGGTATCAGGGCCCTACTGAAATCAAGAGTTATTTCTTTAAGTCCCAGTATTGGTGAATCGGGTTTAAATCCTGATTCTCACTGCTTTTAACCCTGTTTATGATCAGAACAGAAATGGTGAAAATGTCTGATGTGTTACGAAGCACATTTTTTGGGATGGGAGAAAACCCTTCAAATCCTTTCTAGTCCTACTTGTACTGTAAGACAGTAAATTGCTTTAACCAACTTCGTCTTCCTTAAAGAGGAAAGGGCTTATAACAGCGAGGATGAATGGTTTGAGGGAAGGTAGCATAATATTAGATTCTATTGCTGAGGTGATATGTGTCCTGCAAAGTGGTGCTGGGAGTGGTGGAGCCAAGGGCTTGTGCCTCTCTGCCGCTGCCTCGGGAGGCTTGGCCTCAAGCAGTGAGGAAATCAGAGCATTCAATGCTTCCAGGGCAGAATTTACCCTGTGCTGTAACTGAAATCTTCAGCACTTACCCTGAGATTGAGATGTAACGACTGGTTTTAGGGCCAGCATTCTTACTGTATCTTTTGTACCCAACCAGAGGTTTCTGACCAAAGCATTAGGTATTGGTTTAGTGAAAGAAATTAGCAATGGAAGACTTCAGTTCATTCTCTGACAGGTTTAAATGCTCGCTGAACCATATCTGGGCAGTGGCAGGCGTGGTGTCCTGGGTCACCTCATCCTCCCCAGGCTGCCAGCAGCTCTGTTTCTGCTAGAGAGGGTGCCGTGGGACACGTGCTGACCTTGTCACACCTCCTGCACTTCGTTTGGGGCTGGTTGTTCCTCAGGATGTCCAGGTCTAAGGGGCTCCAGACTTATTGTTTCAGCTTTAGAGAGCCATGAACTGGTCCTTGCTCTTTGCTAGTACCATGAGAAAAACAGGCTCCAGAATGGAGATGGCCTGAATTTCCCATGGAGCAGTACAGAAAGCAGCTCTTTAACGGCAGCACCTTCATGCGCTGAAAATTAATTCAAATTTTAAAGTTTCTTTGCAGCATGTGGTTTATACTGCTGAGTTTTAGGGTTTGTATTATCTTTTAACCTTAGTAAAACCTGGGAAATGAAGACAGCAAATTTGTATCTGTGGAATAAAAATCCTTACTTTTGCTGTGGATTGCTCAAGGCACATCCAGCAAAGGACTGCAAGTGCCTGGCCCTGTGTGAGGATTATGCCTTTTAGCAGCTTGTTAACAGGCAGCCAAATAACTGAAGTTAATTCTGTTGAATATACAAGACTGGTTTTGAAGTTTCTAATATTACAAAAAGAAGCCCTGTAAATTAGGCTGGCTTGGTACAGCTACGGAGCGGGGAAAGAGTAGGGATGTCAGTGTTGGGAGATGGATGCTTTGACTCCAAGCCAGTGATGTGTTCTGTTGTGCTTCAGTTTGTATGAAGCCAGTGGCTTCCGTGCTGCCTTGTAGTGAAGGTTGGCGAGACGGGATCGGCTGGAGAAAGCTGCAGAAACAAAATGTAGAAATATTCCTTGGCTGGGTCTGGCAGCACGGGGTTAAGGAGCTGCCATGCAGATTTACAGAAGCTCAGTGGAGCTGTTAGTGCCTGTTCACTGTTTCAGCCCTGGGAGCTGGACAGTGGTGAGGAGGGACGGGTGGGTGCACATGGGTGCAGAACATCCCCAGGGAGCAGCCACCTGCCCTGTGTTCAGGCATCCTGGGTGACCGACCGTGTGATTTCACCACCTGCACAATCCTGTCAGTGCGGTGTCATTCAGCGGGTGACAAAAGACACCCGGATCAGCTTCCCCCAGCCTCTTTGGTTTCAGGTAAAACAGCCTCTGACAAATGAGAAGGCATAATTACCCTTCAGGGCCAGATCAACCTAGAACACCTCTGGCTCTGTGCAGGGGTTTGGTTGGTGGAGGAGGGAAGGGAGGTGATGCTGCTAAAGAGTGATACAGACCTTGGTAAATGCTTGATAATGGCAGAGCCCAAATACCTCGTGCATCCCACTTACAACGAATGGCACTTGGTGTATAAAACTGGCTGTTAGGGAGCAGAGGCCTGTCATGCGTGTGCAGAGGGGCTCGCAGACCCACCAAGAGTTTGGGGACACCCCTCTCCTGCTGGTGGCTGAACTCCTACCCACGCATCGAGGTACTCGCCCAGAGCCTTGGGTGAACCCGGATGAGCTGCGCAGTGAACTGTGGGTCAGTGTAAATGGGACCCTGAACTCTACATGAGGTATTGGAGGGCTCTTTGAGGGGGTTTTAATTTTTTATTTTTAATTGCAGTCTAGCTGAGAAAGTAGGTTGAAAAGGAAAAAATGTCACTGAAGAGCAGCCCTGGCAGAGGAAGAGGCCCTGGTGCATTAACACCGAAGTGTATCAGCTTTTCAAACGAGCTCTGTTGGAGGCTCTTTATATGTTGCCACTGATGATCAATAGATACTGGAATTTTTTTACTCTGCTCTTAACTTTCAAGTGATTTCCCTTTGAAGACATAAAATATCTTGAGAGAAAGCTATTTAAAAGAAGTGCAAATTACACTCAGAACAGTACTAATCACCTCTTGAGATTTCTCCGTAAGGTTTGATTTACAGTTATCAACAACAAAAAAGTAATGAAAATCAGTCGTTTTTCTAATAGTGTTTTTTTGAGGGGAGAAAATGACCTTCAGTGGTGGGTCAGGTGTCCACTCTGTGTTGGGTTCGCCCAAGGCTGGTGCTGGATCCTGCTGGAGGGACCTGTGTGATTTCAGACAGTTCATTTGTTTCTCCCACCTCCGCAGAGGGTTGTGCCTCCCAGTCCTGTCCCCCAGGATCCAGACCCCAGATGTTTTGGGCTCTCTTAAAGAAGTGCATCAGGAGGAAGGGTTGGTGTTGGACGGCAGAGAAAGCTCTGGGTCTGTGTGACTCCCTCAGCCAGAGAGCAGGGATAAAGGCTCAGGGATGTGCTGGGAGCTCCATGGACATGTGGGACACAGTGACAGGCTGAGCTCCCAGTGCAGACGAGAGCAAAGGTGCTGGGGCGTTGGAGGTCTCCCCAAGCTGGACAGGGCTGGGACGAGGCAGGAGCAAGGCTGGGAGAGACGAGGAAGGGAAACCCCTTGGCAGCCATGGCCTTGGCATAACAACCTAGATTCCTCTCTTCTATTCTTCTCTTCTTTCTCTGTGTCTGTGCTTAGTGGGCTTATGCACCTCTTTTTTTGTCTGTGTTTTTGTCTCCACCCAGGGCAGTGATGGTGACTCAGTGGATAAGAACAAATGCTGCACGCTATGTAACATGTCCTTTACCTCAGCAGTGGTGGCGGAATCGCATTACCAAGGGAAAATCCATGCCAAAAGGTTAAAACTGTTGCTAGGGGAACAACCAGCATTAAAGGCCACAGGTAGGTCCAGAGGCAGCGAGCGGAGCAGGAGGGGCCGGTGCGCAGTGGTGCGGGCTCACTGTGCCAAGGGGGCTTGGCCGAGGTGCTGGCTCGGTGTGTGCAGGCAGAAAATGGATACAACATGGACAGCTGAGCGGTGGCGGCTGGCAGAAGCAGCTATTAATTTGTGTTGCTGTCATAACAACCTTTAAAATTTCCTGATGCTCATTATTGTCTGCTTTGTTTATGTAGATTAGGGGTTTATCAGCTGGGACTGGCCCTGGTGCGAGAGCCCTATCTCCGGTTCCACAGTTCCAAAGTGTTTTCTCGGTGGAAGACAATGTCTCCACTGGGTGCAGATAGCCAAGCCTGGCTTTAATTATCAGCAGTTTAATTATCAGCTCAGCTAATATGTTTAATAAACCTTTGGTGTTACTGTGCAGTACAGAGCATCATCTGCTCTTACCACAGGGGGAAGTCCAGGCTTTAAAAACCCTTGGATTGATTGTTTCTTGATTTTTGCCCAGATGGGTTTAGTGCTTTCCTCTGCAGTGATTCTAGTAATGCAGCCTATTAACTTTCACTTTTAAAAAGTCAAATGTTGGAATAGGACAATTTAACCATCTTATTGTTTGCTTAACCGTAAAGTCCCTGAAAACCACTAATAATCTGTGAAAAAAAATTCCTCTTTCGTTGTGGAAGCAGAGAATGCTCGAACAAAGCACTTCCCGTTCTCCAGGAAGGATTGCTGGGCTGAGGTCCTGCAGACAGATGTGACCCAGAATTGCTGCCAGTGGCACTTCCTTCAGCACAAAATACAAATGGAGCTGTGTGTACTGGACCCTGCCTGGCACGTAAACCCTAGATAGGTTAGATAACGGGG
Source organism: Rhagologus leucostigma (assembly GCA_013397725.1). Classification (NCBI taxonomy): domain Eukaryota; kingdom Metazoa; phylum Chordata; class Aves; order Passeriformes; genus Rhagologus; species Rhagologus leucostigma. The sequence continues at coordinate 283,114 of VZTD01003450.1, forward strand.
GTTGGCACTCTGTGTGTGTGGTTTTGTTGCTTTTTTAATTTCACAAACTGTAGATGCTGATGCAGAGAATATAATTTGTCCTTTGCCAGGGTGGGCTTGGGAACTGTTGGCCCCTTTGACTGAAGGAATGTGGGGAATTGTGTTAGGTGGTGGTTTGCTCGGTTTAACTGGCCATGCTCAGGCACCAGTGTGTCCTGTGGGAGGTGAGGGGACAGCCACGGCAGCCCGGGGGACCACCCCTGGGTCAGCCAAGAGGAAGGCTCTCACATGAACTATCATGGTCTTTCACTTGTGTCGGGCTCTTCAGGCTGTTCTCTGCAGCTGGCACATAGCTGCAAGGGCACAGAGAGCAGCAGGGACTCGGGTTTGGGCTTGCGTTAGAGCTTGAACCCCGTCCCTCATGTGCAACCTGCCAGCAGCTCCTCCTCCAGCACCAAAGGACCCACCACAAACCCTGGTATTCCCGTTTAAGTCCAGGTGAGCTGATGTTCTCAGGAGTGCTGGGTCTCGGAATAGTACATGGACTGATTCCCGTGTAAGTTGACAGTTTGGATTCACCCTTCGGCTGTGGGACCTGGCCAAGGCAGGGCTTTCTGAGAGCTGCAGCCTTGCATTGTGGTTTTTGTCTCACTTTTTAATCATCTGGATCAGTCTCACAAGGCTCTAAGTGAGCCATGCTGTGTGCTCTGGAGTAATGGGCTCTTCAGCCGTCCTAATCACTAGGAAGGAGTAACTCAAGGACTCATCAGCTCTTACAGGCACTTGATCTGGAAGATGAAGCTGAGCTCAGGAAAACATTAATAAGCACCTCCTTGATCTCCAGGAGTTGTCAGAAATATGTCCTTTGGACACAGCATTTCTGGGTTTCCTGCAGTCACGCAGCAGTTTTCACTGGATTTTTGTCCCAGTCCTCTGTGGCTGGCACCAGGGAGCTTTAAGTCTCTCAGAGAGAGCTTCAGAAACTCCATTGCTCATGAGTCCTGAGAGCCAACCAAGCACAGCCCTGAGCGTGCTGGATGCTCCTGGGGAGGATATTCTGCTGCTTGATATTCTGGGGTTTCTGTCTCATCAATCCCGAAGAAAATCACGTCTATTCTTAGTCCCCTTGCAGAGATCTACATTCTCCTTCACTGTTACCATCCAGATGGAACACAGATGTCTCATTCTCTGCCGGTTCTTTCAGGAGAAGAAGTGGCCCAACAGTCAAGTTTCTCACAAAAACGATGTCTCATCATGACAGCGAAATAGTTGTGATCTTTCTTGTTGCTCTGCTGTACAAGGTTGTAGCCCTCAGAGGCTTTATGCCATCACTATTGCTGATAAATTCCTCTAGTCATTTCCACCATCCTCTGTCAGCTTGCATCCCATCATCACCACGAGTTATAAACCAAAGAATTGTGGGGGAAATAGCTGCTGTCTTCATCAGTCCAGGTGCGAGGACCTGCAGGCATCATTCCAGGAAAGTGGCAGTGGCCCTGGCTTTGGGACGTCAAAAGAGACTGTGTAAATGGCTTTTTGGTTTGGGTGCAAGGATCTGTCCAGCAGCAGCTGGAATCTGTCTTAGTTTCTGGAGTTTCTTCAGAAGAAAACTGAGTTTCTCAGTGCCCTCTTGTTGAGGTTCACTTACTTTCTCATCCTCATGCTGAGTTCCTGGAGTGTGCCAATGGAAAAAGTTGGGTGTCATTTAAATCCAGCTTGGAATAAAAAGCTTTGGATGTGAGAAAGAAGTCAAACATTAGTTCATTGCCGGAGTGCTAAAGTGTTTCTAAGTTTGTATTTTGCCTCTTGCAGCAAAGTAAGACTTTCTCACTTCCCTCCCACAGCGAAAGGGAACGTAAGGCAGACTGTCATGAGCTATTTAGCATTTTGAAATACTTGAAATAGTCAAACTCGCAGCTTTTATGTTTGTGTTTTAGATGGAGAAACATTTTTAACATTTGACGTTTCGTGAGTGTTTATTATTAATTTTCATGTCGCTGCTCAGGGAATGATGGCATTTGCTGTTCTGTAGCAGTTATGTAGTGCATATCAAAATGATAAATTCGCATTTGTGGAGAAGTCAACTTTCATCTATTTTTCTTTGGGATAATTTGGTAGACCTGGGATGTTTTCATTAATTGCCAGGCTGGGCTCAGCACACCTTAGGACTGGTGGGGGTTGTCAGTGGGCCCTGAGGAATGTGACTTTACGAGAAGATATTTTGTACTGTGAGTGCTAAGAGAAAATCCTTACCCATGGCAGCTCCCATGTGATGCAGGCAGGGGATCTCTGCTGTGGAGCTGTAGCCCACGGTCTCATGGGAGCCAGGTGTGGATGTGGGCTTGGAGCAGGGCTGGGGTGGGCGTGGGGGGCTCTGGTGCCATCCCCTGAAGCAGGAGTGCCAGTCCCTCTGACAGCCTCCCTCCTGCATGGTGTTTGGGGCAGCACAACCACCAGCCTCGTGGAGAGGGGCTCAGAGGCGCAGCCATGGGGCTGCTGGGCCGGCCCGTGGCCGACAGTGGAGATGCTTCTGTCAGGTTTCCTTAGTGAGCAGGAGATGTAACTCCTGTGGACATCACCAGCTCCGTGAGCTTCAGCCTCCCTGGTTCCCCTCCGGCAGCAGCATACATAGAAACAAGAAGAAAGCTGACCAAAAGATTGGATAGATTTAACTTTACAGCCTGGGGCTTGTGGAACAGCAAGTCAGATCTGTCGCAGAGCTCCTGGGCTGCCGAAATTGCTGGTTGTTTATAATGGTCCAAACATCTCTGCAACTCAGTCTGGTTCCCTGGACTCAGCCCTGTCCTGCTGCAGAGGGCTGGGTCCCCCTGGCATCACGAGGGCTGTTCCAAGTCCCTGTGGCATCACTGGGTTCTGGGCATGGACCCCTTCCTGCAGGGAGGCTCCTTGGGGAGTGCAGGAATGCGTTTGCAATAAGCAAGCTGTGCTTGCTTTTCCTGAGTCAAGCACATGCAAAATCGGTGTAATCCCAGTTTGAACAGGCAATATTGTGATTCCCTAATTTTCTTCCTAATGACTGTGCTGGCCCCTGGCTTTGCTCTTTGCTCGCATTGGCAGTTCTGCTGCGTGCACCTTGGAGGAGCTGGGCTGTGTCTCTCTTGCTGGAACCATAGAAAAGACTTCATTTTTAGGAGGAAAATCCAGCCAGACCCTGCCTGGCCCTGCCCAGAGTGGCTCTTCAGAGGCAGCGCCATCGCTGCTGGAACTCTGATACCTTGGCAGTCATCATCAAAGACAATAGAAGGTTATAAACCCCTGGAAATTGATAAGGTTGTAGGTAATGTTATATGTAAGATAGAATTTCCTTGAAGGGTGTCCCTTACTGAGCAGGTCAGCAGAAGATTTATAACAATATTAACTTTCTCAAGCTGTGGAGTCAATCTCAGTGGGCTCCAGGCATAATTATATGTCTAAATATATCCCTGTGTTGCTGTTCCTGGTGTCAGACGCTGAGGTGGGTTTGGCATTTGCTGCCCTGTGCGCTCATCAGGGCTCGGCTGGATCATCTCCTGATCAAAGACAGCCACCACACACCTCTTGCCACCTCCAAATGTGCCTATTCTGGTACCATGGAGAGAGCAGGTTGTTAATTATTTAAAGAGCAGACATTTCATCTGGAAAAGAAGAGAAAAGGAAAGCCACATAAAAGGGAATTTTTGAATGAGGTATGATAATTAAGTGCTAGTCATTGTATATTTTTGTATCCCAGTGTTACCTGAACTTTATTTTACTTTAAACTGTTTTTCCATGGGTTTGTGACTCGTACTGTAGGAAGTTGGGAAACTCTGTCGAACAAAGTGCACTCCATTATATAGAGACTAATCACTCACTCTTCTTTGGAATGATTTGGGGGTCATGTTTGTGTTCCTGGATGGGCTTTTGATGAATCTGAAGGAAAATGGAATTAAATTAAGGTCATATGTTGCTGGTACCTGACAATCCACAATGTGAAGATCTTTGAAGGATAGGACTGTGTATTGAGTATTTTTTTTTTATCTGTGACAGTTTGCAATGACTATGGCTTTCCCCATTCTTTCTGAGACCAAATAAATTGAAAAATAAGAATCCTGAGATAATGATAAATATGTCTCTCTATCCCGAGAAGGAGATGGCTCTGCATGTTGTATTTATTCTCCACTGACGATTTTTCCTGGGAGTAGCAATTCAAGCAGGATAAGTTTAGCAGATTTAGTCAGAACAGTGATAAGACGTGTAACTGCACTGAGAGCATCCTCCTTCCCCAGTTAGTGAAATGCAGAAAGCTGGGGAACAGTCCTGGGCTGTCCTTTCATGATGCTTTTTTTAATGAGAAATGGTAGCTTTCCAAGCAGCACCATCCGAAATATCCACCGGGACCATGTAACTGCAGCTAATTATTTCCCGTGTCTAATGTGGGATCTGCCTCAGGGTCTGACGTTCCTCAGGCAGCACAAGCCTGGGAAAGCTCATGTCTGAACCTTCCCTTTTACAGAAGCCGCTCTGGGCTCCCTGAAGCCGCCGCACACGGACAGTGCCCCGGTGGTGCCGTCCCCGCCTCAGCGGAGGGACTCGGACAGGTACTGCCAGCTCTGCGCAGCCTGGTTCAACAACCCCATGATGGCACAGCAGCACTACGACGGCAAAAAGCACAAGAAGAATGCAGCCAGAGCTGACCTTCTGGAGCAGCTGGGGAAGACCCTAGACCTGGGGGAGCTGAGAGGTGAGAGACCTGCGCATGGAGAGCAGGGACCTGCTCCCTGTGGGATCCAGTGACCCTTGCCCGCTACAGTAACCGGTGGTGCAGGAAGCCTGAGATGCTGTTACTGCTTCCTGAGGTTCCCAGTTCTGTAAAAGAGTCCCCTGCTCCGGAATGCCAGCCTGCAGTTTTAGCAGCATCCTTTCAAAGTTGTTTCCTAGGTGTCTCTTTTGCCTCCTCCTAAAACAGTCCTTTCCATTAGTGCACACACCTGTCCTCGAGTAAGTGTGGCCTGTCCCAGGGAGAGGAGAGCCCGTTACAGCTCGGCCCCACACGGAGGTGTGGATGGGAGGATGTTGCTCGAGGCAGAGCACTCCTTACATCTCCCTGATGGAGAGCAGGACAACTGTCTTCCATGATTTAATTAGGGTTTGTAAAATGCTGTGATGGCCCTGGGTCAGCCGCAGCAAGAGGAGCATTTGCTGCAGGGATGTTAAAGGCAAGTTTTTTGTGTTCCTGCTGCAGGAAGAGCAGCCTTTCTTCATTTGACTGTCAGTCCATCCATGCTGGCCCCACAGAGAGCGACTCCAGCACCTGCGGGGTCCCTGTGGGAACTGCGCCCTGGGGTTGCACAATTTAGGCCTTGCACCGCTCTGGGAGCCACCCTCAAGCAGAGCCACAGCCACAGCCAGGCCAGTAGTCTCAGCAGCTGGAGCCTCCCAGCGTCCCCGGGCCTTCCTGAGCTTGTGATGGAGAGGTGCAGTTTGTGTCAGAGGATGTGTCCAGGACTGAATCTTGACAAGTACCTGTTCACTCTGAGGTGTAGGCACAGGAGAGGCACGAGCCTTTTGTCTCCACGGTCTGGGTTACGATCCCACGTGCACACAGGGACCTGACTGAGGCAGCTGAGGCAGGAGGACAAGTTTGATTCACAGCTACATGGAAGAGCTCTGGTTTGCCAGTGAGGCTTTGCAATACTGTTTTGATACTCCTGGAGTTTTTTCCTTGCTAAATGAAATAATTTTCTTTAGATACTGATGACTATACAGTATATTGGGCATTTTTTGATCTCCCATAAACCTCATAATGGTTATCTAGATCCTCCTGTGCTACCTAGTGTGACTCAGTGCCATCAATGATTCATGTTGGCTGAGTCACTGCTTGCTACTGGAAATATGTGGGAATAAAACCTGGGACAATGACATGGAAGTGCTCAGTACTTTGAACTGTGCCAAGCTCAAGAGTGGCTGAGGATGTCATTAACTGTAAATAAATCAATTGGGAAGTGTTTTATTCATTTAGCTCCTGGGAGGGTTGAAATTGGAGGCCTTCACAGCCTCATCAGCTGTTGGTTTTTACCTTCATGGTGGTGCTGTGCATGATTGGGGTTTGCACTGGATCCAGTGTGGTCCTGCCAGTGTCTGTGGATGGCAGGAGAGGTGACAGCAGAGCTGTGTCCTGGCTGTGTGTGTGCCTGGTATAGGGGAACAGGTGTGGTCCTCTGGTTGGACACTTCAGGGTGCTGCTTCGGGGGTTCAGTCCGCAGTGCCCAGTGCTCCACATCACCAATGAGGTGCAGTCAGGCCCAGGGAGCCAAGGAGGCTGTCGCTGAGCCTGCCAAGCTGGGAAATCTTCTTCTTCAGTTTTTCTAACTAGGTCGTGACCATCTGTCCATCTGTGTCCATCTAGAGATGCTCTCCTGGATGCATTTAGCTGCAAGATTAGAGCAGATCTTTACAGGTGTTGAAAGCAGTCTCTGCAGTGGCCAGCACGGAATGATATCCACCTTGTGCCCGAGCAAACAGCCTCAACTTGGCAGGTAACATCGTGTCTGACTAGAAGGTAACAGTGGCAGCAGGACATGGCCATGGTGGGGTCAACATCCCCATACGCTCCCTGCTCCTCACTGTCTTTGCTGCCTCAGTTTCCCCTGGATCGCAAAGTCATCTCCTTCCTCTGCATCCCCGGTGGCTTCTCCCATCACAGCTTAAATATTAATTCTATTTTGACTAGTGTGGGAGATGAACATTTGATGCATTGTGTGAGCCTGGAACAAGCAGTGTCAGTTGAAGTACAACATTTCAGCAGCCTTTGATGTTTTGATAATGGCTGTAATAAAATATTTATTGATAAATATGAATGTGTATTTGGAGAAATAAGAATAGAGATATATTTTTGGACAATTGATATTTATAGGAAACAAAAACATTGATTTTTCTCACCAAGTGCTCATCCTGCAATTTTGAAGTCTTATTTTCTTCTCAGAAATAAGAACGAGGAGAGGAAAAAAAAAAAGGAGAGATGAGCATTGTTTCTGCAGTCTCTGTTGAGTTAAAGCTGCAGCACAGGGGAGTGTGTGGGCACACACACATCACTGTCCCTTGGCCTGATGGAGTGCAGGGTCCAGCCCACTCTATCGGAGCAGTTCTGTGTGGCTTTCCAGCCGTGGCACAGAGCTTCTTTGGGACCCACCCCGCTCTGTGGCTGACCTGGAACCCCTGCTGCTCCTGCTGGGCCGGGAAGCATGTGAACACACCCTGAAAGAGGAAGAAATTGGGAGTTTTCTTCCTGCAGAGCTGCCTCCCCTGGCTGCCCCTGCACCCTAGCACAGATCATAGGAAGATAAAACCTGGTGGGTACCAATCCGCAAATTCCAGGCTCTGCTCTGACAACTTGTGCCTGTTCAGCAGCGGAGTGGCTGTAGCTCAGTTGGAGGCAGTGACGTGGCTCCGTCTGACAGCTCTCCCTCTCCAGCCCTGTACCAGGCACAGGGAGGAGGAATGTCAAGTTTGCTCCATCAAGGCACATCTCACCAGTTTTGGTTTGTGTCTGGTGTCCCCCATGGCCAAGCTCTCCAGCTCCCTCTCCGAGGCAGGTGGGCTCTGCAGTGGCAGGTGGGCTCTGCAGTGGCAGGTGGTTTGTAACGGGCTCTGCCTGGTGCTGGGGCTGAGCCAAACCCTGCAACAGGTGCTCCGAATCCCTAAAATAAAGCACAGCAGCCTCTGCAGTACAGATGGACAAGGACACAGAGATGTTGTCACCTGGAGCCTTTGTGTTCTCTGGTAAATTGGTGGTGTCGGAGAAGCTTTCTTCCAGAATCAGGCAAAGAGCTGAGTTTCATTTTTCGTCTCAGCTCATAATATCTTGGTATGCCTTATAAATACTTCTCATTCTGTGCTGTCACTTGTGGTTAGTAAGAAGCAGTTTAACAAGAACTCCCCTGGAATGGGTTTTAATGCATTTTATGCAGAATGACATTAATAACTTGACTTGTTAATATTTTATTTAACGGGGATAGGAGGACATTCAGTTTTACAAGAATGCGTGTCACGCTGCAGGAGAGGCAACGCTGATGTGTCTTGAGGATGCAAAAGGGGATGTGAATACAGCCAGAGCCCAGCAGCTGCCAGTATGGCCTGCTCAGGCTGGGACCACCTTCCCGTCACGGATGGCCCGTAGGGCTGAGCTCAGCCCCAGCACAGTGGTTGGGGAGTTTTATGAAACCATTTTCAGCCAAGTAGCAGCTTTGATGAGCTCCAGTGAGGTCAAATTCTGGTAATTTTGATATCCTGGAAGTGATTTTTGCCTGTGGTCTCATCCTGCTGTTCATTTGAGGCTGGTTTCCTTTCTCCATCTCCATCCCAGTTCATGGAATCAGCCCAGTCTGCGGCTGCATGTTCCAGCCTGTGGGAAGAGCTGCATCAGGGAACAGCACTGAGTTCACCCTGCGCAGAACACAGGGAGGGGGAACAGGGTTCCCCCTGGTTCATCATTCTGAGTAGCCTTGACATGCCGAGGGAGAAAATCATCATCCCCAGTTAGGAGCTGTATTCGCTGAAGGCGTTTCCACCTACACCAGTAATTAAGATTCACTGAGGCTGCTGTTAACATGCTGCTAAATTGGCTGAGCAGCAGACCCTTATTATCTTAAATTAAAGTATTACCTGTTTCTTAGTTCGCCAGTCCTGCTCTGCCATGTGGAGATCCTGGTGTGGTCCAAGTTCTCAGTCTGCTGCAGTGTGCTGGCACACCATGCCAGCCATGCACCGCCCTTCCAGTTCCTTCCCATACTTTCCCATCCGTTCTCCTGCATTGTGGTGGATTTATGTGGCTTCTGATGCCTGTTGGTTTAATGAAGGAAACAGGAGCTGCCAGCAGTGGACAAAGTGTGTGACTGTAAAACCATCACTGCTCCATCAGGAATAAATTTCGTAAGGACAAAATCCATATGCACATCTGTAAATTGATTTTTGTTCTGTGCCACATCATCACATAGAAATACAGAAACTACTTAAATACCTCTGCAGTGTTGCTGGCTTATTGTTTTCAAGCACTCATCTGAGTGATTTTGAAATATTATTGATAGATGATTTTCATGTTGTGCCAAATTCCTGGGTGAGAGACATTTTTGAAGTGTTTGAGAAAAGTGGGGCTGTTGGTGTAGCTGGTGTCTGGAGTTCAAAACAAGACAAGGGATTTTTTGAGAGCCTGTATGTCCAGCTGGGAAGGGATCAGTTTATTACCAGTGCAGTTAATTATGGTGAGCATGGACTGATCAAATTTGAGAATGCCACATGTTATTTGTTCTAAATGAGCTGTTTCAACAATTTCGGCAAAGAAGTAATACTGTAGAAAGCCAGAAGAGACCATTACAAGGAACATTAGAACTGTTCCTAAGGAGCACAGCAGTCCCTGCAAGGAACCCCATGGCTCCAGTGTTTTTAAGCAGAGCCCTTAGTTCAGCTGGGGATGGTCTGTACTGCGGCCAAGAGACAACCAAGAGGTGAGAGAGCTCCTGCTTTGGCTTTGGCTTTGGGTGGCTGCCTGCTGCCCCTCCAGTCTGCCAGCCTTGACCTTCAGCCAGAGGCTGCTGAGTGTGGGCTGTCAGAGACCAGCAGCTGGGCTTGGCTGGTTCACTTTGGTGGATAAATCAGACTGGATCCCTTTGGGGAAAAGAGAGTTCCCAAGTGATCCGGCTGCTGAATGGACTAAGGGGAATTGCCCTAAATTGTGATCACGGCCAAAAACTGGAGGGATAAATGGCGCCTTGAGTGCTTGTTAGTGTGAACACAGTGATGATGCTCTGAGGAGGGCACAGGAGGGAGATGCACCACACTCTCAGGAGGGATTAGCCTTTGAACCTGGCTTTCTTCTGCTCAGTTCTAAAAATATTCCTTTGGGTTTCTCTAATGCTTGAATACCCTGTCCTGGAAAAGTAAATAGATGGTTCACTGTAAAGAGAAATGTCTGTAAAACTGGAAATGAAATGTGGGGTCCAAGTACTATCTAAATTAACTAGAAGTTTGCTTGGGGTCTAGGTTACTGCTTTTTTTTTTCTATTTCTCCACCTTTCTTCAGTCATTTTCACTTATTTGTACTTTCTAGCTGCCATTTTGACTCTGAATAGTCTGTAGCCCAGGCACAAGAGTGTTTCCCTCCTGGTGCGGCCATGTGCTTCCCTCGGTCTCGCCGTGTGGCACAGCTGGAGCCAAGGGTTGATCAACACTGGGTTTTCTTCACAGGCCTGAAGCGCAGCTACACCTGCAACATCTGCAACGTCACCCTGAACTCCATAGAGCAGTACCACGCACACCTGAAGGGCTCCAAACACCAGACCAAGTGAGTATCACTGTGCTTCTCCCAGGGCCTGTGTCTGCCAAGATGGAATTGTCTGGAACGGAGCTTTGCACTCCAACTCCCTGTCAGCAGAGGAGCACTGGGGGACTCTGCTCCAGGGACTGTGCTGTGCTCTGGTTGCTGTGAAAACACAAGTACCAGAGGCACCTCCAGGTTGAGGAATGCAGAGCCAAACCCACTGATTTGTGGTTAATGATACTGAGTTTGCAGCTTCTTTCATGTGTGAAACCTCAGAAGAGACACCATGAGCCTAAGGGGATTAGGTGTTTCCCAGTGAAACAGTTTTTGCTGTGATTTAGAGTAATTATGCATTACCCAGCTCTGAGAACTGGGGGGAGTCTGCTCTGTCAATTACTACAAATTATTAAAATGAAGTGATGGAGATACATGATATCAGAGACTAGATTAATGAACTAATTGCTCTTAATGCACTTACATGTGAGCTTTGGGAACCATTTCAGGCTGAATCACTCAGAGCTGTCCAGATTAGGAGAGGAATATAAAGGGATATACCTGAAGTGCTTCAGGTAGCTTTGAGGGCAGTCTGAAAAGTGAGCAGGATGAGCAGAACTAGCAATGACTATTAATGACTCATTTTGCTTAAGCCAGCAAAGGATAAACCCAGCCCTTCCCCAGCTGATGTCAGACCTTCACAGATTCCTGGTATTATTCAGGTTAGCTCTATCCTGTTTATTCAGGGAGTGTTTGAATGTCTTCCAAATGTAGTGATCCAGCACACCTGCCAGTGTGGGTGTGTTGTGGAGCAGTGGGCTGGGGCCAGGTGAGTGAGCCAGCTGAGGTTTTGGGCTGTGCGACGAGCAATCTGTGACCTTTGCTGCCTCCATCTCCTGCTCTTCAGCACATCTCCCTGATGGGGGATCCCTGCCCAGCCAGGTTATGTGGGAACACTGGGTTGGGATCCATACCCAGTGCAACAAATTCCCTCTGCTGGAAAATAGAGCTGAGAGCTCTTCCTCTTGGAAACCTGGAATGACAGCATCTGTGCTGCCCTGGCCCAGAGCTGTAATTTATCCTTCCCTTGCCCGTCCTTCCAAGTCTGGATGGTTACTGCTGTGGTTGCTGTTGGTATTATTGTGAAGGATAAAGGAGTTTAACTCAAACCGGAACAGCCTCCTGGATGGGAGATAGAGATGTGCAGAAAGATGTGTCACCAATTCCCCACACCAGAAGGGTGCCTGGTCCTCTGGGTTATCCCTACACCTTCTGCTCTGTTGTGCAGTCTCCTACAATTAGCAGAGATTAAGAAATCTTAATTTCTAGTGCTGTGAATGAACATCTTGGGAAGTTATTCGTGCTTTGACTGTTGTAGGAGTGACTGATGACACGCGCGCCCTGGGCTCAGCCCGTTCCCAGTGCAAAGGAACGTGCTGGGCAGCACAAATGACAGATTTTGGCAGGGCTGCGTCTATGTTTCTCTAGCTTTTCCAAGCAATTACCTCTTCTATACAAAGAAAGGGACTTTGGAAATCCGGACCTGGTCCTTTGCCGAGTTTCCACAGGGGTGATGCCCCACTGGGGCATTGCAGCACCGTGGCTCCCAGGTATGCTCCGTGCTGGGGGGCAGGTGAGGATCGTCCCCTGCTCATTCCAGCCAGTGTTCTCCCACTGGCTTCTGCTGTTCTCATTATTGTTGGTTAATGTCAAGACTATCCTCTGCCTCGTAACTCAGGCTGAAGCCACTGGACTGCAGTTGCCAAGGCAACAAAACATTTTATGTAGCTGTCATACTTCATATAGTTAAAGACTAAACAAACTTGAAGAAAGGGGCAGCAGTTTGTGAAGGACAGGGATGGAGGGATACAGGGATTTTGCTCTGGGACATGTGAACAGGGAACGGTGATTGCAGGATGGAAGCTGATACCACCCAAAAGATACCAGGCAGATGAGTTTCCTGGAAAGCTGCTTCAGGAGAGAAGAACTTTTATGAGGAATGAGCTGCATTGTGGTTATTTATTACTGTTCCTGAGAGCTCTGCAGAGAGCAGCACGCTGAGAGCCCGAGTTAGAGCTGCCTTAAATAACCCACCATACACACTGTGAGCCTGGCAGCTGTGTTAACTGGGACCCTGGCACTGCCCCGTGGAGGGCTGGGGGTCCTGGGGCTCTGTAGGGAGCACATAATTTGAGGCTTGTACCCTGCAGCTGAGCTGCTCTTCCTTGAGTGGTCTGGCCAGGAGAGGTGAACTCCAGGAGAGGTGAATTCACAGGAACTCCAGAGGCTACCCTGAATGCTTCTGACTGCATTTGTTTGACCAAAAGAGGGGGGAAATAGGCCTTAGGAAGGAAGCTGGAAGTGTCGTGGCTGGTATTTTGGTGTTGAATAAAAGATGAAGGAAGAGGGAGCTAATACTGAGCCAGTCCTTATCCCTCCAGCCCGTGCATATGCAAAGCAGATATATCTGCCAGCTCCCATTTTTTTTGTCCAAGGTGCAGGTACTTGAGCTTAATTTGAAAATTGGATGCGTGGGGAGCACAGGGCTCAACTCAGGCTCTGATGGGTGATGCTGCTGGCTGTGGGTACGTGCTGGCACGGAGCAAATTTTGGAATGTGGATGGACTCTGGAACATCTGCAGTGGGGAGGAGCACTAAACCTGTAATTAGGGATTTATGAACTGTGTAGAGATGATTGAGTCATTGTTTGACTTGCTTTCCAGAAATAGATGAGGGCTTTTTTAATCTCCTCTCTCCTTCCCTCCTTCCCCCATGAAGCACAGAGAAGCAGCGCTGGGCACGGTGCCAGGGAGGGGCCAGTGTCCACTTTGGCTGAACCATGGTAGGCACCAACAGCTCCTTCCTGTGGGCACCAGCAGCAGCCAAAATCCCAGGTGTGAATGTTACTTCCAAGAGACTGGGAGGGAGGCACATGCCAGCCTTGCTCCTCACTGTTCGCTGTAGGCTGGCAGAAACAAAACCTCCCTCTTTTCTGCTTTATGCAAACTGCGGAGATGAAAAATCACTGCTCAAAGTGATTTGCAACAAACAGCGGGGATTAAAGTCCCAGACAGTTGTGAAAGGAGACAGAGGATATTCAGGTTCTGGGGTCAAAGCAATGCTTGTGCAGAATGTTACCGTGGGGCTTTGCAAAAAGCGCTTCCTGGGGAGGGGCTGGGGACAGGCTGGGAACGGGTGCTGGGTCATTGCTGCGGCCTGGAGGAAACAGCTGCCTGTAAGGAAGATACTCCAGAGGGCCTGGATCTGGGTGTGAAGGACCTCCCCTGGGCATGTGGGTAGAAGGACCAGAGGTGCTTTTCGCAGGGCAGAGAGCCAAGACCCACATTTGGGGTGAATATCATCCCTGGGCCAGCTGTGGGTCTGCCACACGCTGCCGTAATGTGCCAGAGAGCAAGAGCTGAGAGCTGTCCTCTGCTGCTCAGGCTGTCAGCGACGGAAGGCTGAGATCCAGCCCTAGTAATTAAGAGTCTGACTGTGTGGGGGTAACAATTCCCACTTCCATAAAGAAGAATTTTATCTTCTCGCCTTCATGTTGTCTCTTTGATCAGCCAGACCTCTCTGCCACATCTAGAGCTCACAAATGTATTCCAGGGTTTTATAACCACTCATTTACACTTAGTAAGGGTTTCCCTTTCAGACTCAGGCTTCCTGGTTAATTTCAGGATTTTTGCAGAGAGGGGACCCAGTCCTGCAGCCATCATTGGGGTAAAATCATTTCAGTGGTCAAAATTAATTCTGAGGGGTTAAGAATTGTCATGTCCATTAGGGAAGGTGGCTCTGCAGCCCTTCCTGCACAACTCTTAGCCTTGAGTTTGGGCTGCACCCTGTGGAAGCCCTGATGGTTATTGTCCTGCTGAGGAGCAGAGACAGCAGGCTTGGGCCTGGGCAGGCTCTTTTCTCTTTTTTATTTTCAGGCTGAGAACACAGATGTCTAATTGGAACAGGGCATTTATCAACATAAGCTGCATGGCTATTCAGGAATGAGCTAATCAAAATATTGTAAATATCATGCCTGGAGAAATGTCACCCTTTCCCGTGGTTGCGTTTACATCGCTTTTCCCATCTATTTAAGAAAGTGTGAACAAATATTGACAGCCTGTTGTGGCTGAAGCATGTCCTGGGATCTGCGCAGCCAACACGTGGGCGGCTCCAGGGGAGGCTCTGGGGCTCCTGGCCCGGCTCTGCTTGGGTCAGATTTAGTGCCAAATGTTATTTCTGTTTCTCCTGGATGTTTCCAGCCCTGTCCCTGGTGACAGAAGGTTGAGCTCCTCCTGCACATCCTCACTGTGAATGAAGGTGTTCTTTGATACAAGACTTCCACTAAATTTCTGGAAATTAGAGTAAATGAGTTGTATCGTGCACTTTACACCCAAGCCAAATGAATTTGTTCTTACCTTGGTGGCCACAGTAACAGTAACACTTGGTAATAGTAACATTTCTATGGGCTTTTTGTAATATATGGTGGCTTATACCTAAAGAAGCCTTTAGAGCAGTAACAACTCCAGAAGATGAATAGTTGCAAAAAGGTAGATGGAATTGATAGGCATTTTAATTTGTCATAGTTTCAGTTCCAGAGAGCAGCTGAATAATTACACTGCCTGTGAAGAGAGAGAATGTAATACTTCCCCTCGTTATAGATCTAAATTGTCTCCCTTCCCTTTTAATGGAAGTGAAAATAAAGACATCTCTGATATCTTCTGTTTTGATTGTAATTTGAAAGCCCCAGAACAGCCCATACAGCTTTGTGTTGTGGTGTTGGGTGTACGGATTAATTATTTTAGTGTAAAACCCAAACATGGGGCTAATTGCTCAAAGCACAAACCTGAGCTTGCCAACACCACTTCCAGTGAGGAATTCCTCATCAGCTGAGCTGCACTGGGCCGTGGAGGAGGCAAGTTGGGCAGGATTTGTGAGGCTCTTAAATTCAAATTTAGCACCTAAAGAAAGGAGACTTTTCCCGAATTGCTATGGTGGTTTTCTTTCATAAAATACATGACTGTCTTTAAAATTGTAAATATGCTTCTGGTAGAAAGAGTTTATATATATGTTTTTTAGAATGGAAGTCTCCTGGTGGCTCACATAGAACATTTCTTTAGTCATTCTGTGGAGAGCTGCAGGTTTTCCCAGTGCCGGGTCCCCGGGCAGAGCTCTGGAGCGGGATGGGAGCCCCCAGGATGGAGCCTGACTTGGGCTTCACTCTCTCTTACAGCCTGAAGAACCAATAGTAGCTCGTCAGTGGAGAAGAGGACAAGCACTAACACTGCTTCTGTGGAGGGGAGCGAGTCAGCAGGAGAGGAGGCTTTCTTGGACAGTGATCCTGTGTGGATTCAATAATTAACATGTAACTAACCTTCGCTTTGGACAAATACATGGATTTTTTTTTTTAATTTTGTGGTGAGGTAAAATATTTCGATGGATTTTTTTACCCTTTCAAGACAATATTTATTCAGCACAGAGGCTAGAGTATGATAACTGTCCTGTAAATACAGCACTTACTCATCAGTCATCTTCAGGGACAGTGGAAACAAACTATTTTACTTTTTCATATTTATTCTTAGATTTCTCCCAAGAGTATAAGATTATTCTACTACATTATCCATGATAGTGATGTAATCAGTCTTCAATCAGAAATAAACACACTTTCTTCACCTTCTCCAGAATGGTTTGTGTCAACACATAAAGAGCAACAGCAGTGAATCGTGGGGATTGTGTAATGGATGAGTTTCTTTCTTCCCTCTTTGTCTCTAGTGAAACAAATGGTTCCATGAGTAAAGAACACTGAAAAGAAAGTGTGAATTCTTTTTCCTGCTGGTAGGATTCCTGCAGGCTCAACAGAAACTGTTTGCTTTATTGACTTTGCTGCAAGCCTGAGGCCAGATGCTGCTCTGCCCTCCAGCCGTTTCTGGGGGACACAGCCCTCCTGGAGAGCTGCAGGAAGCACGGTGGGACCAGAGCCATGGCAGGGGCTGAGCTGGCCAGGCTACCCCACACAGGTAAGGTTGGTTACCTGTGCATCTGCAGGGAGGCAGCGAGAGGCAGCGCAGACACGGAGTTATCCCTGCACTGAGTCCAGCTCCGACTCTGCCGTGCGCCAGCCAGCAGCAGCTCGCTCCCTCTGCCTGGTTTGGGGATCTGAGCAGAGAGAAGGAGCCGAGTCGGAGGAGAGGCCTTCACTGTTCTGCATCCCAGGGGCTGCCCAGAGCTCCGCTGGTCAGCAGCCTCAGCCCCCCGGGCTGCACTTGAGCCTCCAGTCCTGTGAAGGGGCAGCTCGGGCACGCTGCAGCATCACCTCGCTCACTCTGTGGGGACAGTTACAGCCACTGCAGAAGCTCTGTGTGGTTAATTTGTGCTCTTGCATCGATGCCTTTCATGTGTGGAGGAGAATGGGTTTTTCACAGATGAGTAAACATCTCCTTGGGTTTCATAGCTGTGGGGAGGTTTCATTTATTGTGTTTTGGGTAATAACACAAGCCGCCAGTGTTCCTGAAGCTAAACTGCCTCTTTACAGAGAGAATGATTTACAGAAATAGGGCACATCAGTCATGTGGGTTCAAGCCTGACTTCTCCGAGCCTTCTTTCCCCAGAGAAACCCTCCCCCAAGCAGCGTCCAGGGTGCTGCAGAGGCGTTTTTGTCAGGAGACAAACCCAAAAATCTTCTGTGTGCTCTACTAATCACTACAAGCTAATTGCAGCAAATTAATTACAGCACAAACACAATTTCTTTCCCCAGGCAGGTGTGGAGACAGCTCTGCAGTGAGCTGGGTTGGACCCAGCCTCCGGTCCCAGCCCATGCTAGGCTGGCTGTTCTCCCCTGGGTGTCCAGCCTGGCCCTACAGCTGGTGGCACTCTGGCAGCTCTCAGGTAGATGGTGTTTCTCGTGGCACTGCAGAGCAGGAGGGGCAGCGCTGCCGATGGGATTCTCACATCCTGCCCCACACCGCCCAGCCCTGGCGAGCGAGAGGCAGCTGAGGTGCCCCATCCCATTCCCCCGTCTCTCCAGCTTCTACCCGGAGTGGCAGAGCAGTGCAGTGTTTCCATTTGTTGCCAATATTGTCCTGGTCCAGTCGATCAGGCTTTGGTCCCTAAACCCTTCTAATCTCTTGCTTTTCCTAAGTTCATTAGGCCTTCAAAGCAAGACATAAAAAGACAAATCTCCTCATGGAAAATCAGTGATCCCTGTAGAAGTGCTGCCAGATCTCTGATGTCAAGCCTGGTCCAATGACCCCAGGCTGAAACGTGTGAGCAGATGAGCTTTAAAAATGGTTCAGTGCAACCACTGCGTCTCCCGTGGTTACTTTAAACTGAAGGGTGAAAACATTTGTGTATATTTTCTTAAGTAAAAAAAAAAAACAGAAACACACTCAGTATTTTTCATGCAGAACATCTATACGTAACCATTTGTTTTTGTCTGTTCTGGCCAAATGTTTTTCTGGCTTAAAATTCTGTGCAAGATAGTCTGTAAAGAAAGTAAATCTCAATAATTTATCATCAGTCTGGTTGGGTCTCTCCCCAGACTCACTTCACAGACAGTGCTGACTGGAATACTGGTGGCACCGGGAGACAGCTGCAAATGTGACTGCCAACACTGAAACTGTAATGTTTTAGATGTGTTTAATTAGAGTTTGTAGCCCATACTAATGCAGCTCTCTAGAATCTGGTGCGAGCGTGTCAGGTTGTGTTTCTGGGGCAGGACACTGACTTCCAGCGGTGTTTTACGCTCAGACACAGCTCAGCACAAATATTACGTGGTTTTATCTGGCTCCTTGTGGGGAGGCAGTGGAGCTCTATGGCAACAGGGTGTAACATGAGGCTGCCCTGAGACATGCAGCTTCATACAGAGATTAATCATGGGAGAAGAATGCTCCTGGTACGTAAGTGGTGCTTCCTTTGTTAAGTTCCTATTGCATCAACTTAATTAGCAAGTCCTGACCTTTAAAACCACCTTCCATAATCTTCAAATTAAGTACGTGGAAGTCTGATTCTTCCTTTGGGCTGTGCTGGCAGCTTGCTGTACCTGCCTGAGGTCATTGACCTGACCGCTACCAGCCCGCTCCCACAGCAAGAGGCTGCGGGGAATCCCCAGGGCTGGAGCAGGTCTGGAGACAAGCAGGACCCAGTTTGGGGGTTGAACATTCGAGATCGAGAGAGAGCAGATATTCATTAACACTGCAGCGTGTTCCCTGCTGAAGTTACTGCACTGGGCTCAAGTGTGAGACTTTATGAAAAATTTTGTAGTGGGCCACTGCTCCCTAATAGAGCCCTGTCGCCCACTTGAGGGTCTCTGACAAAAGGCTTTGTCTAACATGTTTTTAATCAGTGTGTGCATTTCAATTTGCATATTAATAGCAAGGAGCTGTTATTACAGCTGCTGTTGATGAGATGGTGTCAAGCCCATCTTCCCATCTGAAAGAAAGAAACTGCATCTATTATGTAAAGAATGACATTGGCAGAAAACATGTCTGAGGATCGTCCATTCTTTGTCTCTTATCTTCCTTTATCTCTGCCTTTATTTTGCTCTTAATGGCTCATATGGATGCATTCATTAAACTTTTTTTCCCTTAGAACGAGGATCGTTTAACAGGAGACTAGGACAAGATTTTGTGCCTGTTGTGACAGCTCCAAGCTAAATACAACACTTTGTTCAGTGTTTTTGACTTGTAAAATGGCAGAAGATGGCCCCGCTCTGGGAGCCATTTTTTGCAGCTGACCTAGAGGAATAATTAACATGCTGTAATGAACCATGGCACTGCTCGCTCTCCAGGTTCCAGCCTGTCACAGCTCCACAGGTGTTGGCTTCACCGTCCATCTCGGTGCCAGAGGTGGTGCCGATGGCACAGGAGGCAGCTGGAGCGCGGCCGCTGTTCCACAGAGGATGCACAGGAGGAGTGGGACGAGAGAGAGCTCATGGAATGGCTCAGAGCAAACCCTGAGTAAAGGAGAACTATAGAAATAGAAAACGCAAAGAAGAAACCCCGAGGAAAAAGCACTGCCCTCCAGCCCAGCTCCACGAAAGGAGCTGGAGGAAGAGCAAGCCCTGCTGCAGCGGGGGGAGTGCTGCACACACACATTTGTTAAGAACAGTGCTGATCTTAACAGACAAACAATCTCAATTCAGCCACTGCTCGGTGCTGCCACTTCAATAGCTTCTCCTAATGAGGAAAATTACTACGGTGTTAGGGAATGTGGAAACCAGCAGGTGCACAGGATTAAATAACGGAAAAGCATCTTTGCTAGTGCCAAAAACATGATGGTGCAGTGTCAGGGATGGGTGGGACCCTCGAATGGATGCTGTGAGGATGCTGCCCAATGTTTGGCCTTGCAGAGCACAAAGATGGAGAGGTTTGTGCCACTGGGCATTTTGGTTGGGGCTGCCAGGAGCAGGGCTCTGGTTGTAACAGGAACCACTGTGGATCCTTCCCTCAGCCTCCCCTCGGAAGTGGCACGAGGCACAGGCTGCTCAGGTGATGCCTTTGGCTGTTCTGCAGGTTTAGGCAGCTGCGAATTTGGAAAGGTCTGTCCGGAGTCCAGCTCACGTCATGCACCTCTAAACCACGGGAGTGCTCTCGATTGCTCCCACCATGGCTCACTTTCTAATGCAGATTTCTAGTTCAGTAGTGCAGGGATGCATTAAAATGGATCTCAGCAAAAAGGCGAAGCTAATTATAAAAAACCCAAACAATTCCTCCCCTCTCTCTCGTCCTGAGCATCTGTGGCCACTGACCAGTAAGTGCCTACGGGCTCTGGGAACAGGGAGGTGAAATCAGTCTCTACTCTTGTGCCCAAAGGTTGTTTTCCTCTCCAAACATCCCGTCTGCAGCCTCTCCCTGGCACAGTTCAGGTGGTTATTTCACCCTAATGATTAGTTCTATGTAATTTACTATTAGTGTTGTAGTAGTGAGGATCTAAGGCTATAGGATAATTAGGTTTATAGTGAAATTAGAGTATCCAATAGATTTAGAGACCAGACAGGCTTTAGGGCAACAGATTCTTCTTTGGATCTGGAACAACAGGCTTCCGGCTAGATCTAGACTAGAAAAAAATTCAGCTTCAATTCAATGTAATTATGGCAACAAATTGGATAGTTTGGGGGAAAACGTAGTAAGTCCCTGTAAAATTAAGTAGTATAAACCGAATTTATTATTTCAGATTTGGGAGGTTTAAATGGTGTTACAATCCACCTAATTTCACAGGGTTTGAAATAAATTTGTTGTTTTGCGTTGGACAGAAAGTTGGAACTGCCAGTTGCCAACTGTGATTGCACATGTTGTGGGTTGTGTCTGGGGGTTTGTTCAACCCTCCGTTGCCATTCAGCGTCGTGCATTTGTACGTGAAAATGCCCAGCGTGGTGATTTCTGTTCTGAGAACAGGATATTTGTGTCTGTGCCAGTTCTAAAGCGAGCACAAACATTGACATGCATTGCAATAGGAATGTTAAAAATAAATTATTTTAAACTGTGCTGTATAGTTGGATTAATTTGGGGTTTTCGAGGATTTATTTCATTTGCGTCTCTTTCCCCCAGCCAAACTCTGTTCACCTCAGAGAGGCTCTGGCACGGTGGGATGCCTGTTTGGGTCACATCAGTCTTTCCCTCTCCCACCTGCTTCTCTCTGAGGTTTCCTCTTGAAACAAGAGCCCATAGCCCTGCATCTGTCCCAGCTCTGCGGGGAGTGGGAGCGGTGGCTCCTGCAGCGGCCGGACCCCGCACAGGGCTGGCAGCCACTGCGAGGGGAGAGGGAAAGCAGTGCTGGGAACAGCAAATGGAGCTCAGGAAATAATCCATCACCCTCTCAGCACTGAGAGCACCGTGGCAAACGTGCTGACAGCCCACTTGGCCCTGCCTCCCCTCTTTGCCAGTTGCCTCAGTATATTCATGGCGAGAAATAAAGTAATATTTTAAATTCATACCCAATGGTTCAGACCCATTTCTCTGCACAGCAACACCAGGCTCCTGTCCCAGGAGGGGCATTTAGAAAGGCCTCAGAGACATTTAGCAGCATTTTCTCTTGGAAGTCAATCTAGAGAACAGCTCTGGAGCCATTTCCTTTTGGCGGGCTTCAATATATGTGTTTTAAATAGTCAGCGGCTGTGTCAGTTTAATATAAAACATGAGTATTCTATTTAATTAAACATGCAGTTAAAGAATATATACAGTTTGCAGAGGGATGCTCTGTGGCTCCTCTGCCCCTCCATGTGTCATCAGGGCACTGCTGTCTCCTTCTTGCTGAGCAATAAACTGGCAGCAACTTTAGCAGTGCCCTTGGGGATGGTGCTGGTCCCTCCCCTTCGCTGCTGAAAAGGACCCAAGGCTTATTAAGTCATTTGGCCCCTTGGGAAGATTTATTCCTGTGACAGAGTGCAGATGACGTGGCTCTGCCTGTGCCATTGCTGAGCCTCACACCCCAGCAGGGCACCCCTGTGGGCTGGAGGTGCTGTTATCTCTGGTGCTGTATCAGACTGTCAGTCTGGGTCATTAAATATCTCCTGGGTCTTCTCCCCTCAAACCTTGCCTCATTTTTCTTGGCCAGGCAATTCCTCCCACCTTTGCAATTGTACTGAGCGCGTTTTGTCACTTGCTGACTTTCAGAGAGCCGCAGAGGCCACACCTGGGATCTGCAGGGCAGTTGGCTTCGTCGTGGAAGACACTGTGGCATTTCACTGTATTGCTGCTAGTGCTGTCATACAGGCAACACAGATGCTGGAGGACACAGTCCCTGAAACTTTGACCCAGACTGGCACCAGGCAGGGTGATAATGACCCAGCGGGGCTAAGAGGGGTCTTTGCCTGATCTGCTACAGAACTGCTGAACTCATTTGTTCCCTGCAGGATGCAGATTCACTGCCCTGGCTTCTCCGCTGCACCGTGTACCCAGAACGTCCCTGGCCTCTCCACTCCCATTTGATGATCGGCAAAGCAGAAATAGTGCTTTTATGCCTCCTGCATACTAGCTTGGGTGACTTGCGTAAAGAAAACATGAGCCAGAGAATGAATCCAGAGTGCAAAATGTGCTGGTTTTTATGTGCTGTCTGTGCTAGCGTTTAACCGTGCCTCAAACGAAAATAGCAGACTTTGGGGATACTTAGTAGTTCCCTGCTCATCAGCTCATAACATTCCTGTTCCTATTGTCTAGCAGAGACTGTCTGAGCTGCAGAGCAGTTTCTGCCGCCTGCTGTAGATGTACGGGCAGAGCAGGGGTCCTCTCCCTGCCTCTTGGGGGGCGTTTCGTTGCTCTGCACACAGCTGTGCTGGGTGAGAGTGCACCATTTGTGTGAGTGCACCCACCACAGAGTGCCCCAGGCTGGGCCAGTGAGACCACAAAGCCCAAATGACTCAGCATGCAGCCACCATGCACAAACCACTCATACGAGCCACCTCAGCAGCTTTTGCTTTAAACCTGTGAAAATTATTTTGCATGTTTAACACTGCTGTAGTAGCTGCAATGGTATTTACAATCCAAATCAGCCAAAATCTCTGCCAGAACTGTTGTGAGTGGGGGCCTTGTAGAGTCAGTCTCTGCTTTCACTCAGGAGTGAGAACGCAGCACTCTCAGGGGTTGCCACGTTGGTCACGGCTGTACAAAGAAATGCTCATTAACTGGCTTATCCCCCTGAACGGGCAGCAGAGTGTCTGCCAGGCACTCGGAGGCTCCAGTTGGCACAGACAATTCTGCTGGGCTTTTGCTGGAAAGACACAGGATCAGCCCTCTGGAAACTCCTGTATGGATTATTTCCTGTCTGTCCTCACCATAAGTCACTGCCACAGAACTGCAGCCAAGCACTCTGGATCGGTCACGAGTAAGGCAGAATTAGGGAATGGCTAGGGAAATCCTATTGCAGCAGAAGCAGAATACCAGGCCCCCTCTCATCTCTCCCAGCTCCTGCAGGTTGGTCTGTTCTGTGGTGACTCGTGTGTAACCTGTGGAGCGAGCTGGCCTCCTGCTCTGACTGGGAGCAGCGTTTGTCTCTCGGCTGTAAGATGGGGGGCTGGTGAGCTGGAGAAATCCACGCTACCTTGCAGCCCTGTTGTTAATCACTTGCAGTAAATTGAACTCGTGGAGTTTGTGTGACAAGTCAGGTGAGAGTGATGCAGCAGATTTATCAAGGTTGTGTGGCAGTGACTGTCCCAGGTATTGCTGTGCTCCCTGGGGTGACAGGCAGGTGACACGATGAGCTGAAAAGGTCCACGTATGTCTGCACACGCATTTTGCAGGAGAAGTATCTTAAATGGCAAACCTGCAGGTTTCAGACTGTCCTTGCAGCTGGTTCTCTGTGTCTTTCTGGTGAAAGTGCTTTGCTGAGATGTCTTTAATGTTTGGTAAATTATCTTGTTTGTTTTCTCTCTCACCGTATCTGTTTGCCAACACACACTGCTTATTGCTCCACAGCAGCGGGGAGTCCTGCTTTTGGCATGTTTATTTCACTGATGTTTGGGTTTTACTCAAGTGGATTCCCAGCAATATTCCCTGCCCATGGGTTGTGTCTCTGCCGTGTGTGGACTTGGATAGTGTTTAAGCAGAGGCAGGAAAACCTCTACTCAGTAAAAAAGTAGCTGCTGCTCTTTCACTGAGGTGAGCTGGGGTGTGAGAAAGCAACATTAATGCTTACTAGTTTTTAGGCATCAAAGTTTGTAAATCTACAGTCTGAAACTTGTCCACGCAGCAAAATGAGTTTCTGCAGCCTGGTTTGCTCTGTGCCCCTTCAATCCATTAAAACTCATGCTCCCTGTTCCCCCTTGGTTCCAAATGCCTCTATCCTGCTATGTGGAAAGCTGCTGTGTTTTGTTTTCCTCTTGCCAAGCCTGGTGCCTCCTTAACAGACGAGTGGGCTGAGGCGAAGCCCATCTGGGTGGGAACTGGGAGTGAGGGGAAGCGTGGGAGGAACAAATGCTTCACATCATGAGATAAACTTGGTGAGTTTGCCTTAAAAGCTCCCTGTGGCTTCAGCACATATTAATGGCAGCACAAAAATCCAACCCAAAACCGAACCAGCCTGGAGATCTGTTACCAGAGTGCAAAACCTGGTGACACGTGTCAGTGTGTCCTTGCTGCGGTGCCTGTCGAGCCCCCCAGCACCCAGGGAGCTCCCTCATCGCTGAGCCTGGTCCTCCACAGCAGCCCCAGCCCCGTCCCCCACCGTCTGTAGGGCTGTGCCAGCACCAGGTACCATCCCTGCAGGAAGATGGCTTTTGGAGCAGGAGCCGAGGCTGAGCGGGAGACTGGGAGGGGAGATCCCTGCGTTAGGGAGATGTCATAAGGTGGGGAGGGGAGAGCAGTGTGGAGAGCTGATGGTGACAAACCTCTGCTGGCGAAGTACAAGAACATTTTGCAGTTATCTGGAGTCTTTCACCTCAGGCTCTCAGAGCTCCTTAGAAATATCAGCTAATTAAACCTCCTGTGTTAATTAACCACACTTTGCTGATAAGAATCCAGTTTGGAGAGCAGCTGCCTGTTCTCCAGGCGCTGCCAATGCCCTTGTCATCCCGCAGCAGCGAGGAAGGCCTGGGTGGGAGGATGTGGCTATATCTCACTGTGGTGGCACCTGGAGGTTTGGGAGCCTTCCCTTTGCTTTGGAGACCTTTTCCCAGAGGAGCTGGGGGCTCCTGTGTGGATCAGCCAAACTGGAGTGTGGGAAAAGCCCCGTGGTGGGATGGGACATCCCTCTGGGTGATTGCCGCAGCAGCGCGGAGAAGTCCCAAGATAATGAGAGAACAACTGGATGTGGAGCATGAGACTGAGAGTGATGAGAAGGTAATTTTTATGAGGCTGTTCTGAGTCTGTGCAGGGTGACTTACTTCTCTCCGCCAGTCTGCGTTTGGGATGACATATATTATTCATATAGCAAGAATGGGTGTCTTCCCTCCTGGTTTTCTTATGAAAATATCTTCTATTCATAGCACTGCAGAAAGTGTGATATGATTTATCTGAAGGTACAATCAGAATTTTTTAAATATTCCAGAGCTGTAGTCAGCAGGGAATGTGGTGGTTAATATTCATGGCCACAAGCCTCCAAGATTTTTGAGTCACAACTATTTCTTAGTGTACGAGGCAAGAGAAGTAGCCCTGAGTGAAGAGTGGCGGGACAGCTCCTGGCTGCCTCAAGGCACCCCAGTTGGGCTGGGAAGTGTCCCTCCTGCCCTGGGCTTCCTGATGGAGAGGTGATGGGGCTTGGCCGTTTGAGCTGCAAAACCTCTGGGCAGGTCTGAGCTTCCTTGTTCCTCCTCCTTCTGTAGCCTGGGGAGGGGGCTGGGGTGAAAGTTTCCCTGCTGTGTCCTGGTGAAGTCCCCCTGTGGCTCTTGCCTTGGGGCCCAGCTTTCCCTGCGTGTTCCTGATGACTGCCCTTGTTGCCTGTCAGTGATGTCATAGAACAGAATTTCAGGGAAAGCTCCCTAAAATCATGAATTGAATTCTTTCCAGCTGAGGGCTTTTACCATCTCAGAATTTCAGGGAAAAGAGATCAGTCTGTGAGCTCTGCCATAACCTGCGGTTCTCATTTTGCCTCCAGCGACAGTGTGACCTCATTTTGAAAGGTCTGAATAACTTGCATTTGGCCCCTGGATATGACACAGAATCCGACTCCTTCCCTCTTTATTATACCTGTGGCAATAATTATTCTCCCTCTCCAAACATAGCATTTTCCTCTCTAAAAGGGCTTTTTCTCATTCTCATTTCCATCCTGGAAGTGCTGGTTTCTGTTCTATTTTTAATGGAAAGGCTGGAGGGCAAATGCAATTAAACCACAGTGCATGAACTGTAACTTGAAATAGATTTTAAAAAAACCCCAAACACCACCTTGTCACTCGCAAAGGACTGGCTTTCTAATCTGGACTTCATCACAAGCACAGGTTTCAGTTCATGTGGTCAGACCAAGTGAGACCAGATCTCAGAGGATTTGGGGCGTAGTGAATTGAGCGCGTTATTGAAGGAGCTCCGGGCTCCAGTTATCCCAGAGCTGGAACTGGATGACAAGGCAGCACTCAGGATCACTCCTGGTGTCATGGGGTGTTTTGACGGGGAGCCCAGCTGTGCGTGAATGTGGAGCTGCTCCCCTTGCACCCGGCGCCCGGGCTTATAAAGGTAAATGTGTTACCACCACCTCAGATGTGGCCAAAGGTGAGTGGCTGTAGGATGCACCTCCCTGAGGCTGCTGCTCCCCTCCTGTGCAGACCCTGTGAGCCCACGCCAGGGGCAAGGCGGCAGCTGGGAAGGATGGAGTGACCTGCCGTTGTTGCTGATAGATGGGATCAGTGACGAGAGGTATCATCCTTCTTCATTTTCTCATCATGTTGGAGCCGATGCCCTGCCTTGCTGCTGGAGGCTGCGCTCGTCTGTTATCGCTCACCTCCTCCTGATTTACACCAAATGTTACATTTCTGCCATGTAAAAAATGGGCCACACGTCAGCGTTGCTGATCACATCTTGGGCTCGGTAACCTCAGAGTGCCTGCTCCAAAATTATTCCGTAAGATCATCTACTGCATTAGTGATTTATCCCACAAACTGCACCGTGATGACTCAGGCTGGTTGTTGCAGACAGTTAGGAAGGTACGGCTGCTTCACTGAAATGGTGCATTTCCATGGAGAAGTGTGAAATTATTATTAAAAAATAGTTATTGAGGAATAAAATCTCAGCAAGTGCTGGGAAAAGAGCATCCGTTGAAGTTACTGCATTGAGCCCTTGCTCAGCAGAATATCCAGGATCTCTTGGGAAACTTCTTTGTGGAAGTCAGGACTCTGGATGGGCCTGACAAGGACTAAAACCAGAGACCCAGCTTGCTCCATATCTCATTTAGCATCCAGGGGCTCAGCAGGAGGGTGCAAGCCCTCAAAACTGACAAACCGGACTCATACAGAATGGAAAACAGAGTTCAGCTGTACCATCCAGCCTGATGTGATTGCTCTGCTGGTGTCCTGCTGCTGCCTGAGCCCTCCTCACCTTCTGCTTCACTGAGTTTAACATCTCTGTAGTTACTAAAAGGAAAAGTGTTTTTTTAAAGTCAATATACTTTCAGGCAGGAAAACAAATTTGCCTGTGGTTCTCCTAAATAGGATGAAAACTGCCTGTCACTCAGCAGTATGGTTGTGGTATTTTGACACTGGGAACTTCAGCTCTTTTATTAGCTGCAACTTTTCCCCTGCTTTAATTTCCTTCACCTGCAAAACCTCTTCAGGGACAGACTCCTGCAGCCCTGTATGTCTCCCCATTGCTCTCATCTGCTTGCAAGTGAGTTTGTTCCCTGGGGAGATGTCTCTGGGCTGTGGAGAGGCACAAAACAGGGAGTCAAAGAGATGTCTTGTCCATCATTTGTCTTTCCTGCTCATACCTTATGGGTGAGGAGACCAGGATGTGCATGAGCAGTGGGGATTGCTCCTGATAATTTCCAGAGGTGCAGTGCTGGCTGGTCAAATTCTGACATGTTTAGACAAAGTCAATTACCAATTCTAGAAAACTGTCCACATCAAAGGTTTAAGAATTGTACTAATTTAATAAGGAGTCACTTGTAATACCTTGTTACTTCCCCAGTTCTAATGATGCTTATCAGTCAGTGTTGATAATTAGTGTCCTGTGCAAGGCAGGAGCTGGTGCAGTGCCCAGAGAACAGATGGAAATCTCTCACTGTTGAGGCTGGAGAGACGTGCCAGGGACAGCGTGGTGGCAGCCAGGGGATGCAGTCCAGGCTGGGGATGCTTTCTGGGGTGGGTCACACTTCCACCTGCAGCCCCAAGGCAGCACAGAGGAGTCTCACCAACACATGGCCCCTGTTCTGTGCCTGAGATCCCTGCCAGTGGCTGTGGAGCAACCTGCTCTAGTGGAAGGTGTCCCTGCCCATGGCTGGGGGGTGGAATTAGATGAGCTTTAAGGTCCCTTCCGACCCAAACCATTTTGAGATTCTGTGATTGACTTGGCCACCTTCTGATGCCTTTAAGTTACGAAAAGGTTTAAGGGCAGCTACCAAGAGCTTTTATGATCATGAAAGCTTTTATAGCTGTCAGACCTTGAGACCATTCAAGCCACCACCCAGTGTAGCTGTTTCTGAAGGTGTCCAGGGTGGTTCCTCACCTGCCCCATTCTCCTGGGAATTGCTCCAGGAGGTGTCTGTAAGTGCAGGTGCAGAGGCCCTGTGCTACAGCAGTGGTGCTGCTTTGCTGCAGTGCAGGTAAAAGGCAGAATTGCAGGAAGGTAATAAACTGCCCCATTTACCAACCGATTAAACACCTATTTAAAGCCTGACTTGGCTGCTCAGGCAGCAGAAAACAAGGTACAAGGCGGTACAGCCTGGAACAACTGCTCGATGGCCATTCTGACTGCAGCTTTTCAAAAGTTCAGGTGCTGTTAATCTCCAGACTATGGTTTCGTCTTCCTGCAGCAGCTGCCTTTTGCATGTTTTTCTAATGTTTATAAGATGTTCCTGTTTTACTTAAAGTTCACAGCATTTAAATAATGTGTTTGAGCAGATTAAAAATAACACAAGATGCCGCCTCTCTCCAGGCTGTGGGAAAGACTCCGGTTAACAGGAAAATCTCCCTGTCCACCCTGCTGATGCCAGACTCCCCTCCTGCTGTACTTCATGCCACTTCATTTTTCAAATTGGCAGCTTATTGAAATTAAAATATTGTGCTTGTGTGTGTTGTCAGTAGCATTTAAGCCGTTCACTTTTGGAAATCTGCTAGTTCTCCATGGGGCAAGCACAGGGATAAATTCCAAATGATAAGTGGATGAAAGAGTCTTTCATCCACATAGTGAAATCCTTCCAAGAAACCTGCTTTAGAGGTAAAAAAACCTTAAAAGTCATCCAGAGCAGCTTTCTGGGATAGTTTATATTTTTGTGTAGTGAACAAAATTATCTCAAAAGAGATCCATTTAAGCTGGAAGTGTGCTGCCTTCTGTGGGGAGTTCTTTAAGACCTAAATGAAAACCTTAAGGAACCCACACTTACCCTCCAAGGTGGTGGTATTTTCTCGTCTGAAATAAATGCAAATAACCATCCTAGTGCCACAGATCCTGAATACAAATCTCTCTTGCAACCCCTTTTGGCTGAACTGTGCTTTTCTGTCCCAAAATCTGGAATTTGCTGCTTGCTTTTTCAAATCTCTTGCTGCCATGTTTGTGCAGTATCAATTGGAGGCCACAGAGAGCAGGTTTAGGTATCACTGCCAAAGATTTTAACACCTGCTGCTGCTGGCGGCACGTGCACGGCCCATTGACTTTTTCATGGCCAAACTTTGGTGCCAAAATTCATCTATTCCTGAATGAAGGACATTTCTAATGGAGCCAGGGGTTTAGAGAGGGAAGTGCTCCTGACCTAGTGCATGGGGCTCGTCTTTCAGCCAGTTCAGACTTGTTAATGTATTTCTTGCCTCATAATTAGCCTTTCCTGTCATGACTCAGGGCACATGTATTATCCCCTGCAGGGCCTGCGGGCTGGAATTGGTGCTTTCCTGCCAGTGGTGTAGCTTTGCTGGAGGAGGGGTGTGGGGGGTGTCTCCTCAGGTTCAGAAGCTGCCAGAGCTCAGCTGCAGACACCTGGGAAAAGGGCTTGGAGGAAAGGATACGATGGAAAGCAACTCACACTGTCAGGTTTGGAGTCAAACAGAATAAAACTGAGAGCTTTTAAAAATTCATGGTTGTGTTAATGCTCTCAGTCAAGTGTAATTCAATGTAGAGACTCAATGGATTCATATAAATACTCTGTGGGAGCCTGTCAATCTTCCAGGGAAATGAACCCCCAAACAAATGAACAAACCTTTAATATCTTTGGCTCTGCCTCTTTCAAGAGCTGAGCTGGGGGCTCTGGAGAAACATCCAAGGGTCTCTCCGTGCCTGCATATTTCCGTCTGGAGGGCTGAGGGAGAACTCCTCACACCTTCGTGCTGCAGCACAGACCCACAAATCTACTGATCAGAACACGTCCTGGGCTTTGAATGCCAGCAGATGGAGATGCTGGGCTTGGCACTCAGCTACACCCACCAGGAATTCCTCATGCCCCTGCCTTGTCCTTCAGCAGCTGCTGGAGGTACAGGACCAAGAGCTGCTGGCCAGTGCTTTGCTGTAGCTGGATCTCTCTGCTCTGGTCCCTTACCTGTCGAAACACAGACTGCCTGACACAAAATAGTTGTCCCAGCTTCAGAATCTGAAAAAAAAGGGGTGGGGGATGATGCTGCATGCACGACTGAGCGATGGATGGCTGTCCCAAAGGTGAGCATCTCCTCCACAGGAGAGGTTTTCTCCTACAGCTTGCACCTCCCTGCCAATAAGTGTTGGAAGCCAGGTATGTGCAAACAGCACTGAGACCCAGAGGAACCCACCTGGGCCCTGGTCAGCTCCCGCACCACGGCGGGGGCCTGGCAGTGGTGGGTTTCTGGCAGCTTGTGGGAGCCGGACAGTGCCCTGTGCCCCCGTGTCTCCAAGTTGTGTGTCCCGAGGGCTGCAGTGCCTCTCGGGGTTCCCACACATGGACCAGGGCACTGCCAGAGGTATTTCTCCTGGATGTCTTCTTAGGAATTCCTCTGTGGTCATGAGCAGAATTGGGAAAATCGTCTACAGCAGAGTGAGAAAGGGAGGATAAGAGAGTGCTGAGCTCATTTTTTCCTATTTGTGGGAGTTTTTTTCTCTTTCTTTTTCTCAGTTGAATCCCCACCTTCTCACAACAGTTGTTGCATATCACTGTAAACTTCATTTAATCCTTTTGTGAAGTTAAAGTAAATATGACTGAAAGACAAAATACATGCTGTACTTGATGTAAGACTAATGACACGTCCCCCAATTATCTTCAGCGGTGCTATAGCTATAATCAAATTTAGAGAGCAGCTGTGTTACTCAGCACTGCTGACAGGGATGCAGTGAATTAGAATTGATGCTGCCTCTCGTTAATCCAGCAGCAGCCCAATGGCCCCAGTGGGGATGTGCTCATCCACCCTCGGCACAGCTCCACACACCACCAGCAGCACTGGGCCATCACCAGGGTCTGCTCTGCCCCTCAGCCTGGCGCTGGCCCACTGCCAATCCTCCACCCCAGAGCTGCTGCTCCCAGCTGGTTCCTGCACGTCCCTAAATGTGGTGGGAAGTGGGACAGAGCTTCTAGGCATCTTGTCCCTGCTGGGCTGCCATGCCCTTCTGAGCCATCACCTTGCATTGCCCGTTCCTGACAGCTCCAGGAAAACAGAGAATTTCTTCTGTTGGGCTTCAAAGTCAGACAACCACCCGAGTTACTTTTATTTTTATTTTTTAGCTGTAGCACAAATAGTTGTTTGAGTAGAGGACTCATTTTGGCTGTCTGTTTTCTCAAAAAAAAAAAAATCTCTCCAGCTCCCTGCTGTCCCGGCTGCAGCAGGACGCCGGCCGGAGCGTGGCACCGCAGCGGGACGTGTCCATCAGCAGCAGGGAGCCTGGTGGTTTAATATCCCCAGAACGTTCTGTGGTGCTCTTGGGTTTTCACAGTCAGTCTAATAGTGGTGTTCAAAATAATTGCTATAGAGGGAGAATGTGCCTTATCACAGGGAGCAGCACACGGACAATGGAAGCGTTTCAGAGCATATTTTTAGGACAGAAAAAAAATCAATCTAAATCTTATGCTTTTTCATCATATGCCTTGAGCAGTGAAAAGAAGGGAAAGGGGATCAGCATTTTTGCTGGTTGGATGGGGCTGTAAGAGACATGGTCTGGTGGAAGGCGTCCCTGGGGTCAGCAGGGGCCAGGGCAGCAGATGCACCCAGCAGGAGCCGCAGTGGTTTTGCCTCTCCTTGGTGCCCGCTTGGGAAAGTCAAATGTTTATGTGTAACCTAAAAGAAAAGCTGTTCTGCTGCTGTGAGCTATTGGGTAATAAAACAAGGAAAGGCACTGCAGTCAATAAAAGTAAATTAATAACTAGAGACAACAAACCCTGCTTCTCTGACTGGCATAAAGCAATCCTGTGCTGAAGGAAGAAGAACTGTCACAGTTTATGAGGAGGCAGGTCAAGTCCAAAGAGGAATGGGCCATAGCATTTTGTGGGATATTTGTGATCACGTCTTTTTCTTCCTAAACCTGTAGGGTTTATTCGCAGCACAAGCCAAGCAGCTCCACAGAGCAGAGGAGATCCAGAGCCCCTCGGCGTGGTGGGTGCTGCCCACAGCCGGTGTGAGGCTGCCCACACCTGCCCTTGCGGTTGTACTGCTCATGCAGCACAAATTAGGAGGCTTAATTATTTCAATAGAGGTTAATTACATCAGTCACTACAGCAAATCTCCCGTTCATGCCATGCTTTCCACTTCATTTAATTCATTACCCCCTGTGACAGTAGATTTCTGCATAGAACTGCTCCTTTGTATCCCACGTTCCTTCCAAGAGCGATCCTCCATGCTGGCCCTTTGCTTGCTTTGCTCTTGTTCCTCTCGGTGTTCCTGGTGGCAGTGACAAAGTGGTTTGGTGGGAGCACGTGGGAGCAGCCTGGGCCGTGCTCTGTGCCCAGCTCGGCATCGGGTCCTCGCCCTGCAGGGACGGGCTGTGAACCCCACGCTGTGTGCCCTGTGCTGGAGCTGAGCAGATGGCGACTCTGGATTGTGCACGTCATCCCCTTCCCTCGCTGAGTACATCACCCCCTTTCTCTGCTGTGTTTGTCATCCCCTTCCCTCGCTGCCTCTTTGCTCAAAACCAGCACTTGCAGGTACGTGTCCTCTCCCGCCTGCCAAGCAGGGTGCCGTGCTTGCCCATGAGCCTGCTCCCTCCTGACTGCCCTGGTACCAGACTGCCCATCATGGGCAAGTTCAGCCAGCTGTGCACCCCTTGCAATGATTCTGAAGGAGCCATTCCTTGTAGTTTAATGTGTTTCTGTAAATGGCAGAGTAAAGTTCTCGGATGGCATTTAATTAGTTTTACTGTGCCTTCCCTACTCGGCAGAGATGTATCATAATAGCTGAAGGATTCATGAAAAAACATGTTTTAATCAGAAATTCAAATGCAAACCAAGACAGAACAACAAAGATCTGAAAATAAAAACAGAATTTAAAAAATTGCCCCTATGAAACTCAGTGCCACAGGCACGTGGTGCTGCCGTTAGCCAGAAGCCCCAGGTCTGACCCAGCTAATGCTGGACTGCACAGTTAATCCCCTGGAGACATGGTGACTTTGGGAAGGACGTTGGCCGGGCTTCTCCAAAGGCTCGCAGTGACCATGTAAAGCTGGTCCCAAACTACAATGAGCTTGGTGCACACTGTCATTCTTTGAAGCATGATTGTCATACCCTGGGCTGAGCCCAGAGTTTAATATGGGACCGCTGTCAAGGTGCGCAGAGCAAACCTGTGTGGGCTGTACAGAAAGGGTGTTTGCCTTTCCGAGGCTTTCCGGGGCTGCCAAAGCCTGGGGAACGGGAGCTCCGTGCTACCGCCTGCCTCCGTCTCTCCTTGTTCTATTTTGTTTTTAAACTTAGTTCATTCCTCTGTCACTGCACCTGGGGATTCATCATTCGTGTGTCTCCAGCTTCTCCAGCTCCCCTGCACACGGCGTAGGGGGAGATTTCTACAGTTGTGTAGCCCCAGTGCCCAAACTGTGGCTGCTGACATGTGCAAGGGGGAAGTGAGACATTTCCCACCTGTTCAGCTAGTTTGCGGCTTCGTGGGATATTTCCTATTTTTAACTGTAGCTGCAGTTTAAGGAATAAATTTGTGAAGTCAAACATAAGGTAACAACCAAAGGAAGCAGTTTTTTAGCTGTGGATCCATCTGATCTAGTAGCTGGTGAACATTTTCTTTAGCATAATGATACTTCTTAGGGTGCATTAAAAAATCCTGCAGTAATGAACAGACACTGTTCCCAGTTTTCAGTCTCATCATTAGCATTTTGCTATCATTAACCTGAAAATGATAAATTACTTATAAAACAGATATTTGTTTGTTGGGCATTAGCAGGTCTAGTTGTGGGGAGGGATGTGGAATTTGGTCTACAGAGTTTTGCATCGTGAATATGAATTGTGTGTGGTTCTGACACTGGAGGTCAGCCAGTATAAATCAAGCAAACGTTTCCAGATTTTAATCTGAATTGAGACTTAGAGATTTAAAGATATTTAAACTCCCAGCCAGGTGTTTACTTGGGCTAGGAATCGATCACTCTTGTTGTCTGCAGGTGGAGGGACCTTCCACAGAGGTGGAAGCTGCTCTGGCTGTTGCAGGTAAGACTCTGCCTTCTTTCTTCTCCTTTCTGACACTTTAGCACTTTTCTTCCGGCCAGGCTTTTGGCAATGCTGCCTGTGCATTTTGTCCACTTGTGCCAGCCCCCATGGCTGCTGGCATCCTGCTCAGAGTGCTGCAGAACCAGAGTCCAGCTGGGATGCTCGCTGGGATGCCAGCCTTGGCTAGGAGCACTGGAGGGGCACACAGAGCACTTCAGCTGCCAGAAAATTAGATTCATTTATTTGGAAATCTGTGGTACACAAAGCACTTTAATAAACACATTCATCTAAAGGCCACATCAGGAGAAACAGTACTGCCTGTTCCATCTCGGATGCCAGTTTGTGGGGAATGCTGTTGCTAACATTTAGCAGGAGCTCCAGGTCACCTTGATACAATCGAGCTAAGACACATTTTAATGGCTGTTTAATTAGATTTACCATAGGGAAGGTGCCATGGAAGAAGGCTGCGTTTCTGCTTCCAGTGCTTGAGATGGTGGCTGGTTTAAATAAAAATGCAGATAAAAGACTGCAAGTGATAGAAAAAGATGAGGGTATTTTTTATCCCTGTTCAATATAATTTTTTACCTTTGTTTGAGGGATGTGTCTGCTCCTTCCCTGCACTTGCATGGCTGGAAAATCTCACGCCCCCGCAGAGTGATGCTGTTTCCTGCCTGCCACAAAAATGCAGGCTCTCCTCAATGTGTGATTTTCTTTCAGGTGACCTGAGCTTTGAGCACCTCACTGTAAGGCTCCCACACTCCTCAGAAGCTGCTCCTGTGTCATAAAGCAGAAGGGAAAGAATCCATCTGATTTCCAGTAGCAATACCCAAATGTTATGGCAAACTGGTCCCTGTATTAGAGAACAAATAGCTCATGTTCATCTCACACCAATTTTGATTCCTTCATGAGTCTGTGGGAGACTCCAAGGAGCATTTTGTAAAGTGGCCAGTTGCTCCTCCGTAGGAAATAAAACACTGAAACATATTTCTGTAAAGGATATGACATCTCTCCCAATGGATTTATTAAGAAGACCACAAGAATAAAGAGTTATAAAACCTGATCCAGTCGGCAGTTCAAGCTGTGTAATTGATATCCATTATTTCCCATTGACTGCTCTGCATGACTTTGCTTTCTGTAGCATCAACAGATTCTGCCTCTGAGCTGCTGGGGCTTGGCAGAGAGCAAAGCCAATAGCAAACCTGGAGTATGAATCCCAGGAGAGAGCTGAGATGGTTTTCCTCAATTTCTTCCCACAAATACACACCTTTATCCTAATTTACACAGTTTCTCAAGTCACTAAATCTGCACAGGGCAATACAAATCCACTGTGGCTTTGCTGAAGCAGGGATTGGGCATCAATGTGGTTTCCCCAATGATACAATTTCTCCTCATCTTCTTCATGGCAATTTTATATTCTTTACAGAAATAGGGTTATTATAGTAATGAATTTACTGAAACAAAACAGGCAGAAAAGGGCCATCCCCACAAATGCAGATTTATCCCATGCCAGAGTAACCCCAGCTTGTTCCAGGCCCTTCAGTGTCTGTCTGTCCGGAGCATTTGTCTGTCAGCTGGCAGGAACAGCACATTGCTCCTCAATGCTTCCTCAGGTGATTTCAATACTGGATTTATTTTGGTGGATGTTAGAGCAATCAAGAATAACTGAGAGACCGAGGGTCACTGGGTGCTGGCTGTCCCGAGGGCTGGTGTCTGCTCCCAGGTGCTGCAGGATCCCTGAGGAGGCTGAACACAAGGAAGGGCCACGTGCCTGTGCCAGCCGCCTGCCTGTGCCCCTGCACAGGTCAGCTTTAGGCAAACCCATCATTTTCCCCTTATTACTCAAAGCTATTTTATGCTATTGACCTCCTGCTCCTGCCTCCTGCAAATCATTTGCTTTTCCAGATGCTTCACTACTAACTTGTACTATTTCTACTTTTTTTTTTTTCCTCCTTATCTCACCTCAAGAAGGAGAGGGATTACCTCATTTCCACTGCCTTGGAAATAAATCCTCATTATGGATTTGTACCTGGGGAGGAAGAAGCTGATTTCCACTCCCAGCCAGTTCTGGGCAGATATTTGAAGGTAATTGTTCAGTCCAGGGACATCTCACTTGTCTAATAACCGTAAAGAGCACTTTCATTAGAGCCAGGTTTGGGGTTGGGACTACTGAGAAGATATTTATGGGGAAGATATCATTTCAGAAAACTAGAATATGGACATCAAATTTATGTTTTTATTTTAAGGTGGAGCAAAGGGAAGGACCTAACATGGAATAAAAGTCTGAGTGCTGGTGGGGGGCTCATTCCCAGGCTGCACTGCACTGCTGAGAGTGCAGCTGCCTCCTCACAGTGCTCACTGGATTGCTTCAGGTTTGTTCAAAATCATCCTCTGAGGTGGTCAAACCCAGCAGTAGCTTTTCCCTCATGCTGTAGTTGTGAAAACTGATGTGAACTATCGGACATCAGTGGTGTTTTTACTCAGGATCCAGAAGGTACGTCTAGGTTCTGCCTCCCTGAACATGCTGGAACACGAGGCTGAAATGACAATGTGATGAGGCCCTTTTTTCCTGGCTAATTGCTGCAGGATGAAATAAGGGTCAGAATAAAATGTGGTTATCTGCTAAATGGCTGCTGCACCCAGCTGTCAGGCTGTTCGCTGCAGCTCAGAATATATTGGCTGTGGCAGCTTTCGGATGCTCCAGCTCAGGGCAGAATTGCGCAGTGATTTCTCTGGACTTTGACAGAGCTGGGGCTGAACTTCTGCTACAGAGCCATCAGTGATGGACTAGACAAAAATGAACAAACAGCCCATGAGAACTTTCTAGAGGAGAAATCGGGGGTTCGGTGTTGCAGATTTACCCCGAGATACACCCAGATGAGCAGAGGTGTGGGACAGACATCCCTAGCTCTGAGGCTCCAGAGCACTCGTGGTGTCTTTGTGAATGTGCCCTGCACTGCTCTGCTGCAGCTTTGGAGGTGCAGGGACCCCTCAGCCACCCACTCAGCATCCAGCTGGTGGTGAAACTTTGATCAAAGTTCCTTAATGATTGATGAAGAATGGCATCAGATTAACACAACTCGTTACACTGTGGGAGCACAGTTGTTTAGCACTTGATGCTTCAGGGCGGGGAGTTCTCACACCATGAGCTTCTCCTCAACCTCTGATCCCACCCGTGGAAGAAGATACAAGGATTTGTTTGTACAGGTCCTGATCCCAGTGAAGTGGAGAAAATGTAAATCAGACTGAAGTGCCAAAACCAAACGTTGTAGAGGAGTCTTGGCCATGCTGGAAGCACACAGCTGTTGCCCCAAGGGGCTCAAGCCACTGAAAAAACCCTTCCAATGTCAGTAACAGCTGGGGCCATGGGAGCAGGAACTGGAAAGGCATGATGTCTGGTAATTACCTGCTGTCTCGCATGATTGATTTCAGGAGCTCTTTTCTCGTGCTGCCAGTCTTGTTGAACATTTTCTGCTTCTGCC
Organism: Rhagologus leucostigma; assembly: GCA_013397725.1. Classification (NCBI taxonomy): domain Eukaryota; kingdom Metazoa; phylum Chordata; class Aves; order Passeriformes; genus Rhagologus; species Rhagologus leucostigma. The sequence continues at coordinate 321,013 of VZTD01003450.1, forward strand.
TGATACCACTGGCCCCGAGCAGGGCGGGTGATTAATCCCCTGCTGCGGCTGCCGGTGAGGAGCCTTTCTGCTGCGCTCACGGGTGGATCTCAGGCGCTGCACCTGTCCTGGGGCTGCTCATTGCAGGCAAACATTGTCCAGTATGGAACCAGCACAGGAGATGGAGCCACAGGCAGTGCAGGGAGGAACATTCCCTGTTCAGCGTCCTCACTCCAGAGCTCCTTGGCTCTGTCCAACCTACAGCTGCCTGGGGCTGTGCTTCAGCCCTGAGCCATAGCCTCTGGTAAATCCATGGGCTGTCTGACAGCAGGCAGGAATGGTAACAAAGAGAAGCAGCTTTCTTCAGTGTCTTTAATTCCCTTCACTTTTTTTAGAGGTCCAGAAATGGAAAAACAAGAGAAAATCATCACAGCTGCATCTCAGTGCCTGTGCCACGGTGATGGCACCGGGGATGTGGCCTTGGGCCCTTCAAAGCCTCTGCAATCACCTCTTTACTTAAAATGTTGTGACTTTGTGTTGTCCAAGGCCTGTATAACTTTGCCATTTTCTAACAACCTGTACATAAGAGGAGCGAGCATTAGAAAGGTGTAAAGCTGGATATTTTAAAGTTAAACTGAATCCCAATCATGGTTTCCTTCCCATGGAGCAGTTTTAGATATAAAGAAGATGATAGATTAAGTTATGTTTGATTGACAGATTTAAATTGGGGCTTCTTTCTGCAGCCTCCACATCCATGCTCTAAATAGGAGGCTTGGGATTAGGGCCATTAAATTAGTTTATTGAAAAAATAATATATCAGGAACAGATGAAAATGAAAAGAGAGAGAAATGCAAACTGAATGAGTGCTAAAAAATTATTAAGGTAAGGTAGCAAATGAAATAGAATAGCACTAAAACTAGATGACAGGTAAAAAATTCTCCAAGTGGCAGCGTTGTGGAGCTGGGCTTTCAAACTGTGGAGTTAAAGACAGGTGAGCTTGATATTGCCAAGAGCTGCTCCGTGCACCCAGGCTGCCCAGTGCTCAGCTGTCTACCCGGGGGGATGGGAGAGGGATGGAGAAAACCAAAAGCAGGTCATGGATGGAGATGATCCTCCAGCTGTGCTCACTGGAGGCAGAGATGGCTCCTCCTCTCAGTCCGTGCCTAGGTCCAAGGGAATGTGCCCCACCAGCGGGTGGTGGGTGAGTGGCCCACGTCTCCCGCGTCTCCCTCAAACCCAGGCAGAGACGGGTTTCTGTCTGCTGGCTTTGGGTAACTTCTTGTAACCTCTCTGAGTCTTTGTACCTGTATTGCCTCCTTCCCTCCTGACAGTAATTACTTACAAGGCCGTGGAGAGAGATCAAACCCTGCCCTCTCCTTTGGATCCTTGAAATGGCCTTTTACTGCACTCTCGAGTCTCCTTAAAGGAAACAAAACAAACTGCTGCAGGTGATTGCAAGTAAAGCTATACTCCTGAGGACCTGCCTTTTCTAGATAGCCCTGTATATGAGGAGTGAAACATTTCCTGGAGATTTGATTTCATCTCAGGTCTGGGGAAATTCTGTGGTTCCACACACAATCCATCAACACCTGCCCAGAGAAGAGCAATAAATTAATCTTCTTCTGGAGCAGCAGTGCTAACTGCCTTCCCTGCACATGGAAAAGAGCCAGATTTGGGTCAAAGGAGCAGCTTTCAGCTTCTCCTTCCCCTCCTACCGTGATCTGTTTGAGCCAGGCTGCTCTCCCAGCAGCTCTGCTCCCTCATGCCCATACAGCTGTGCTGTTTGGCAGGAATTGTTGCTGGCTTTTCCACAGCCTTTGCTTTAGACTCATTATGATGATAGTTGTTAAATCTCTAGAGCAGCAGTGTGTGTCCACTCGGGTGAGCTCAGTGTGCCCTTGCTGACATGTGCAGCCTGACTCAGTGAGTGTCACTGTCCTCAAATGCAAAATGCCTTCGGGTAAGCATGGGACTTGTGCTCTGTCTCAGGGCAGTGCTTCCCAGAGAGATGCCCTCTTCATCCTCCTCCTCCTTCTCCTCATCCTCCTCCTCTTCGCAGGGCCAGCTCCTGGGATCACTCACAGCCGCGTGCCCAGGAGGGACTGGATCTCAGTGAGGTGCCAGCTGGTAGAGAAGAGGCACATGCTGATGAAGGACAGCATTGGTCAGTGACAGGAGCACAACTCCACGGCCACCAGCAGAGGGAGAGGATGGAGATGCAGCCTCTGCATCCGTTTTCAAGTGGTTTAATGACATCACAGCACAAAGGGAAGAGTGTGAGGAAATGGTGTAAGAGAACATATTCTCTCATGTTAAATCACCACTCTAGGTCCTGTTGCCATTGGCAGCCTGAGGGATATTTTGCAGAGATGCAAAAACACATTGTAAATTAGGAAAACAAGAGAGAAACCAAACCAAAACACCATATTGTGTAAGATCATATCTCTTGATACCAGAAAAGCTTCTCAGAATGAACCACCTCATTCATGTTTACTCTTGTTTGTTTGGGGTTTTCCATTTGAAGAAATGGAAAAGATCTCATTTCTATCTTTCTATAAAAATAGCTGTTGTTATTGACGTCACCTTTGTAGCCTTGCCTCACTGCCTGCAGAGGTCAGCAGAGCCGGAGCCCTGGTGGAATGTGAGCAACCTTGCTCCTTCCAAGGCCAGGAAAAGAAGAGAAACGTTTCATGATCCTTAAACTTGTTAAATGCAAAACTTGAAAAGTCTCACACTGAAATCTCAGCAGCCTCAGATAAGTTTTCTTCAGCCAGCTTTGTTAGTTCTCTGCAGAGAAAGCTAGTTAAGGAGGAATGAATCCAGCCCATAATTACTGAATTTCAGTCCATAATTCCTTCAGGAAACAGCAGCAGTTCACTGAAGCGCACTCAGGCTCACGCTGAAAGGAGAGAATTGCAGGTGTTTGCCCTTTTTGAACAGTTATAGGGGAATATGCAAAGAAGGCCTGAAACAGAGGAGGTGAGTGCTGGCAGCACCATCACCCAGGTGTGGTGACACGGTGCTGTCGCTGGCACAGAGGCTGAGGCCTGCACGGAGCTCGAGTTCCCAAACAGCTCCAGCTTCAAAGCCTGAGGCTTCAGTGAGAAGGAGCCCTGGGTGACTGCTCAGCACCATCACACTTTCAGTCATTTTTGCTGCTTTTAATGCAACTGGTCTAAGCTTCCCCAGAAAACCTGCAGGAAAACGAGGGAAGATCAGATGTGACATTCCGGACTTCGCATGTGAAAAGTAATCGGGGAAAAAAATAGGATAAAGCAAAGCACAGAGAGACCCGTGGTTGTACTTGATGTGCCGAAAGGAGAATAGAGAGACACAAAATCATGTGCAGGTCAGTTTTATACAAAACATCAAAGACAGGTGGGAGTGACTGCTCCTGGGCGTGGCCGGCACTGGAGAGCAGCAGCCAGGAGAGAGTTCAGAGCGCAGCCACCCAGGGAACACAGCAAAAACAGCAAGAACATTCACATGCCCTCAGCATGAGTGAGAAACCTGAGCAGTGCCAGGGAGCAGAGCTGCTCCTGAGGTGGGAGCCCCCAGGCTGGAGGGCAGCTGGGTGGGAGCCCATGGTGCTGGAGCCGTTGTGGGTTCAGCTGTGGTGCGGGAGCCGCAGGCTGCGGGGAAAGGAAAGGCTACACAAAACACAGACAGACATTGTGACCCACGTGCAGGTCCCCGACCTCCACTCTCTGTGGCTGAGCTGCTCTGCCATTAAAGGCCACCTCCTGCTGAGACCTCATTAATGGGGAATGGCTGAGGCAAATCACAAAATTTTAAAAAATAGCATGAGGATACAATTAAAAGCAGCATCTCTGAACAGGAACTGCTTTACCATGAATTGAATGTGCCTAAACCTAGTCATGGTTGAGCAGAGCTATTCCACTCAGCACTGGATAAACTCAACAGCAGAGTGCCCAGAATCTGATTTAATTTGAAAGAATACAAAATTATATTTCTCTGCTGATTTTCCAGGTGGCAGGATTAGATGCAGAGCTTTTAGTTTTTCACTACTTCCTTTTAACCTAATTTGACAGGAATGGCTTTTGGTACAAGGCAGAATTTGCTGGGTGCTGCAGCGGCAATAATGGAAATATCAGAGAAATGGCAAAGCACGGTTGGGGAACACCATCCCTCTGTCTGGAATGCACTGGGTTTGATAAATCATGAAGGCCAAGTTTTCTGGAAAAGCATAAACCAGGGAAATTTGCATCTCTAGTGGGACATTCGCTGGTCCACCAAAGCAACCCCTCCTTTGGGGGAGACCAAGAGCTGCAGCAGGATCTGGCAGATTTGGTGTGTGCTGGCCTTCGTGAGGACATGGGAAGGAATTTTTGCAGGGCTGGCACAAGCATGGCCACAAGCATGACGGCTGCAGGGGAAGGAAGGGTGGTGGCCAGAGATAGTGCAGCCACAGGGACACCCTGCCACGGCATGCAGGAACGGGAGCTGCCCTTCCTCCCGGCTTTGCTGATTAAGGAGCTCCTTTTCTTGGCAGTTTGAGCTGGAATTAAAATATTGCTGGGAGAGAGACACTCAGGGGCAGGCGAACAGCTTGTTCCCAGCTGGCTCAGCACTTTCTTGTTTGCAGTTCCACCTACCAAAGCTCAGAAAAGGCTCCCTGAAGGCAGCTGGGTGCTGGACTGGCAGCCCCTTGGAGCCCTCGATACCCAGCAGCCTCTGACGCCTGGCAGCCCCTCAGCTGGAGCGTGCAGGGGAATCTCTCCTCCTCCTTTTGGGAAGGCAGCAGGGCTCCCATTGTGTATCCCTTGGGACAGACGTGGAGGCACCAGAGGGGTGTGCTGGCTTGGAAGTTCATTTTGGCTGCTGGGGTTGCTGGGTGCTTGTGGGGCTGGGGGAGGCTTTGTCCCCTCTCCAGGGAAGAAAGGGGATTTTCAACCTGACCTCCAAACTGGAGGAGCTGGGGGACGTGTTTGCCCCAGAGGGACACCAGCTGGATGGTTTAAAGGCCAGGTTACTTGACTGCTCCTTTTGGCCCTCTCCCAAGTCCCACACCCCTCTGACTGCTGAAGTGATGAGCTCCTCTGTGCTGTGGGAGAAGGGACAGACTCGGGTTAATGACACCGTGCATGACTGCCACTGCTCTCCTCCCGGTCATTCTGCCAGGCCCTAAAGAAATGGTTTGCCTGGGAAATGGTCTGTGACTTAGCAGGCAGCGTGCTTGTGAGAGGCAGGTTTCTAATGAATCCTCAAACTGAGATTTTATCCCTGTAAATGCAACTAGGTCTCAGTGTCCCTGATTAGTTTCTTGTGACAAATTCCATCTGTCTGCCTGGGAACAACAAAGACCTAAAAAACCTGAGCACCAGCCATGCAGCCAACTGCTCCCATGCTGGGCTTTGTCATCACAGGAAATCACTTACAAAACAGGAGACTCTTCCTTGTTCCATTCATTTTCTTGGGACTATTTGCCATGAAATGTCACCTTCTCAGATGAAGAAATGGGATTTATCACAATTAAGGGAGGCTTTGACATATCCCTTTAAGTGAATTAAGGGTGCTTTAATTCTGAATTTGCCCAGGGCTTTGTTGGTGCAGCGGGAGTCCCTTGCAGTTTATAACACTTGGAAACATGCACATTTTTGGGCAGTTGTTGGTATGATTTTGCTGCTCCCAGCAGTGTGGGCTGCTGAGGTTGATGCAGCACGTTGACAAGGAGCGGCTCCTTGTCAGCATGCTGGCTCTGGACATTCCTCAGGAATGCAGAGAGAGAACTCTTGTGCTGGTTTGTTGATTGATTGAGCGGTTTACTATGTATTTTGGGGTTTTAAAGTCACAATACACCTGCGTCACTGCCCTCGTCAGTCACCACTTTCCTGCAGTGCAATTTTTGGCTGAGACACGGAGGAGCCGAATCTGTGACACGTAGGTTCTGAGGCACACGAGTTTTGCTCCACAGATGCTGGTGCAGTGGTTGCAGGGCCCTGGCATGGTGAGGGGGCAGGTGGTGGGGGGCTTCCAGCAGCACTCCCCACCGTGGTCTCACAGCCTTCTCCTGCCCTGGCACTGATGTCGCTTGTTCTTCCCTCTGGCCTCCACCTGCAGTTCCCATTCTGCAGCCAAGAGCTGCGTCACCAGCGCCGTGGCCTTGGCCCCGTGTCCGGGGTGTGGCAGCAGCACTTGCACCTTGCCGGCGCCCTTGCACAGTGTCTGATGTGGCCGTGCATCACTCCGAGCCCAGTGCTGGAGCTGGGTGTTGGGCTCGGGTGCTGATGCTCTTTCCTGGTCTCCTGAATGTTGCTTCAGCAAAGGGGGATTAGCATATGAAACACCCCACAAAATTGTTGCATTTTCTGTTGCCATAGCACGAATAGGAAACCTGGAACGTGGGGTGGAAGCTGGTGAGTCACTGGGGTGAAGCATTTATCCCAAACCTCCTGTCTTGGAAAACTTTTGGCGTGCATGAACTTTACAGAGCCAACAGCCCTCGGTGGGAGTTACTGGGACCAGTTAGTGTGTCCAGGCTGTTCATGCCCACCGTAGGCTGGTGTTACCTGGTGTTACCTGGGTTTTTTACTTGGTGGCTCAGGGATGTTCCACCAGGTTTTGGAGCTCGAGCGGTTCTCCAGCTATAGGAGGGCAGCACCACCTCGACCTACGGGAGGGCCCGGAGCCACGGAGGGGCCACCGCGGTGGGCTTAAAGCTGCTGCTCGATCTCCTGTTTTACTGAATAAAGGAAAAGTGATGTAAATGGTGTTGAAATGTGGAATTGCTGGCAACGCTCTGCCATGCTCTGCAGCACTCGGCTGATGTTTAACCTGAAGCCCCGCTCAGGTGAATGGGATTTGCCTGTCTGAGGGGTGTGTGAGGCTAAGGCCAGGCCAGGCCAGCCTTGGGGATGTTTTCTGCAGCTGGAGATAATGTGGGTTTGCTTGGTCAGAGCTCAGCCTGCAGCAGGGTATTACCTTCCAAAAAGGCTTGTTTGGTTGGTTGAAGTGAGATGTTTCTGAGAAAGATCCTTGCAACCGCTCAAGGTTAAACTAAGAATTGGCACAAAGTGACATGGGGCAGCATTTGGGACTCAATACCTGAACTAGCCAAACCCTGAAAAAAGAGTCCAAAACAGAATTCTTTTATTAGCTTTTCCTTGGCACTGACACCTGCAGACTTTTATCTGCAGCTGTGTGGGAAGAGCTCACACTGCAAATGTAACTCCCGCAGGATGGGACTTTGAGGAATCAGACTGTGTTTGAACCCATCCTGGAGAACGACCCAAACATGCTGACTAAACAACGGATTGCAGAGAACAGTGTTGCAACAAACAACATGATTAGAGAAATTTGAGTAGCACTTGATCTAAAACAGTACACAAAGGGTATGATTTTTTTAATGCTATAGTAGGGAAAACCTTCTCTACATAGCTGAAAGCAAGAAGGAGGTGAGCCCCAGCCTTCAGATTTTGCAAGTGTGTGATGCAATCTAGCATTGGGAAGTTGCTAAAATATACTGGGGCACTGCTTCTGGTTTGGGTTCTGACTGAGCTTTAATATCTTACAAAAATTAGGTTACGTTATTCAAACTCAAAGGGTTTCAAAGTCACAGCAAAGCTGAATTTCTCTCTGTAACAGCAGCCTCAGGTCGTGCTGGATTTTGTGCCAGACCAAGCCGGGTCCTGTGAGGAGACTCTGAACTCTGCTCTGCCCCATGACGGAGTGGGTGTGTATGGCTCCAGGTATCAACTGCAGACAAAGAGCAATAATTGCACCCCTAAAGCCAGGAGGAGCTTCCTCATCTTCTGCAGCAGGGCCTGGGCTCAGGCTGGAGGTGGTGGAAGGTTCCCCCACCAGTGCTGCCACAGCCCGTCCCCGCTGCCGGGAGTTAACGGGGCTCTTCCTTTCGCTCCGTTATGGGTATCCACCTGTGAAGCCGTAGAGGGTAGAACAGTAAATCTTATAATCAAATATTAAATTATACCTAATTTATTTGCTTATGGCAAACTGTAAGCCCTGCAATCAAGTGTGTAAGGGCTTCTGTCACAAGCTCTCCTGGGAATCAGGGGACGTGCCTGGCAGTGCACCGGGGGGGTTTGCTGAGCCTCGGTCCAAGGGGACACAGGCAGGGATTGACCACTCTAAACCTGGGGGTTCCCAGTCACAGAGACCCTGGGGCAGCCCCTCAGGCAGCCCCGTGGCATGGGCTCAGGTCTGCCTGGTCCTTGACTTTGATAAATATCTCTCCAACCTCATAACACGGTTTTGCATACTTTTACTGCACCTAAAACATTCAGTGTTTAGGAAGAAGTTTATTGTTTGAACCAGGACGAAACCAGCATGTGTTTGGCAGCACTTTCTGCATAATATATTAGTTTTTTACTTCTGTATAAAATCCTTCAAGTGACCTGGAATTTTTCCATGGACTGCACTCTGCTCAAGGTTTCAATTTGCCTTAGAGTTGTACATTTGTCCTTGTCCTCTCTGTCAGCCCTGTGCCACCACCCCGCAAACTGGCTCAGAAAATGGCACCAGGGTGAGGGTGCAAATCAGAGCCTCTCAGAAAGTCTGGTGGAGGGAAAGGGTCTGATGGCTCCCAAGCATATTTCTAAATGAAAAATTGTGTCTCGTACTTTACCGTTCAGGAAGAGGGGGAGAAAAAACCGTGTCTGGATTGGAATATTTTCAGCATTTGGGATGGCAGGTGAATTTTAAACAGAACCCAGCTGGAATATGGCCAGTCTGGGAAGCACAGTATGGCATTTTTCTCTTCCCTTTCCACTATGGTCCAAGCAGAAACAGCAGCAGGCGGAGAAAGTACTTTGAGTTGTGTCAGGTATTGTGAGGTGTTTGTGTCAGATTTTGCCTAATTCCTTGAGGCATTAAAGCATCTCTACTTTGCAAAGACAGTGGAAAACCACTTTTCCATGTGCATGAGTGTTTTAAAAATGGAATTTTCCGACGACGTGGGAGAGCAGCAGCTTTCACACAGCTGCCTGCTACCCCTGGGAATTCCTTCCCCCGGAGTGATGGGTGCTGGCCCCCAGGGCCAGCTCTGGCGTGGTCTGGCAGTGTGATTCCAGGGGGACGGCGCGGAGCAAGCAGCAGCACAGCTGCCTGGTGTGCAGCGCCGAGGAACTGCTCCACGGTGTTTCCAGACGGATGTTTTGGGAACTGATGGCTGTAGAATGAATCAGTGACCCGCCCCAGAGTCGAGGCAGTGCTCAGTCACTGGAAGAAGCGGGTTTTCCACGGAGGAGGATGCAGGACGTGGTGTTGAGCCCCAGCAGCTGCCTGCGCTCGCTCGGATGATTCTCCCGATGATTGTCCCGATGATGCTCCCTTTGCGTGGGCGCACAGAGGAGCCGCGGTCCGGGAGGTGCCGGCTGGCTGAGCTCTGATTCACTGTCCAGCCCCCACAGCTGGGAGCCGTGAACCAGAAAATGTCACTGCTTCCCACGGCAGAGCATGCTTGTGCCATGCCACAGGCACCAATTCAGGGTGCAGCTCAGTGGGAATAAGGGGTTTTTTCAGGGCTGTGTATTAAGATTCTGGTCACGGCCCAGCTTTTGTTTTTTAGCAAAGATAAATGGTAACTGTGCCATCTCCCATTGCCTGCAGTATTTTAGAGGCTTTTCTTCTCATAAATAGCCTTGTCTGTCCCTTCAAAGTGACACTGGAGCATCATTTTGCTGCGTGTGAGGCATTCGTGCTTTGAAACCCCAGACCAGCTCTTTTCTGTGAAAACCACACTAACACATCCACAAATCTCATGCTTTACAGCTTGTCACTCACATTTAACCTGCTTTAGAGCAGAGGTTTCCCTCAGCAGCTGCAGATGAAATATGCTTCATCTGTGACTGTTTTCACAAGCACAAGGCCCCCCGATGCCAGTGTGAGCCGGGGCTGCCAGGGGCACCCAGGCTGCTGCTCTAATGGTTTTCAAAGCAGAGTCTGTCCCTCTGGGCAAAGCAGAGCAGAAGCTCAGCTCAACAGTTAATTTTTAACTTGCCTGTTGCTCCATGGTGTGGAAGGGAAGCTTGCCAGGGAGGTGTTGCTGTTGACCAGGGCACCCTGTCTCCCCACACACAAACACGGCTGGGCGAGGGCTGGCCCAGCTCTGCTTTGGACTCTGCTTTGGACTCGCCGAGTCCCTTGTGTGCTGGATTTCACCAGAAACTGAAGGGCACAGTACTGGGTGTTCAGAAACCGGGGAACATCCCCATCTCCTCCTGAACACTGTGGTCAGGCTGAGCAGGGCCGTTGAATTGTTCCAACCCCATCTTTTCATGGACAGAAGGGTTGCAAAAGCAACCCTCCATTTTTTGGAGACATGGGAATGGGTGTTTGATGAGGGGACAGAGGGTGAGACCTCTGTGTGGTCTGCTGTCACTGACACCCCCTTTGCTCTGGGCTCTCTCTTTCCAGCACCTTGAGAGTTGCTCCCCACCTTCCCCAGTCTAAGCCAGAGCTTCTGCCAAAAGTCTTGTCCTCAGTTTCTGTCCTGCCTTTCCGTGGCTTCTCCCCAGCCAGCGGTGGTAGTGGGGAAGCACCAGCACACTCCCAGCACGGCTGCTAGGCAGGGCGTTAGACAAGGCAGATAAAATTACCTGTTCAGATGCATGTTCCTCAGGATGCTGGGACAGGGGGACACCCAGTACAGCCAGTTTGACTCATGGAGAAGAATTAATGGAAACGCCCGGCTCCTGGAGGGAGGAAATTCCTTGCACAGCCTTTTCCTCTGTTTGTTGTGTGGGGAGGCTGACAATGGGCCCTGCGTCTGGCCGGAGCACGGCCGGGCTGGCTCGGAGAGCGGCGTGTGCCGGCCACAGACGCCGAGTCTGCAGCACCAGGCGCTCAGGAAGGGCCCGGCACCACCGGTGACGGCACTGACGGGTGACAGCACAGCCGGGTGACCTGCCCTCCCACACCTCTCTGCACACACCGCGGTGGGACCGCGGAGCACAGCACAGCCTGGGCACCCTTACTGGCAGTGCTTGGCTTGACCGTGCCCTCCCTGACATGTGGGCTGCCACAAACACCGAATCACTGGGGATGGGTCCAGGTGCTCTGAGCCCTCCAGGTGCAGCCCTGGAGATAAGCAGAGCAGCAGCACAATGTGGGCAAGGGCCCTGGGATGGTTGGACATTTGTACGCCAAACTCTTGTTGGCCAGTGTTCCATGAGAATTCATTGCAGTTTTTGCTGAGCCCACTGTAAGACACATTCCTAGAGCACAAACCTGCCAAAGCAGCAGACAGGCTGCAAACGAGGAAAATTGCCTTTTTTCACTGTAAATATCCAATAATCACATAACTTCTTAGTAAGTGGCCTTTATTTATCAGGGATGCCACTTGGGCTAATAATTTCAATGTAATGAGACAAGAGGGACTATAAAATCTCCAAGTCAGAGGATCTTATCAGTCATGTTATGCAAATGTTGTGAACAGGATTGTCTGGGCAATCCTAGGACATGCCAGCAGCAACAGCTTCAGTGGGTGTTGATTTCAGTCTGCCACAATCGTGGCTTCTGCCAGATTTGCTTCCTTCTTTCAAGGAAAGGCTGTTGGCAAATGATCCCCCAGGCTGCCCAGGTCACTGGTAGCACTGGGGAGCTGGGTTTGGTTCTGGGGACTCAGGTAGTGACAAGGCTCTGCCAAATCCAGCACTGGCCCTGGTACAAGGGGTGCATTGTGGACACCTCAGTGGCCCAGGGCAGGGGAGCAGGGAGCAAAGCCCCAGCAGCAGAGCCTGGGAAGCAGCAGGACGGTGAAGAGCTGATCTGGTCCCTGCAGGGTATTCTCAGAGCATCCTTAGCAGCAGGCTCGTCAGGTCCTGGCAGGTAACACGCCCCAGAGGCAGGTGGGCTTGGGGGCTCCTTGCCCCGCTGGCTTCTGTTGTGTTCGTCGAACGAGCAGCTGCTCTGATGGGAACACCCACCAAAGTGAGGAACTGCGTCCCATCCTGAGGGCCCAGAGAGGCTGGGTGGAGCAGAACTGCGCCAAGGGCAGGCAGTGAATGGCCCTATTCGACCTTTTTTGGAAACAGCCCATCTGGAGCAGTTTTTGTCCCTGTGGATGGTTTGTGGGGATGTGTCACCAGTGGTGCAACAGCTGCAGCGAGCGTGGGACACTGCTCTGGATGAGGTCGAATGCTGAAAAACTGGCAACTTCCTCTGGAGCAAATCTGCCCTGAGACAGATTTTTCTGAGCAAGGGCAGTTCTGAAAAGCCTTTGGAAGCTCTTTCAAACAGGTTCATCCCAAAACAATTTACTCTCTGGTCTTCCTGGGAGGGGAAATCACCATGCATCCCACTCCAGCCATAAATAATTATAATTGCCCATTCTATTAGGTGACTTAAAAGATTATTTCCAGTCTCGCTGACTTATTGGCAATTTGGAGTTCTTACTGTAGGCAAAAAAACTGTAGCTGGGCTATCACTCTTCCAAGCTGCTTTATCTTTGTTGCTCTAAGCAGAGTCATGGGAATGTTTTTATCTAAACCATCAGGTTATTAGAGGACAGACTTATAAATAACCAGTCTTTGCTATTTTTAAGTACTTTCAGCATTTTCTATCGTGATACTACAACACAGCTTGCAGAAAAACAGTCCAATTCTGCTGCCAAAGCTTCGTAACTTACTTTTGTTTCTTTGGGTGATGAGGAGCCAAGTCCAGGTTCCTTCTCTGCTCTGCAGAAATGTCAAAGGCTGACGAGCCATGCTGCCCACCTTGGCCCTGAAACATCCTTTTCTACACCTTTCCTTTCTCATTGCAGAAGATGTCATTCTCCTTTGTAATAGGAAACTATTATTGGAGAGAAAACTAATATTGGAGTTGATTAACAATAAATTTGGTGAGGCCTTTCTGGGGAAATGACATGGTTGCCATAGCAACTGTGGGCCAAACTGGTGCTGCCAGGTGGGATAGTGGAGCCATGGGGGGGCCAGCGGCTGCTCCATGTCCTGAGAATGGGCTGCCAAAGCCACACCTGGGGAATGAAGGACAGGTGCAGGTAGTCTGCTCCTAGACCAGGTCTCTATGAATTGACAAAAAGAGTCTAACCCCACCACTCCAGGAGAACTGAGCATTTCAGACAAGATAATTTGTATTTACTTCATAATTTATTAATTTTCACATCACTGTATGCAATAAATTATAGTCAATATAATAATAACATTGTCATAAAATATTGCCATGAAGTAAGTACTCATCTAATAGTGACTGTAACCTACACAGAGAAGAACTGTAGTTATTATATTTAGAGTTTTAGTGTTAATGGTAAGTGAACACAATATTAGGGAACTTCACAGTAAATTCAGGGAAATCTGTCATTATTATTGCTTCTGTGCAAACGACTTTTACTGCACACACACAGCTTGGGAAGGAAAGGTACAGCTGTGCAGAGTGTCTCTGGAGCAAATGCATTCCCGGAAGGCTGAATTTACTGCACCACATGGTGCATTTGGGTGCATTTAGCAAATGCAAAGCGACCGTGGTCAGCAGCTGATCGGTCTGCAGAGCCTCCCGCCAGCCACAGCACCAGGGCTCTGCACGGGCTCAGGCTTTAAGGAAACAAGTCTGCAAAGGCAAAGCACACAGGTCAAGTCAGTAACACCAAGTCCATTAGAAGGTCCCGAGCCACACCCGGGCATCTGGGTTTCCCCCAGCTCATCCCATGGCTGCTCGGAGAAGCTTTTCTGCCTTCTGCTGGGAGCTGCTCTCTCTCTGTGAGCCTCTGGCCACCAAACTGCTGTCCACACCGATGTGCCAGGGGCACCGATGCTGTCATGGGCAGCGATGCTGCCGCGGGCACTGATCCTGGTGTCCACACCAGTGCTGCTGTCCACACCAGTGCTGCTGCCCACACCGGTGCTGCCGTGGGCACCGATGCTGCTGCGGGCACTGATGCTGCTGTCCACAGCGATGCCGCGGTCAGCTCACAGTTTGCGGTGGGGCTGAAGCCCTGTGGGTGGTCTGTCCGGTCCCCAGTCCCACGGGGCAGCAGAGCATGCTGAGTGTGGTAGGAGGTCACAGACAGTCCCGTCACAAAATGTTCTCCATTTCTGCTCCCTCCGCCAGTTCAGTGAACTTTAATGGAGTATTTCCGAAATGTCAGGAACTGGAGCAGTTTGTCTTTTCTCCTCTGCTTTAGTGCCATTAGCGCTCTCGTTTTTTCCTCCATGTCCTGGTCCGTGGCGAGGATTATCTTGGCTCTTTCCTCCGCCTTCTTGTCTCCGGAGTTTCTGAAGAGTTTCTGCAGGGACTCCTCGTTGATGCTTTCGAAGATGTTGGCCGCGGCTTTCTTGCGCAGGGCCGTGTCGAAGCGGTAGCCGTGGACCGAGGGGCTCACTCGCAGTGACGTGGACATGGCTGGAGTGCTGGAGCTTGTCTTTGCTTTCATCTATGTGGGTGCTGCCGGGTCTGCCCTGGGCTCCAGTCGGAGGGATGGGTGCTGTGCTGGCTCCAGGACTGGTTTTTAAAGGCGGGCTGGAGGAAAAGCCGGAGGGCTCCGGTTACAGTGGTGAGATCACGATGATGTCAACACCCAACAGTCACAGGCAAGTTTAACAGTTAAGTTGCCAATTTTCCTGTCCTGCGGACGAGATGAAAAGTTCTGTCTGCTTCTGCAAAGGAAATGGCTTTTTTTTTGACCCACTCCAGAACAAACAGGCTTCAACCATCGCTGTGGGACTGAGCCAGCACAGCCCAAACTCCACTCCTGCCCTTGCGTGCAGAATGTATCGTATCATAAACATAGTAAAACTCCAGGTGAGAACTGTTGCAATGCTAGCAAGAGGCTGGAGCCTGTGCAAACAGCCAAGAACTTGGCTCTGTCTCCGTCAGCAGCACTGCAAACCTGCTCCTGTCTGTGCATGGGTTCCTTTCTGCTGCTTCCCAGCAGACGCAATTCATCTTTAGTGCACATAGAGCAGCAGTTTCTAATTGGCAAGTGCTGTCCCAAAGGCAGGTGATCCATGACATCCTCTGAGGTGACTTCCCTGGGTGCTACACCCTCGGCTGCCCAGCTGCACATGGCAGTGGTCTCTGGGGAGCAAGAAAACTCATTTTGCTGCCCTGCTCCTGCCTCCAGTGTCCTTTTGCTTAAATGTCATGCTCCTTGGTGCTGGAAAGAAAAGTCACCTCTACTCCAAAAGTCTGTGCTCTCCACACCACCCTTGGCCAACGACAAGCCCTTGGGCTGGGAGGACTCTCTCTTAGTCATATGCGTTAGTTTTGGCTCCTGTGAGGAGCCAGGGAGTTGGACTCGATGACCCTTGTGGGTCCTTTCTCACTCAAGACACACTGTGGACAGGGCATGGCTGCCAGCAAGGGGCTGGCTCTGACCACCGGAGCTGCTGCTGGGCTTAGACACGTGGTGCTACTGAGCACAATCAAATCCGGCCCAGAACAGCTGTGGGTTCAAAAGTCACTTAAGGCCAGGAGCCAGAGATAAGTGTATTTTGGTTAATGTTTTAAAGCAGCCGGATGCTGCAGAGGCTCTGTTTGGAAAACTAGAAGCTTGTTTACTGTTGTTGCTGACCTCATTACTCACCCTTGCTGAAAGACTCTAGGAACAGCCTCTGCCCCCATCCCACTTGGACCAGGGGTTTCCCTTATTTACCAGAGAGCTGCGGAAATTACCTCTGACCACGCTGAAGAACAGATCCAAAGAAACGTCACCCAGATGCTTTTTATTCCACATTCCCTTTAAAAGTTCAGTTGGTTTGGATAGAGGGAGGGGATATGTCTGAGCCATACACCTCTCTCCGATGGTCAGAGGGAGCCAGTGGAGAGGTGAACACACCTGAAGCCCGTGTGTAGATGTTTGTGCTGGCTCAGAACAGAGCAGGGGATTACCTGTGAATTGTTGCTCACTAGGTGAAGTGCGAGCAGGGCAGGAGGCTGCCTGGGCCCCAGAATGACTGGCAAGCCCAGTTCCATCCGGGCTCAGATCAACTTCCAGCTGGCCAGGGCTTGCCAGGCTTTTATCCTTAGGAGCGGGAGTGGTCTCACTTTCCTACCTGGGACTTGGGACTCATCCAGTGGTGCTGCTGGGCACCTCCTGAAACAGCCCTGCACCCTGCAGTCACCATATCCTGCCAGGACAGTGTTTCCCCACTGCTGCCGGGACTTTGCTCCGGCACAAGGTCTCTCTGCACGTGCCATTGCTTCCTGTGGTTCTGAAATTATTTGAGTTACTTTTTACAAGTTTTTCCCAATTTCTTTTGTATGTGCTGGATGTTCCGTGCTTCAGTGTATAAACATCAGCCTTGCAAATCCCTGGGATTCTTCTTTCACCAGCCAGACATGCAGCTCTCACCTTGCCATGGTCTTGCCAAATTGGTGAGACTAATTCATCAGCTGCTTGTTCAACATTTGCGGGACTGATAAATCCACGCTGAAAATAGGACGGTTTCAGTGTGGCTGGATCTCTGCCTGGGAAAGAGCGCATCGTTTATAGACTCCACTAGCATGAAATGCGATGGGGCAGTAGAAGGAAGCAGGGCCACATGTGCTGCCCAACCCTTCCTGCTCAGAGCTGCCCCGAGCACTGGGGGGAAAACCTGCCTGAAACACGTGCCCAGATGAAATGCTGGAAGTACTTTGCTTCACAGAACAGATAACACAGTGTCAGGGTACTTAGGGCAAAATTCAGTGCCAGAAGATCAGCCAAGATCTTGTGGCTGAAGAAAACAAACCCTTTTGCATCTGCTGGTCAAAAACAAGAGCTGAGGCAGGCTCACGTGCACCTTGTTTTCACCACTCCCACTGCACATGGAATCACTCTGCAGGTATTTGCAGAGATGTGGCTGACAGCATAAATTAGCAATATCTGTGGAAGATACAAGCTCAGAAAAGTATCTGCCATGGAAACCGAGACTAAAGCTGATGCTTTAGGAGTAAGACATCAGAAAGCTGCCAAGATCAAGCACGCGTTCCTTGTGAGCTCATCTCGCACAGAGCAGTAACAAATGTCTTTGCCCCTTCAAGCTTCTCTGCCCACTTTGTATAAATTTAGTTGTGCTTGGCTCTGACAGAGCGATGAAGCATGGCCTTGTCTGGTTTTTTTCCAGTAATTTTTGTTTATATCGGTCCTTTAATACTGCTTTCCCAGTAATGCCTGGGAGGAATTATTCATGTGTTGGATTGGAGAGCAACTTCGGAGAAGATGTGATTTCTATCATCGTCCTCCTGCTATTATTGTGTAATTGCTTTGTGAGACACAAACGCTCCATTTCACCCGTTAATGGGAGGATTAATTCCCATCCCCACCGCCTGCGGAGGGGCGCAGCCACGTCTCTAATCGTGCTCTGCTTCTCCCGGCGTGACGGGCTCGGGGCACTCCGGGCAGAGGGGCTCTGCTGCCAGGACAGCCCCCAGCCTGGGCAGGGAACTGGCAGCCCCAGGGCAGAAGGGCGAGGGAGGCTGGGGCTGCCCTGGGTGCAGGGGCAGCTGGGGCAGCCAGTGCTTGTGCCACAAACTCTTGCAGAGAACTTGCTTTGCCTTAATGTAACCTCCAAAACCACTCCAAAGAAGGTAATCCGGGATGCGTGGCCGTTCCCCGGGGCATGTTTTGCATAGCTTTCCCTTCACTAGCTGCTGCCAAAGCCTGCACGGCCTGTAACACCCATTTGGGATCAGAGGATGCAGCAGCCCCCATGGAGCATCTATGCTGCCCAGACCTTCCCAGCCAGACATGGGACATTCAGAAACTGAGCCTTTGGAAGGGCTTTGGAACAGCAGAGGAAAGTTAAATTATTGCCTTAAAATATAGTGTGTGGGTGGGGCAGTCACTTAAGAGTATAATTTGATGATCCTTGTGGGTCCCTTCCAACTCAGAATATCCTGTCATTATCTGTGAGATATAAGAGATATAGATAGATATAGATATGGATATATAGATATAGATATATTTGCTTTGTCTTCAGGTCCTTTGGTGAAAACTTAAGAATGGAAAATGTCCAGGAGCCTCCAGGCGATCTCTGCTCTTCCCATCCTTTCCCTAGCTTACACGGTCTGGAACTCTGGCTCCTCACAGCCTTCGCGGCTGCCACCAGCCTGCAGCTGGGGAATCTCAGCCCTTCTCAGGAGCCAGAAATGCCCATCTCTACCAGGAAAGGTCTCCGAGATGGAAAGGTTTCCGAGGCTCTGCAGAGACAGCTGTGGCATGGCTCTAAGGTCAAGAAGGAACGGGTTCATTGTGTTGATCTTGGAATCCAAATTCCTGGGAGGTTGTCAGACATCCAGGTCGTGCGAATGGCGGTGCCTGCCCTGGCTCCAACCTGCCTACAGCCTCTTTCCACTGGGACTTGTCTGCCTCTGGGACTCCACCTGAGATTTCTGTTTGTTTGGCTGTTGCTTGGGTTTTTCTGTGGTTGTTATTTCTTTAATAGAACATCTGGGAACACTTGTCCAAATCTCACGGCAGGACGCTGTACCCTTTGCTCACAAAACCAAGAGCATAACTTGGCCATCTGTGTTCCTTGTGACTCCTCCTGTGGTCTCCAGTTCGGAGATGCAGGACGGGGCAGGTACTTGTCCCCAGTTCAGAGGTACAGGAAGAGAGGGATATTTGTCCCCAGGCCAAAGGTTTGGGATAAGGAGGGTATTTTAAGGGCATTTCTGTTGCAGCTCAGTTGCTGGAAAACACAGGTATGTCTCAGACAATCCTCACACAGCTCCCTGCCCGAAAACAGGAAAAACACACTGGTTTTCAGACAACAGAAGGCACGATTGCACAATTAAGCCAGTAAATTCCATCAGAAAATATTTTAATAGGTGGAAAAATAAGGACCGGCCTAAGTGAGGGGAATGCAGCCCCAGAACTGTGCAGAGCAGCCCTGTCCTGCTCTGGCCCAAGGAATGGCTGGACCTGGGTGAGCGCTGGCTGAGCCAGCATCGCTCTGTGCAGGGAGACCATATAAGAGTAAAGTCTCTGGTGTTACTGATAATGAATGTCTCCTCATTTCTCATAAATTCTCTGCTAAATGTACGATCACCAAGTTAATAATGCAGTGCAGGACATAACAGATAGCCAGTTACAGTAAGTAAATCACGTCTGGTAAGAAACAGAAGAGACACAGAAACTTCTGGCACTTTTACCAGGCAGAACCCCTTGGAAGAAGCCCTGCATGCAGCAAAGCAGAGCCGAGGACACATCTGGTGTGGATGCTTGCTGCCACAGGAGACAGGAGGGTCTGGGGAGGCGAGGGCTCGCTGTATAAGGAAGCCATGGGTGCATTCTCCTGGTGCTTGAGACTTCCGAAATCCATCTTGCAAAGAGAGACTCTGGCTGCAGTGCTCCCCACATGTCATGGGAGATCATTCCTGAAATACGGTGGCAGGTTTCCAGCCAGAGCATCATCACAAGAAGAGGAGCCATGTCTGCAGGGATGCACGATGCCGCCGGGGCGTGGGGCAGGGTAGGAGTTTAGGTGGGATAACTCCGTCAGGTGGGAGCACGACCAGCACCCTGAGACGGCACCAACCCGCTGCTCGTGCAGCCCCGCTCACCGGGTCCTGCTATTCCCATGGGAGCCGGGGAAAGTATTTGAATACCCTGACTTCAGCATCATCCTCCCGGGTCAGCAATGAAAGCCCGGACTTTCGAGCACGAACGACCTTTTTCTTTCTCTGCCCAATTTCCTGTTTGATCTTCCTGAAGGTCCCTAGGACCCGTCGCTGGAGAGGGGCGAAGGCAGAGCTGTCTCCAGCTGTCAGACAGCTCATTGTCTGCTGCCGAGGGGACGGGCTCACGGGAAATCCTGCTGTGGGGCTGGGCCAAGGGGCTGGCTCGGGTCATTGTCACGGCCCGGCTGGCAGGCGACAGTACCCGACACACGTACCCCAGTGCCCCGCTCCTCAGGGCTCTAATCTCTCTGGAGCCGCTTCCTCTGCTGCAGAAGAGGTGGCAGACAGGATATGCCTTTGTGCCTTTGTGCTGCTCCGGCTTCTGGGGGTCTGCGGTGCCCCCGCCGCTCCCAAAGCCCCCGTGGCTGTGCTCCAGAGCAGGAGCGGGTGCTGAGGGTGGAGGCAGGATGGTGGCAATGCAGTGGTAAGGGTGGTCAGGATACCTGGGGAGGGCTGTGGCAATGCAGAGGAGATCCTGGGCTAGGCAGGGGGACAGGCTGAGGTTTGGGGATGTGTAGCTGAGCAGCACTGGGAGAGGAAAACCAGGAAGGGAAGGAGGGAAACAGCAAAGCTGCGCCTGTGGAGATTTACCAGGGAATCAACTGCTGCGTCAATCGTCTGGGAGATGAGCTTGGCACTGCGGAGTTATCAGCCTCATAGCTCATTTCTCCACTAACAAAAGAGTTCCTGGGAGAGAACAGATGGTGTTTGGTTCCTACCACCATCTCTGGTGGCCCAGAACTTCGCTTTGTAGCTGCTAGAAAAGCAATTTCTGTGATCCCCTTCCCATCCTTGTGGCCGTGCCTGAGCCACAGGGGCTGCCGGCTGCATCCGGGTTTTTGGGGGTATTTTTTGCATGCTGAGGCCCTGCTGCAGATCCTCCCCAGGTTCAGCTGGAGCTGGCTGTGCCCCTGATGCTGTAGGGGGAAGGGAGCTGCTCCATGGGTGTCATACAGGTTTGTGTCTGGGCTCTGGCCGTCCCCAGACGGTTACGGCAGGTGACTGAACTTCTGCCAGTGGTTGTTTTCCGCAGAAAACTGCCATGAGCTGTACACGTCAGCCCTGCTCAAAGAGCAGCAACAGGGCTGTAAAGCCTATCTCTGGGACAGGCAAGGCTGGGAGTTTCAGGCGCCAGACCAGTGTCGCCTGGCACAGGTCTGAGCTGAGCAGAACTGGAGCAGGGAGGCTCCCCCGAACCGTGAATCATCTGCGGGGCACAGACCCGCTCCGTACAGTCACAGAGTGCTTCCCCTGTGTCCTGGCCCCAGGCAGACCCGCCAGCCCAAGTGCCGTGACCTCGACACGGAGTAGCAGCCTGCTGACAGCCCCTGCTCCCAAACATGTTTAACTCTCACAGCAATGCCTTCTAGATGCTTCCCCACAATCAGTTACAGTCCCAGTGACTGATGCCTTCTTTACATGGGAGCCTTGTCTTCGTTCTTGAGATCTGCCCTTGACTTGCTGTCAGGTGTCAGTGTGCGGGGGCTTCAGGCTGTCTGTTGGGTTATTTATGCAGCAGTTCAGACAAAAAAGAACCAGTTTAGAGCTGCCAGTAGATTTTAGTTCTGTGGGAGGGGAGGGAAGGCGAGAGGGGTGACACTGTGTGTAAGGCAAGCAGTGCTTTGCAGCCCCTCTGGCAGGGTCCGGCTGAGCAGCAAAGTGAGCCTGGGCAGTGACAGCTCCCAGTGTGGCTCTGAGCCCTCAGCGGCTCGGGGTGGAACCAGAAGCCCAGCAGTTTGTGCTCTGGAGCTGCTGGCATCTGCCTGGGAGAAGTAAATCAGATTTGGCTTTGTGTCTGCCTTGTGGAGAGAATCTGCCCATCACAAGGGTCTGTGTGAGACTGGGGGAGCCAGGGGGTTGTGGGGTCAGGGGGCACGTCGGGAGCCCTCCTCTCACCACTCTGATGGGCACAAATAGAAATAAAACATGTTTTCTGGCAGTAAACAGTGCCGAGTGTGACGTCAAGTTATTGAGGCCAGTGAGCTCATCTCCAGGACCCTCTGTGCAGAAAGCTGAGTCAGTTCCGGCCATGACAAGCTTTGTGGAAGGAGCGTTTTCCAATGCTGTTTAGGGAAATCTTACGGAGAAAGTAAACAGATATCTGACCCCAAAACCCTGCCCCTCTGCAGGCCTCTCTCATCATGGCAGCAGCTGGGGAAGAGACTGCTGGTGCAGCAGAGGGGATCCACACACCTTGGGGCAGTGTCAAGGTGCTCCCAGCACTGTTTGGCAGGCACGTGGTAAACACCGAGTTTCTTGTTTGGCAAATTAATTGGGGAAGAAAAAGGATTAATAGCCTGGCCAACTGCCCCTGGGCTGGTGGGATGGTGTCCTGACTTGTGGGACTGTGTCCTGACTCTCAGGGATGGTGTCCTGATGTGCCTCATCTGCTCGTGGGGAGTCCCACAGCACGTGAGCTGCGTCCCAAGTCCCCTCAGGCAAATAGTTTCCTCGGGGACTTCTTCCCCCCCCGGGGCTGTGGGGCTCCTCTCTGTTGAGGAAGTGTCTTTGATCAGTAGAAATTAAACCAGGAAAATATTTTCCATTTGTGTCGGGATAAAAATGGCTCAAGGCAGGCGTGATTGATAGCTGAAAAAAATGGGAGCAGCCCCCGTACCGTTTCGGAAGGCTTCCCACTGTCCTTGCTTACAGTAAACAGCGAATATATTTAGCTGCAGAGCCCAGCATGACACAGCCTCTTACTGCAATAATAGCAGCGCCTTGTCTCTTTTCCTTTTTTTTCTCTTTTCTAAGAAATGAGATTGACTAGAGCTCCTAGGATGCCGGGTAGTGATTGCCTCACGGGTTCATCGTGCCTCCTGCGACTCCAGTATCTGTGTTTGCCCTTGTTTACCAGGTCTAGCAACTGCAGGCTGTGGTGACTAACTCGGCAAACAGGCGTTTGGGAGGCCACGGCACATCCTCTGTGTGGCACCAGTGACGTGCCACCCTGAAGGCGCTGGTTAAACCCTGCTCCAGGCGTGACTGGGCACCCCGGGCATCAGAGAAATGATGAGACCTTTGTCAGGACCTGCCTGTGTCTTGTTCCCACCCTTTGCCCCACACCAAGCTATTTTTATTCTAGTGCCAATGTTTGGGTCTCTGGTTTCTTTATTTACCGAGAGTTGTAATGGTGCAATGGTTTACAAACACTGGCCAGACACCAAGGATTTTAGGGAAATAAAACCCCTTCCCAATGGTCCCTCTGAGCATCCTTTATCTGATAATGAAGATTTTACCATTTCCCAGCACCAGCCACCCATGGGACAATACTGACTCTGGCCATGCCATCCTTCTGGAAAGAGGAAAGCACCGGATGGGGTAAAGCAGGAGAGGCACACAGGATAGAGACACTCACTTGTCTGGTAAGGCTGGGAAGATAAACACAACAAGGCAGAGATTTTCTGGAGGTCACACAGAAAACATGAATAAACCCACTCCTCCTGTCAGAGGGTCTCTCTGAAGCTTGCTCACAGGCTGCTCCACGGACTGCCCCAGTGACACGCGAGCAACGAGCCCTCAGGACCAAGTGCCAGGGCAAGTGATACGGGATGCTACAAATGGCAATACAAAAACAGTGTTGGCGAGAGGTCCCTGCTGCCTCAGGGAGCTGTGTCAGTGTCCCAGCACAGCTGTGCTGGTGGCCCTGGGCTGCAACTTCCCTGTGTCATCCTCTTAGCAGTGGTGGCTTCTCAATCTGTTCCCCAATCCCACTCCATATTAGGTGTAATTTAGCAGCTTCTCTCTCCTCCTCC
The DNA here is from genome assembly GCA_013397725.1 of Rhagologus leucostigma. Taxonomy (NCBI): domain Eukaryota; kingdom Metazoa; phylum Chordata; class Aves; order Passeriformes; genus Rhagologus; species Rhagologus leucostigma. The sequence continues at coordinate 344,346 of VZTD01003450.1, forward strand.
ATGCTGTAATTAGCACTTTTTGGCTTGAGTCGTGGCCCGTAGTCATATCTGGCCTGCAGTCACTCTGCAGAGGTGAGCTCTTCCCCAGGCACAGACAAGCCTCTGCTTGTGCCAAGCTGAGTGTTCCGAGGGACACAGTGGTCCAGGCACGCATCAGTGACCTGGCAGGTCTGGGGCAAGTGGCAGCACCAGAAAGAGGTGAAGGCAATTATTTTCTGTACTCTCACATCCCTCCCAATGGGGAATTACAAGGCAAACTTGGTTGTTATTCATAAATTGCTTAGAGACCTGTGGCTGAGGTGTGCAGGAAAGGAGCTCGACAGGTGACAAGGAAGTGTTCCCACAGAAGAGGCCTGGGATGATCCCTGCTCACGGTGCAGGGACATTTGGGCCACAGGTGTGACAGCGCTGGGGACTGGCTGCCTTTCCAAGGTACAGCAAATGGTTCTGCAGCCCCTGGGTGCCCCCAGGAATGCAGCAGGTCCGGAGCTCTGCTCCAGCAGCACAAGTGAAGCAGGAACTGGGGGAGTTGCTCTGAGATAAACTCACCAGTGAATGGAGGAAGCTGGGGGTAGAAATGAGCAATCCTGGCACGGACCAGGAACACAGGGAGAGTAACAGCAACCATGGCTCGGGCTAGAATTGGCCATGGCTCCAGTGGGATCTTCCCGATGTAACAACAGCCTGGGGACCCTGAGATGGGCTGCAAACTCCCACTCGCTTTAGGGAGGTTGACCATGAAAGAGTTTACAGCTTATGAGGAGTTTGTAAGGCAGCCAGGACCCAGATAATGGGGGATTTTAATTACTTAGATATTGATGGATATAATAAGTGTGCAGCAAACCACAAAGGGAAACCTGTGGCTGGAGGGGAGAGTGAGATTGATCTATGCACAGCATGTTAAATCACTTAAATCATTCAGAGCCTCTTCTGGCCCCAGCTCCAGGAGCAGAGCCAAGTATGATAAATAAGGCTGGAATTGGGAAGTGTCTAGAATCCAAATGTTTGTATTCCTGTTTGATTTCAAATATTCACAGGGACAAAAGCAGCAAAGCACTTGGCTGATTCTGCCTGGGGGCTGTGGGAGTTCCTGTGGAGGGGGCTGGCAGCCCAGTGCCAGGAAAGGACTGCCAGGCCCACGGGCAGCTCAGGAACTTTTGCACAGTTTTCTCTCCTCAGTAGAAGGTGACCTGGGTGAGACCTGGGCATGGCAAGGAGGGAACCAGAGGCCAAAGCGACTGAGAACGATGGAAAGTCTGAGCAAACAGTGTGGGTGGGATGACGGGCTGGGCATGGCCCAGGGAGCACAGGGAGCCTGGCAGGCAGGGCTGGCCACCTCCTGCGGGCTGGTCCCAGGGCTCTGTGAGGTTTGGTACATCGAAGGTGTGCCCAGGTGAGGGAGGTCTCCTCCTGCCACCTTGGGTGTGCACCAGGCTTCCTTCTCCATCACACAGGTCTGACCGTCAGATAGGGAGTGGAAATCTCTGCTTAACAAAAGCAAGGAGTCAGGAGTCAGGTGGACACTCCAAACTGTGGCTGGAAGAGCTGCTGGGCAGCTCCACAGTGGAAACATGTGCCTCAGTGCTGCAGGGACAGGGCCTGGCTCCAGAGATAAGGGAGATTTCTGTGTGGGTGGCACCGATTGGGGGCTGGAGCTGCTGCTCTGGATGTGGATGAGGGCTGTGACATCTCTTCTGTTTTTCCATCCACTCCCTGGCAGGCGTCAGTCCCAGTTGACCCAGCAGATATTGCTGGGCTCAGGGAGATGGTGCAAAACCCCGTTCTCAGTCATGTGGAGCCTGGGCAGACTGTGCATCCCAGCCTCACTGCGAGATGTACCTTTGGGAGCTGAGGTCTGGGGGGCAGCACCTCTGAAAGAGGGAGGGGAGTCTGCTCTTTTGCTGCTTTTCCCTTGCTGAAATAACATTAATTCTATTACAAAGCTGCAGAAATGGTCTTAACCCTGCCTGTTCCAGTGCAGGGGATCTTGGGTGTCCCCCGTGCTCAGATTGTGCCAGCTGGGGTCTGACTGAGAGAGCAGCGGAGCCTGGACATTGCTGCTCAGGAGAGGTGATGGGTAGCTGTGGCTGCACTCCTCCCACACATTCCGGACTCCCCCAGCGCCTGCCGAAAGAAACCCTTCAGGACAGAGCGGGGCCCCCGGTGGGCAGCCTGTGGCAGCATGGCTCCCACTGGCGGGATGCAGCATGGGCGCCAAGCACACGGTTATCCTCAAAAAACATTGTGCCATTTTTAGGCACAGGCATAAATTATTTAAATCCCACGTGCTTCCAGTCAGAATGCACCTGAGACCTTAGATGTCTGTGTCTTGCGATCAATGTTAGACAGCAGTGGTTTGAAAACAGAGAGAAATCAAAGCTGTCTTGGAGCAGCTGTCCCAACCTGCAGGAGAGCACACGGGAAAGGCCTGTGCCTCACTGTGGCTCACTACCAGGCATTGTCCAGAGGGCAGGATCCTTACTGAATTCAGTTCCAAAGGAGCTGCAGCTGACTGATCGTGAGCCGGCTGTGACGGAGCATTTGGTATTGTGAACTCAGGCACGGGGAGCCTGTGCTGTCCAGTTTGCTGGCCTGGGAACGCCAGGGCTGACTCCTTCTCTGCAGTTTCTTAGGCACCTTGTTGTTCGCCAGAAGAAGGTGAGTGTACCGTCCAGTGCAGGGAAACCCCTTGGCTCTCCAGAGCCCTCCAACACCTCCCTGATTTCCCATCTCCCCTTTCCTTTTCTGAGGTGACACAAATCCATCCTCCGTGCTCCTAAGGACCTGCTCCTGACCCCAGTGGCATGGGGCAGGGGCAGCATGTTCAGGGAAGGGAGTTTGCAGAAGGAAGAAAACCCAGCTGCTGGGGCTCCCGTGGCCCTTCCTGGCAGCGGCATTGCTGCTGCCCAGCAGAGTTTGGGCATTTGCAGCACGTGCAGAGCTCCCGTCCCCCGCAGGGCCAGCCTGCCCCAGCTCCCCCCGGTCCTGGCTGCGTTTCTCATTTAGACAGAGTGATTTTTCCCCTGGTCCAAGTTTGCTGTTTTCCTGAAATGGTCTGAAATGTAATAGACCAAGACAATCATCAGGATGAAATATTTCCTACATGAAATATGCAGCAGCTATTCAGAAATAAAGATCAAGTGGAAGGAGTGCTGCCAGGCAAAGATTTAAAGGTGCTGACACGTTCCCGTGGGTTGTTTACTGAAGTCATCTCTGAAGCCCCAGTTTTAGGCCTGCATTCAAAAAAAGAGCACAAAATACAATTTAGCAAGAGTTTAATAATTCAAGCTACAGTGTGCTGAGCGTCTTTTTTGCTCTTGTGGGAACAACATCTCATTTCAAAGGACCTTGACTCTCTTCTAGTAGTGCAGAAGGGGCACCGCCAGGGCTATTTTTGCACCAAGACGCTGATTGGGTGTGAATCCTGCCTCTGGTGGCTGTGCCAGCAAAACCTGGGGAGGCAAAACAGAGCCATATGGCCTGATTTCCCTAAAGATGCAAATACCAAGGAATCTGGGTGTGCTGACTTGCTAGAAAAGGGCAATGTGGGCACCTGGCATTACAAAAAATGCTTTAGCACCGCTCTCGGCACAAGGCTCTGCCCACTCAGCCCAGCTCGGTGGTGCGAGGTGAGCCCGTTCCTGCAGCCCCGGGCGGGGCAGTGACCCCGGCAGCAGCCCTGCCCAGCACAGCGGCTGTATCAGAGGAGCCTCTAGATCGGGCTGACCCCGGCACCAGGCTGGGTGCTCTTCTGCTGCCGGTACCTAGTGAGGATCGTGGGTTTGTCAGAAGTATTTTTCCCGTGCTGGGCCCTTGAGGGAGCCATGTGCCCCCATGTCCCCTACTACAGCACATGATTATCAGAGACTTAAAGTGAAGCCCGTGTGACCCCCAGAGTTGCAGCTTTGCCCCTGTGACATCCCGAGCCCTTAAAGAACCAGGAGGGCCAACGGAGCCGGCCACGGAGAGCAACCCCTGTGCCTCGGTACAGCCTCTTCCCGTGAACACCGGCGTCCTGGGCGCCCCGCACTTATCCCACAACCTGGCTCCCTTCTCTCATCCACACTGCTCTCACGGCTGGCTTTGAGTGCTTCAGCGTCACTGCCATGACGGGAGAGTCGGTGTTTGTTGGACTTCCCCTGTGGAGTAATCATGGTCCCGTTGCAGGTGTGGGGGGAGAGGAGCCGTGTCGCGGTGCCAGAGGCTGGGGGTCACAGCGGGGAGCTCCTTCGTGCCCTTGGCTGTCCCGCGCACCCCTCCGCCCCCCAGTCCCCGCTGGTGTCCTCCTGCCCATCCCTGCTGCCCCTCTGCTGCTCCGCTCCGGAGCGGCTCGGCCGCAGCCGAACGCGGCTTTCTGCCGCCACCTGGTGCTGGAGGAGCGCTGCGAGGTCGGGATGGACACAGGGCCCGGCCTCGCGGCTGGATGGGGAATCGCTGCTTTATTCTCCCGTGTAACCCACCCGTGTCTATCCGAGCTGCAGCCCCCACGCCCGGGGCGGAGCCGGGAAGAAGTGGGGCTTGGAGGGACGCGGCTCGTCCCTGGGGCCCGGGGATGATGCGGTGACGTCGGTGCCGCGGGAGGACACTGTGCCCGTCCCGGTGCCAGGGGAGGACGCTGAGCTCACTGTGCGCCTTCTGAGGGGCGGCAGCAGCAGCAGCACTGTTTTTTCTCATCGACCACGAGCGTGCTCCTCCTGTCTCAGACGCGCACAGGTGGGAAGGCTGCTGCCGGTGGGAGGTTTTGGGTCTTGGCTTGTGCATTGCAGACAGACACCGAAGCCCCTCGGCCTCCTGCACCCACTCTGGGCAACCCTCAGGGTAGGTCAGGCACTTATCATCCCCTCCCTGGTCGCGTCCCTGATGCTCTTCAGGAAGCTGAAGATGTGGGACCCGCCGGTTCCTTTCGCCTCCAGGGCAGACGGGGGCTTTCCCCCGGAGGGGCCAGCCCTGGTACTCGGCTCTGCCCGCCCGGCCCTGGCTTTGGCCGCCGCGATGGTGATGTACTTGGTGACGATGGTGATGTGGTAGGACCTGAAGTCTGTCAGTGCAGACACGCAGCGATTGAACGCGGCACGGAGCCGCGCAGCCCCCGAGGAGAGCACGTGCTGCTTCAGGGACACGGCCCGCTGGATCTCCTCCACGAAGGCTCTGTGCGGCGGAGGCATGTAGTCCCTCATCCTGTGCAGGAAGGCGGCTGCAAGACACCAGCGAAGGAAGGAATAAGTTGTGAGTAAATGGATTAAAGGCCCCAACCCTCTAAGAGAGAAGCTGGCCTGGAGCTGTGGTGCTGGCACAGCTTGCAGGGACCACTGACAGCCTGCACAGCCTCCTCTGCTCTGCCTCCAATTAAGTGAGAAAGAAAACCCATATTAAGCCAGTGCTCCATTAGGGCTGGTGCTAACCCTAAAAGGCAAGGTTTAGCCCTGCTTCCAGCCTTTTGGTTTGGTTTTTTTTTGCTGGTAAAGTGGTTTTGCTAATTTCTGGTAAATATTTCTGTTGTGGGCTGGACTAATGTGGAGATCTATGAATGGATGAGGTAAATCACTGGCAGGATGCCTGCACGCTCTTCTCCTTCATCTCTAGGCCCATAGAGAACCTCAGCAAAAAGCTGACATGCAAGAAGCCAAATGCCTTCTTTTGTGAATTTATCACGGTGAGGAAAGCACCTGCCAGAGCCACATTTATAACCTTCCTCCCTGGAACTGGGCAGAGCCTGGTCCCAGCCAGACTCTGCAAGGATGAGATGGGCTCATGTTTTCCTGCCTGACAGAGCTGGCACAGTCACGGGAATCGCTCTGGCTCATCCCTTCCCCTGCCCCTCATTTGCTTTGGAAAAGGAAAAGCTCGTTGCTCACCACTGTCCTGGCGGTGGCAGATGCCCAGGAGCTCATCGAAGGCGTGCAGGACCGTGCTCTGCGCCGCGCTGCCTCCCGAGTACGCCATGGGCTCCTGGGACACCCCCTCGTAGATGAGCCCATGCGGCATGGCAGGGTTGTCCTTCCAGCTGAGCGGGAGACACGGCAGTCAGGCAGCAGCCATGGGGCTGGGGACAGGGGCCTGTCAGAAGGGACCCTGGGCTGGCAAGATTGAGCAAAACTTTCTTGGCCTGGCCCGTGGATCTCCTCCTCCAACTCAGCCATGTCAGCCCTCCTCAAACAGGAGATAAACTTGGAAATCAAATACTGTGCCAAGGCACAAAATGAGGCCATGGGTGTAAGGAGAAATCCTTAATTTTCCTTTGCCAGAAGAGTGTTCTCTGGGATCTCCATGCCCTGGTGAGCACCTTGTGGCATGGTGCCGGGACACATTGTCCTGCCTGGCTGCACCTCCAGCTCCAGTTCAGGACGGTTTGTGCAAGCAGAGCTGCCTTAGGTGTGCGAGAGGGGAGGGGGCACTTGTCTGGGCAGTAGTGGCACTTTACATCAATTCCTTGGGTGCCAGTGGTCATTAGGAGAAGCAGGTAGTCACCCAAACACTCCTCTGAGCCCCTGAGGTTTGGATTTTCCTTTTTTCTTGTTACTCAAGGTGATGTCTTTAAAGGCATTTAAAAGATAAATAGAGGCCAGGCCAGCCTGCCTCTATTTATCTCTGCAGAATACAAGGCGGGGATGGGGTTTCCTCCCTCTGAAGCTGCTGGTCCTGGGCAGGTCGGGAGCCAGCACTGCTGGTGCCTCCCACACATACCCTGAACTCAGACCCTGTCAGCCCGCCTTGTGCCGAAATGGAGTAGTGCTCGTGCCCAAATAGAGACAGAAGTTACGATTTCGGGGAGATAAAGTGCCTGGCACAAAAATATCCGTTGACCTTTAGCAGAATGCACCCTTCCATGAGGTTTTCAGTGCTGGTTGCAGTGTCTGTTGGGCTACAGGAACAGATTTTACACAAACTGCAGAGAAAATAGATTCATTATCAAATACCAGAATATTTTTAGTTCTCCCAGGATTGTATTTTTAGTAACCTCTACTAGCGGGAAGTTCTTATAAGCAGAAGGGAATTTAAAAGGCATGCTTTCCCAGGCTGATGACCATCGAGACAAGGTCAGCTTGGATAAAAAATGAGAGAAACCTAATCACGATGCACAGAGCCTTTTACTCGAGAATGCTGAGATATGATGGAGAGAAGTAAAAATAGAACCCCCCTGGGAGGCCTGGGACCGAGCGTCTGCAGACGCTGCAGCCCCACAGGGATGCTGAGGGATGGCGAACGCGCCGTGCTGGGCTCTTGGGGCCGTGGTTCTGCCTTGCCCAAATGGTGTTTTCAGTATTTGGGGGGGTTTTCGTTTTTTCAACTGAGAGAATTGTAACAGAGCAGCAGCAAGAGGCTTGTTACGGATGTTTCCTTAACACGCAGTGGGAAGAGCTCCTGCTGAGCTTTGCAGCTATGTGTACACAGTGTGGAAGTAAAGAGAAATTCCTCTTCTCCTGTCAAAACCGTTCGGCCAAGAGCAGGAATGATTCATTTGTGCACAATTCTGGCTGTTGGGGCTGTCAGGGCTGAGCTGAAGCGTGGGATGAAGAGAAGCTGGAGGGAGGCAGACCCCAGCCCTTGGCCACAGCCCATGCCCAATTGACCCAGTGCCTAGGAATTCCTGAGGGACAGGATCATGATGCCCTTGGGAGCATCACTGCCAGACACAATGCTGGTCCCTACCCTGCCCTGGGGTACCCCATATCCCGTCTGGGCTGCCCCTCCCTGCACATTCCCAGCTACCCCCAGCCTTGGGAGCTGCCAGCACAGTGGCTCTGCAGGGAAACAGGCTGCACTTACCCAGAGAGAAAGATCCGGATCACAGTGTAGAATACTTCTGGATCCACACGGTCTAGGAGGAAGTCAGTCAGATCAGATGCGGCTGGCAGTTGCACCAGCGTGTGTGATGAGCTGCAGCACGCGCAGGCACCAGCTGCTCTCACCGTGCATCCGCCTCAGCGCCTCCCTCATGGCCTCGATGGCCCCTGCCAGCTCCTGCAGGGCTCTGTGCAGGGTCTCCTCATCACGCTGCAGGATGGCACGAAGGGCCCCGACGATTGCCTTCGAGAGGAGAGGAGGGAGAGCACCATGTGACAGAGGGGTAGGATGTCTGCATACAGTGGCTCTGCACATTTGCTGCCACCCATGCCAGCTCTGCTCCTTCCCTAGCCCAGGTTCGGGGACAGGAACACCTCGTGGGTGCACCTCAGGCACTTTACAGGTAAGCAAAGAGCGCTGGGACACAGCAGTACCCACCTTAATGCCAGGCACAGCTGCCTTCTCAACAAGCAGGGTGACAAGGACGAAGCCCCGCAGGCTCTCTCCCCCAGGCAGTGTGATGATTGTGTCCAGGTTCCTGCACAAAGGGGCCGAGGAGAGGGATTAGGGGGAGTGGTGGCTCAGGATTTCCCTACACACTGTGGGACCCTCTGAGCCCTTGGAACAAAACCGTCCCAGGCTCCAGAGCTTCATATCTGCACCCTGTGCAGAGAGGGCTGGCAGAGAGTGAAAGGGGAGCAGGACTGCAGGTTTAGGGGGACCTGCCATCCTCCCTGTGCCCTCCCCACAGCAACTGGATCTGTGCAGCCAGAGAAGCCAGTGGCTCTGCTGCAGTCTCTTTGCTGTCGTCGCAGTGGCACTTGTGTGACCAACACTGTCTTGTGTGCACCCATCGAGAGAGGTTCAGCCCAAGCAGTGCTGGAGAGCTGAGCCAATCCAAACAAAACCAACGCCATTAAAAAATAAATGAGCATTAACTACTTACTCTATTTCCAGAGGCCTGAAGGCATTTCGGTTGTGGCCAATGAATGCACAAGAAAAGGGGAGAGAGAGAGAGAGGTTATAAATTGTTCTAAGGATGGGCTGTGCTCTGCAGGGAATAGAGGCGCTGACCCCAGGGGCTGCTCCCAGAGACACCCATGTCCCCACAGAGTTGCTGGGTCCACACCCATGAGGCCGACCCCAGCAAAGGTGGGATTCAAAGGGTTTTGGCAGGACAGGAGCAGTTTGGGAACCGTCTGTCCTCAACACCTGCTCATCACTGCTGCTCAACCGCAGGAAGAACCGCGCTTCGTCCGCTGCCATTTGCCTTTTTACCCATTGGGGTCCTTCCTCCTCCAGTTGGCCAGCACAAAGTCTGCGTGGCTGAGGATGGGCGGGAGGCCCAGGGCCTGTGAGACCTCCCAGTACGGGACGGCGAGATTTCGAGGCAGAACCTGGGTGGCACAAAGCACAGGGGAAGATGGGGAGGTTGTCAGGCTGCTGAAAGGTGCCTGTCTGCAGGCAGCAGCCAGGCAGGAGGGGACATGCTCCTGCTGCAGCCACAGGAAAGGGGATTTGCTCCCATGGGATAAGTTCTAAGGGAGCAGCATCAGCTCCCAGACCCCAAGGAGCAGGTGAACCTGCTCTACCTTGCCTTTACCTGCACGGTGCCCTCCTCGCCCTCCTGCCAGACGTAGCCCATGGTGATGCAGCTGAGCACCAGGTGTGCCAAGTGCAGCTCCTCATGTCCTCGGAGGTGCTGGGTGCTCAGCTGCGACATCTGCCAGGGAAACCCTTGGGAGCAAGGAGCAGAGCCAGCAATGCCGAGGCCCCTGTGGTGGAGGGGCTGCCCCACCAGCCAGGGGGAGCCCTCCTAGTGCTTCTCCCCTGCCTTTAAGCCTCCCTTCCCACCCGCTCTGCAGGATTTGCTCCTGCTGCACTGTTACTGGTTTGTGAGCAGAGACAGTAATCCATGGGATTTTCCTCAAAAAGGAGTCCCTCTCCCTGGTGCTGGGATGCCCATGGGAGCAGCTGATCCCTGTGTGCCAGAAGGGTCGAGCCTGGCCGTAAGCTCATGGAGCACCTGTGCTCCTTCGGCGGGGAGCACGGCCGGGGTGAGACATGGTTCTTGTGACACCTAGAGGGACCTTGCTCCAGCCCTCGCTGGCTGCCGAGCGCTTGGATCTGATGTGGAAGTTATTTCTGTGCCGATGTTGAGACTTTGCTGTCGCCTGGTGTCAGTCCCGGCTCAGCACACATCCATGCTTCTGGGTTGCATTTCCACATGTTTTACAGACACTGCTGTGTCAGACCAAGGTTTGAGAGAGCTCCAGAGGCAGGAAGGAGAACACCATACCTGGTGAACGCGTGAGCGGAGCTGATGGCTCATGATCAGCTGGGGCAGTTCACGGGCGATGTCCATCCAGGGGCCGTAGGGTGCCGGCAGCTCTGTCTTGGTGGAGATAGGCAGAGGGAGGGCTGTGAATGTGCCCAGGCTCCCAGCACCCACCCAGCCTCGCACGCCACTGCTGATGGCTCGTGTCTGGTTCCCCTCCTGTAAGATGAGCCTGGCTGGTCACAAATCAGGGGATGGTGAACATGATCTGTCTGTCCCCACGCACTCCCACTGTGGAGCCAGGCCAGTGATAAATAGCCCAGACCTGCTCTTCTGGTGCTCCCCAAAGTCTTGTGTGTAAATGGCAGAGCTCCTTCAGCTCTCCTCTGTGCTGCTTGCTGCAGCTGCTTTCATCCTTTTGAAGGGTAGGAGTTCGTCCTATGAAACTGCCTGTGCCAAAATAGCACCTGCCTTCCTCACTGCTCTTTGTAAAGTGTTATAGCAAAATGCTAAATCAAAGCTCCCCCAGAAAGCTGCTCACTAACCCCTCTATTTTCCTGTCTGCCTCCTGTGGCATGCAGATGGGGAGGCACAGCCAGCTCCTACCAGAGGATCGGGAAGCAGGAAACCAAACTCCTCGGAGATCTGAAACCTGGTCAGTGCCAGAGGCAGTGGGGGCTCCTCTGTGTCATCGCTGGCCTCCATTGCTGGACACTGGCTGTGCTCTGGCCTGGCCACCCGCTGCCAGTATGTGCTGAGCCAGCACTGCAAGAGCCGGGGCGGGAGCGTACCTTGTCCTGGGGGGAGTCGGGCCTGGCTGCCCAATGGCCAGAGGGTCTGAGCAAACATGGGTAAAGGTTGCTGATAAGGCTTTGTCGTAGAGCAAACATTAAACTCTGTCCCCCTGGGCATCCACCCATGGGAAAGCCTTGGGGGACCTGCCTCAGGGGAAGCAGGGGCTGTGAGCTGGCTGCCCCCAGGACCACCCTGAGGCTCCCATGGGATGGGAGGTGGCCTGGGGCAGCAGCTTGGGGACGCTGCTTCTGTGGCTGGGGATCCCCACGATCCTGGCAGTGTCAAACTTGCGCACAGCGGGCTGCTGGCCTAATGGTGACAGGCAGGAGCCAACCCCCCGGCCTGGGCTGGTCGATGCTGGGAAGCTCATGCTGCCACCTGGTCAGGGATGCACGAAACACAGTGGATGCTGCTGTTTTCCCCGTGGTGCTGGGGGTCACTGGGGCTGCCAGTGGGGTCCCACCACCCGAGGGGGGTTCAGCAGGATGCTCTGAGCAAGGCCTTCCCAAACAGCAGCTTTCTGGGGGGAAATCTGCCCTGTGAGTGCTGCCTGTGCAGGCAGGAGGCACTGTGGGCGCATGGGAAGGGAAGGCCAGGAGTACAAACAGCAGGATTGACATCTCTGTGGGGTGCAGGGCCAAGAGCACCGCAGGAAACAGAGAGTTCACACACAAAACAGAGGTGACACCCTCAGTCAGCACCACGGCCACCACACGAGGCAGTGGCCTTCCCTGGTACCCAGCTCTGAGGAGGGGGGCCATGTGCCACACACAGCCACAGTCATGCAGGAGAGATCCACTTCAGAGGCAGCCACAGGACCTGACCTGTCCCTGCTGGACAGTCCCCAGCATAAGGCAGCTTCACAGCACTCACAGATGGGCAAATCCCAACCACCACCATGTGCCCACAGAGAAAAGGGGACAATCTCAGCAGCTGTGGTCCCTAGGCCCTGAGAACAGGGTTAACTCTGACAAAAAACACAAACTACATAAGCATAAAACCATGGGGCACTGGCCATGACTCCAGCTTTGCCCACCACCTTTAATTAGTGCCCATGGTGCTGCCCAGCACTGGCTCTGGTGTTGGGTCTGTGTCTGTCTTCAGCTCCAGGTCTGGCTCTGGCTCTACGTCTGCCTGCAGCTCTGGGGCCAGCTCCGGGTCTGGCTCCAGATTTAGCTCCAGGTCTGACTCCAAATTTAGCTCCAGGTCTGGCTCCAGATTTAGCTCCAGGTCTGGCTCCAGATTTAGCTCCAGGTCTGGCTCCAGCTCCCTGTCCATGTCCCGGCTGGTCTCCCTGTCCATGTCCCGGCTGGTGCTGTGGGGGGACCTACAGTGGTGCCTCGGCCCTGACTTGACTCAGGGAGAGCCTCAGCCTGAGGTCGCCTCCGCCCAAGGATCACCTCAGCCGTGGGGAATGTCCTCATGTCCCCCTGGGAATCACCCCATACATCCCAAGGGAACGACCTCATCCCCTTTCCCTCCCCTCTCCAGGGATCCCCTCAGCCCTCTTGGCGAACACTACACAGTATTCTCTCCCACAGCCTCCATCCCCCAAGGATGCTGCAGCAGGCAGGGCCCCACTCACCCCTCCGTGCCCGGTGGCTGCTGCCCACGGCACTGGCCCAGCACCTGCTGCCGCCACAGGCCGAGACCGAGGGCCGCGGTGAGGACGAGCAGAACGAGGCTGGAGCCCAGCACCAGCCAGGCCATCTCCCCATGCTCCAGCGCTCGCTGCAGGGGCAGGTCTGGCAGGAGACAGCCCCATGGGCACAGGGCACTGCCAGCCCTGCCCACGCCACCCCGTCCCGGCTGCCCGCACTCACCTCCCTCTCTCAGCTGGAGGCCGCTGTCCGTGCTGCCCCCCAGGCGGGACCCCTTCCTCCGGCAGTCGGGAGGCTGCCAGCCCGGGTGGCAGTGGCAATTGCCCTTGTTGTTGCACACCTGGAAGGCCCAGGGGAGGGGGTACAGGTGTGCAGGGCACTCGTCCACTCTGCCCCCCCAGCCCCAGCACCCCGTGAGACTCACGCCATGGCCGTGGCACTTTGCTTGGCTGTCACAGCTGTACCCCAGCACCGAGTGTGGGTGACATGTGTTGTTTATACACACCTGGGAAAAACCATGGCAGCTCCAGCCCAGCACTGCCTCACCCATACAGCGCTCGGCATGTCAGGCTATGGCCCAAAGGGGAAGGAAAACACACTATTTTAAAAAAACCCAGAAAGACAAAGAAGCCACAGTTCTGCCCTGGGGCCAGGTCATGTTTGGTGCTCACACCCCACCAAACCTTTAACGCAACATTTGCAAGTTTTTACAGTGTTTTTGAATATCAAGCACACTGCTGCAAGGAACACATGTTTCTACAATCTTGTTAATATTTACAGTTTATATTTGTCATTTCAGATGGTTACAAAATATTTCCTTACCCTTCCAGAGCCACACTTTGTCCCTGGAGGAACCAGAAGCGGATCCAGCCGTGCTGATACATTCAGGTAGTTCAGAGACACGCACAAATGATGCTGCACTCGGGCGTAAATCACAGCGGCAGCAGCTGATGGGAAGGGGTGGTGGGACGGGTACGTGCAGATTAACTTCCCACACCTGAGATCCCTGGAAAGCCAGTTTGCACAGGATGTGTATCAAACACACACAGACACACACAGACACTGCCTGATGAACATGGGAACATTAAACAGCGCAGTCTGGTGAGAAAACATCAGCAGGACTGGGAAGTCCTAGGAAGGATCTGTGACATAAGGAGAGACACCATAACAAGGAGAACGCACACAGAGCTACTTATTGCTTCACAAATCTCACCATAAACGGAAGTCTTGACACTTCTCTTGACTGTCCAATCACCATTAAACATGCATTTTAGCAGAGCCAGTGCCCCCTCCCCAGCGTACCTCCAAGCACAGGGCCGGTACCCGCGTCTCTTCTCGAACCCGCAGTGCCCAAACCTGTCCCGCTGGCTGTTAATCTCCTCGTAACAGACCACAGGAGCATTCTTTGAATCTACAAGTTTAGCAGTAATATTTGTTATAGTTAAAAGGAACACAAAGGAACATATTATGGTATCTAATAACTTCATTTTTCGTGATTTAATTAGAGAAAACATACCTATCCCTGCCCAAACCCCCAGCAGCCCTGAACCTCAGAAATCAGCAGGGGAGTAGCAAACGGGGAAGTTCTCTGAGTCTGCCCACAGAAAATAATTTGCTTTTTGTTCTTTCCATTGTTATCTGTGAAGCTGGGGGACTCTGCTAACCAGAGCCAAAACAGAGCTTGAAATGCTTTCCTAAAGCTGTGCCTTCCCTCCAGGTGCGCCACTCTCACCCGAGACTGGTGCACTGAAGAGTACAGGTACAAACTGAGCATCCTGGTGCTGCGGCCACCCCTGCCCCGGGCAGTGCCAGTGCCACCAGCACAGCCTGTTACCTCTCCCGTAGAGCCGCTTGCACTGCAGGTCTAAGGACTGGCAGCGTCCCCGGTAGCAGTAGCCAGTGCCACGGCCGCAGTCGTGCCCATCCTGCACGTACACGTCAGCGGGGCAGGAGGCGGAGGAGCCGCTGCAGTACTCGGGCAGGTCACACTGCAGATCTGCGGCCGGGCGGCACAGCGAGTTCCTCCTCTTGAACTGGAGAGGAGGAAGAGCTCTGCAGCCTCCCACGCCTGCCAGCCTGAGCCCACACAACCTCTCCTGATGATGGCCTCAGGGTCCCCTTTGAGGCACTCAGGTGACCACACACGTGCGACGTTGCCCAGGAGAGTCTCCCAGCAACATTCCCTCAAGAGCTGAGCTGGCAACCACCATGCAACCCCAGGAACCTTTCCCACTGCACAGCAGGAAGTTTGGCTCTATCCCTCAGCATGGGAACGTACTACTTCTCCAAAAATAAATAATGATTTTGTGATAATTATAAAAATGTGCCTTACCTGACAACTTTTACAACATAATCCAGAGGAACATTTTGCTTTCGGCTTAAATGTACATGTTCTAGTGCAGCACTTGTCCTTCAGGCATTCCTGGGGACACATGGCAAACCCATGTAATTGTACTTTTTTGCAGCCCTGGGGTTCTCCTCCTCCTCCTTCTCCCCATATTACTTGGGCAATATCCAGCAAAACAAATGGGCAAAGCGGCCCCCAGATCGGTGCCACGCAGAAACAATCTCAAACCCAGCATAACCCTTCCTGGGCTGCTCCCCGCTGCGGTGGGGCTCCCGGTCTCAAGGGTTTGTTGCTCCACACGCACTCACAGCACGGAGGCGGGGGTTCAGCCACGACTCGCGCGGTCCCCACCTGGGCTGTGCCGCAGTCGCACTGCTCGCCCGGCTCCACCACGCCGTTGCCGCAGACGGCCCCGCTCCGGCGGGACAGGCGGGGTCTGTGGAAAAGGCACGCGCCTCTGCCCCACTTCAGGAAGGTCTCAAAGTCCCTGATGCTGCAGTTACTAAAGGCTTTTGCCCCACTGAAATGGCTGAAATAAAGCAATTATCAGTGTATATGTTACACATTCACCGCCCCTCACTCTCTCCAAAGCTCTGTGCAAGTCAAGGGCTCGCCGAGACACTGGCACAGGGTATGACGGGCCCAGGGGTCTACTGATTCACCTCATCTACAGTTCATTATTAGCAGAGGTTGAAAAACATTCTGAAGTACCTTCATTCTAGAGAGCAAGGGTCTCTTTTGTCAAATTAAGCACTAAATTGCTTCGATTCAATCAATTCTTTTTTTCTTCTTAAAGGAATAAAAGCAGTTATTTCTTCACTGAAATAGTGGTCAGGCATTGGAATTGCTGCCCAGGGAGGTGGTGGAGTCCCCATCCCTGGAGGTGTTAGAGAAATGACTGACATGGCACTCAGCGCTCTGGTCTAATTGACAAGGTGGTGGTTGGTCAAAGGTTGGGCTCGATGGTCTTGGAGGCCTTTTCCAACCTGAGTGATTCCATGAATCTGTGACTCTGATTTGTTGTGCTTTTTGCAATGGAATGACATTTGTAGAGGACACCTCTGACAAGGCGACACCATGCAACCATCCCTGTCCCCCACCTCATCTGCCCCAGCCCCGCAGCCCCACGGGCAGGAAGGCAAACTCACAGCGCCTCAGGGCTCATGACGCAGACGCGCCCGGGGCAGCCGCAGCCTCTGGAGCCGTCGGAGCTCATGCCCAGGCTGTGGCCAAGCACCTGCGCCAGGAGCACGGAGAAGGACTCCAGCGTCACGTTCCCGTGGTACTAGAGGGAGGACAGAGATGAGTTGTCACAGCTGAGCGTTCCTTGCGGAGATCCCTGCTCCAGATGCAGAGACTCCACATACTTCCATCCACCCCTGTTCCTGCTGCCCATGGCTGAGTTCACAGCCACATGGGCTGGTGAGGGACAGGTGGGACCATACCAGGGCCACTGTGGCAGCAGCATCTCTCTGACATGCCGCTCCTGGAGCCGCTGCGCCCACGAACGCCCCTTGTTCCCTGTACCTGGAACAGAGGTGTGGTCACTGGTG
Organism: Rhagologus leucostigma; assembly: GCA_013397725.1. Taxonomy (NCBI): domain Eukaryota; kingdom Metazoa; phylum Chordata; class Aves; order Passeriformes; genus Rhagologus; species Rhagologus leucostigma. The sequence continues at coordinate 360,705 of VZTD01003450.1, forward strand.
GTCCCAGGGACACCCTCTGACTGTGGGTAAGTGGGGGATCCCGGGTCTGTAGAGCCCAAGTCCCCTTGGTGCCCCTGACTGTTCTGCTGTCCCCAGGGGAGGTGGGGTGGGGTCTGTGTGGTGGGAGGCTGGTGCCTGGTGCCGGGCAGGGACTGGGGGCTGCCACCGTCCCCATCTCCTCAGCCTGGGTGGGTGGGAAGGGATGGACGGCACCATTGCAGCTGCTGCATCGCTAGGAGGAACGTCTTGGAAGAAATACTTCAAGAATGTTAAGGATTTAGGAAATACAGATTTTTTAAAAAGCATTTGTCAAAGGAATCCTTTATATTTTGACTTACATTGGTTTGACTGATTGTTACCACGTAACCTTTAACACTACTGAACCTTCATCTTACCCTAAGAGAGAAGCAATGTTGTGCACCTGCGGCTCCAGAGACAACTGTTTCCACTGTAGAAATCGCTGTAGAAGGTCCTTTGTGTCCCCTGCTGTCGATATTTTATCCCCCTCTGCCCACAGCTCCAGGGAGGACAGCACAATGGTGACGTTAAGGGGATTAAACATCTGAAAGTGTAAGAGAGAAAACATCTGCTCTCACACCTTCCCTTCATGCGGAGTCACTGCTCTGCACACAGTAAACATGTGGGAAATGCAAATTGCTGCTGTCAGGGCCTCAATGACACTGGTAGCCAAAAACAACGAACACACCTAAAATATAAAGAGCTATAGCAAGAGGCCTGAGCCAAATTCCAATAACTTTGCAAGGAGAGTTAGGGGTGTGGGGAATAACTTCTCATTATACAAGTGAACCATAAGACCACCAGTGGAGTAAAGAACAGGATTGGAAGTTGGTTACAAGCACCTGAGAGTAAGCAGGTTAATCGGATCAGAGAGATCAAGGATCTGCTGCAGAGAGGGAAGCAACCCACGAGTCCTCAAAATGCTGGGGTTGGCTGCCCTAAGGCAGACTGCCTGTACATCTGCACGAGACATGGCCATCACACGGGGAAAGACATTCTTTCATGGCAGACTGACATGTCCAGAGGAAAACCTTCTCAGGAAACATGGAATTTTTATGTAATAGCCTCCTAAACCTAAAAGCAGCTAGGCAAGAGGTGGCCACTGCTAATATCAACACCTCCCTCACCCCTCATCTCACTGCAGTACAAACCAGACTTAAGAACTCACACTGTTGATTAAATTGAAGGCCTGGATTATCTTCCGCGTGGCAGCATTCGGGTCTGATCCCATATAGTTGTACTGAAAAACAACCCAAGAGGACACAAGGGCAGACAAGGCGCTTACCAGGGTGAAGCATGACAATGTTGGAACACTGAAATGATTCCAAACACTGAGCCATGGAGACACGAGCTACAAATTCATGTTCCTTCTTTCCTACAAAATCCATGATACACATAACTTTTCGAAAGGGAAAACACACCCATGTAAAAGCTGGGAAATGTTACCATTTCCAAGCTCACAGAAGTCGGGCAAAGACAAGGAAAAAGTGGCTGGCATGGACTTACCAAAGCCTTGTCCAAAACCACATACACTGTGAGGTATTTGGGAGATTGTGCAGCAGCTGAGAGGGGCTGAAAGAGAAAAGGGGCTCCAAAGTACAGGTTCTGCATTCTCTGGTCACCTCACTGCTGCTGTAGGCTGTGCTTCTCAAGTGTCCCTCTAAAGCTTGTGTCCAAGTGTCTGGCCAAAGCTTCCAGCGGGATCAGACCCCTCCTCACAGGACAGGGACACCAGCAGCACTGTGAGAACAGGCACCGCTCACCTCATCATCCCCATGGGCCTTGTCCAACATCTCCCAGGCTGCCAGCCCGCCCAGCCCTGCCTCGGGGGGGCTGCGGGCCGGGAGGGCCTCTGCCGTGTGCTCCTCACTCACTCGGTACAACATGTGCCGGAATGCAGGGGAGTAGCCCAGGGGCTCGATCCCGTAGCTCACGTTCTCAAACTGCAGCAAACCCCTACCAAGGCACCAGAACCGGCCCTTTGCCCCTGGGCACTGGGACAGCTGCCCCAGCACCAGCTGCCTCCAGGCCAGGCTGCCAGGGTATCCCTGGCCCCCCATTGGCAAAGTCCTGGCAAGTGCCCACGGGGAGGGCAGCACAGAGACAGCGCTGGTACAGTACCTGAGCCCCGAGCAGGTGTTGAGGGTCACTGCCGAGCTGGGGAAGCCATCGATGTACCCCCAGTAGTGGCAGCCTCCCTATGAACAAGAGAGGACAGGGAGCCCCTTCCGTGGCTGGGAAGGCGATCCCTTTACCCAGACAGCTGGACTGGCTGCCTTGGGCAGAGACACTCGGAGCACAAACAGCCCAAAGCAAGGCCAGGTTACCTCAGTGTGGGCAGAATCAGAGTGCAAAGATCCCTGCTCGCTGGACGTGTAAGTCTGGAAATCATCAGATAAAAAGGCACTACGAGAGAAAGGTGCAAAGCGAGGCACTTACAGCATCCATTACCCAGAACTTCTCAAGCTTCTTGCAGGTCCTGCAGCCACCAGGGAACAGGGCAGCTACTGTCAGTGAGGGCAATGTCAGGGCCAACTCACTGCTGCTGCAGGTGGATGGTGTACGGCTTCCCCTCAATCCGCAGGATGTAGGACACTGCATCCTTGTGCATACAGAAAAGCAGAGAAGGGGAGAATTAGGAACAGGGAGTTGGAAACAGCATGATCCACGGCCTGCTGCGAACACCAAGGGGGAGCACAGAGTGGGTGCAGCCATCTGCTGTGGTGACATTGTTACAGCTGCCACCACATCTGTACTCCCCCAGTCCTCCTCTGCAACTGAAGACTTCACTTCCCCCCCTTCTCCCAACCCCAGAGCCCCCCAGCACCGTGCCTGCTTCAGCCCCGCCGCTCCTGTTGTGCTCGCCCCCAGCTGCTGCGGGATTGTGATCTGGGACCAAACCCGCCCACCCACAGGGGACAGAGACCCCCATGGCTGAGCCCAGTCCCGGTGGGTGGGGGGCTTGGGGGGACCCTGCCCAGCCTCATGCAGCAGCTCCAGGAGCAGCAGGAGCAGCAGCGGTGGCATTGCACAGAGTGGCCCCATGGCCGGCCGGTAACGGCCCCACCAGTAACGGCCCCACAGACCACCAGTAACTGCCCCACAGGTAACAGCCCCACCAGCAACAGCCCCTCCCTCCCCTAAAGCAGAGGCCGAGGCAGAGACTTGTACAAAACTGGCATCTTTATTGCTTGTTGGGTCTGCACAAAGGGGTCGGGAACAGCCCTTTGGCCAGAGACCAGCGCAGGGCCGGCTGCGGAGGTGAACACGGGTGTCAACCATGGCCCCACCAGCTCCAGACCCGCCCGGGACAGGTATCGGAACATTTTACAAAAGAAAGTCAGTAGTCATCTTCAGTATTCAACACCAAAAACTGGAGCTATTTCCTGTCCATGGGATCTAAAACCACACGTCCCTGCCCTCCGCAACTGCAGCTATTCCAACGTGCACGCCGGGAGTACAAAAACTCTTTGTCTAGTAAAGGCACCATTTTCAGCATAGTTTAGTTCACACACACAGCGTGTCACACACAGTTAAGTACATCTCTCTGGATGACTTCATTCCCTGGATCCCCTCCTCTTTCCCCACCCTCTGACCAGGGCTGGAGATGGGCTGCATCCAGCTGCAGAGCTCATTGTGACTGACAGACAGACAGACAGACAGACAGCCTGCCCAGGCAGAGCAGGACACAGCAACATTAGGAAGTAATTGATTATCTTGGAACAAAAAGGAGACCCCCCCACCAGTACAGTTGGTGAAATTCTAGGTGACATTTTACAGATTTTAATTGTGTTATAAATCTTAGTCTAAGTTCATGGGAAACCACAGGAGTTCAAGTATTTTATTACTGCACACACTATATATATATTTAGGTATGTATATACAGAGGAAAAGATTATTTTTTGGCAATATTAGGGGGATTTTACAGATTGAGCTGTGCTTGTGGCAAGCACAGAGTGAAACAGCCCAGCACTACCTTCAGCACTTCTCTCACTTTTAGCAAGTTTGTGCAATAGAACCTCACTTTTAGCAAGTTGTGCAACAGATTTCTATTTGTGACCATGACATCCAGCTTCTACCCACGGCACCACGGGATCAGGATCCACAGCTCCCTCTCCTATCACGGTGGATGCTGAGCACCTCTGCTCAGGAGGAGTTCCAAACTGCAGTCTAGCCCATGGTGCAGGAGCAGAGGGCAGTCTAGTCTGACACACAGTAGCCCAGAAGCATCCTGACTGACACTACAAAGGTGTGGGTATTAAAAGAGGGGTGCATCAGCCACCAGGTTCCCATTTAAAGTGCTCAGAGAAGCTCTGGTGGTCCAGGCAGAGACACTTCCCGCTTCCCAGTGTTCTGCAGGGACTGCTGCTCTGTCTTTAGACCTGAATTAAAACCTAACAGCACCCCATTTTTTAAAACCAGAATATGGCCGTGTCTTCTCGTACCTTTATCGTCACTGCCCATCCATGTATTAGTGGGAATTAGTACAGGAGTCTCATTTAGCCACTCTCTAATTAAAAAGCATTAAACTCAGTGCTCCTATAGCACAGCTTAGTGTCAGTCAGCATGGAGTTAAGAATTTAAGTGCATTATTATGCATCTATAAACATAATACACATGCATAAACATGTTTAAAATATCTCTCTCTTCCTCTGAAAAAGTCCTCTGAGACCTCATTCCATTTATGCCATCAAGGTGTACATGGGAAACACCTTCCAGTCCATGCAGAGCAACTGTAAATTAACTGACCAGATCTCCTTGATTTGCAAACGGGTTACTCCAATTCCTCACTGCACAGTCAGAGTGACAACAATAAATAGGACAATTTCCTTACCAGGGCTCATGGCAGAAATGGGGAAACCCAAATCCACGTGCTGGATTTCAGGACTATTTCCCTGCAGGCTGCTGCACTCCTGCTGCCAGCCTGGCTGCAGCGGCAAAGCTTGGACAGAGCGAGGAACGGGCTGGGTGTTTCAGTCCCTGGAGCTTTGGTCGAGGTATTTATTTAGTGTAAAGTTCTACATTCCTGGTTTGGATCTCTGGTTTGCCCTGTCCCAGGCTGCAGCAGGGAGGTCGCTGGCACTGCCGCGGGATGCCAGAAGGGGAACTGCAATTTCAGCTGTCGCAGCGAACAGGTCAGCTCACGTGAAGGCCCCGAGGAGCCAAAAGCTATTTGGGAGGCAAAGGTGCCGGTCGGGAAGGGAAATACTGTCCCTGAGGTAAACATTTCTGCTGTGGTGGCGGCGGTCCCTGAGGTACAACCTTCTGCTGCGGGGGCGGGGGCCTGCAAAGGGACAGAGGAGGTGCGGTCAGTCCCGAAGCGCCCACCACCCACAGCCCTCACACACACACAGCCCGCACACCATTGCTCCCACCCTCAGCCTCCACACCAAGACTCGTTTTGAACATGCCACGGGCACACTGACTTAAATTGCCCGAAATCCTCAGGGAACCCCCATTTGTTAAAACTCACCTTTTCTCCCAAAACTCTTTAAAGACCCCCCTGCCCAAGTGCCCCACCAACATGAGCTACATTAGGGTGCTCCCACTCAGTACCTGGCACTTCCTGGGTCTGTGTGTGCCATGGCACAGCACTGCATCTTACAAGCACAACTAAAAAGTAAGATGGAAAAATAAAGGAAAACTTTCTGTTCAGAGAAATGGTTTTGCACTTGGCCATAACATTCACAAATCAGCAAAATGACAGATTTTTGAGTAATTTGCTTTTAAACTGACTATTTTAACAGGACTTTCATCCACCTGCTGGGCTAATCTTCCCCCACAGCAGCGCTCTGAGCCTCGTTCATCACCACACAGCCGTGACAGCGCTGGATGGATGCGCTGCCTTTCAGGGTGAAGTGAAGGAGAAACTTCTCCCAGCGAAAAGTCAGCCCTGCTTGCACACAACACGTGATGGAACACCCCAGGGCTCCTGGGAGTGAAGGGCAGGACAAGAAATACCATCAGTGCCACTGCCAATAGGCATTTGCAGTAACTGCACTGACCTGCTGGGCACCCTCTGTGGCTGCGGCGCCGGGTACTGCGGCGGTGAGTAGTAGGGCTGGTGGAAAGCCTGCTGAGGGTGCTGGTTAACTGGGTAAGCTGGGACAGGAAACGTATTTGGATGCATATCCTACAAAGAAAATATAAAGAGAATGTTCACAAATTGTGCAGAGGGAATCAAAATATTTGCGTCACTAAGTAAGTGGCATTCAAGACCACTTGCAAACCAGCCTGGCAATGTCAGAGTTGCTCTTTCCTCTGAGAAACTCAGTAGGAAGAAGCAACAGCAGTCTGGGAAGTGCTGGATTTTGAAAAACACAGAAAGGCTGATCGCAACAGCACTTGGTTTGCTCTGGGAGTGTGCTCTGGCTGGCTGTGGCTTTCAGAGGACAACTGCTCTGACAAGGAGAGGGGCTGGGGAGCTGGCAGGCCTGCTCCCCTACTCATGCGGGGTGGGTGTTCTGTCAAGAGCAAAAAGCAGGTAAACTGCTTGTCAAGGCAAGCACAGCCTAGGACAAAGCTTAAACTGGGAAACTGAGGAGCCCCCCACACAACCCTTAGGAAACAAATATTCTCCCTGCTTTTTATCAAGGAGAAACACAGTTTTCAGAAATGAAGAAGTAACATTGAAGCTTTTATTAGGGCAAAAATTATGTAAACTGCCTTCATCTCTTCACTTGAGAATAACAAATAGAGTAAAGGAAAGTACATGATTCCTACCATGGGTACAGCTCTTGGAGCATAAGGCATGCCACGGGAGAAGCCTCTCTGCTGGTAGTCCCTGGGTTCAGTGTCTGGCCGAGGAGGAGGTGACTGAAGTGACCTGAAATCCGATGGATATGGACTGCGTGAGCACATAACCCACGCACAATGACTGTGCAGGCCATGAACCCAGGTACCATGAAGCTGACATCTGGATTTATACTATCTTAGCACATATCAGGTATGAGAAAGATAGCATTTACCACAAATCTAATAAACAACAACCCTTTTCTGTTCAGTAGTCTGGCAGCTTCCCTTTGCCCCTTTATAAAAAGATGGGACCCAAAAATACAAACCCCTATCACCAATGCACAAGAACAAACATAACAGTAAAGAGAAAATTCTCTGCTCTCTTGATTTGGGATGAATTTATCTTTTCTATCATTGCCAGAGGCAAGCTACATGTGCCACTGGATGCAGGGGCCTTCACCTGACATCCTGGGACTGGGATAGGCCTCCACACTTAGGCACTGGCTCATGCAAACAAACATCCATGGACTATTCAAAGGGCAGGAGAAGGTGCAAAGGAGAAGGCACTCACGAATGGCAGCGGGACATCAACCTCCTGAAGCATCGCTTCAGCCTGTCTCTCTTTGCAAAGGCCAGAGCAGCAGCTACGAGGAGTGGGAGGATCAGGAAAAAGAACACCAGCAGCCCGTTGCGCAGCGAGGTGTCTTTGTCTGAGGGGACAAAACCATGGAGAAGAAATAAGTCTTACATGGTGTTACCACCACCTGACTCATAATCGCAGTGAATATTTGGCAGAAATGGTTCTATAACTGTTTTCCATTTTTGATAGAAAAAAACCCAAAAGAATCCAGTAAGACTGCAAGATATATGCCCAAATAGATCCCTTCTGTTTTGTTTATCTTTTAGAGCTGTACATATCATGACACCCTGGGCTGTGACAGCACCTTAAATTAGGAGATCAATCCTCATTTTTCATTACTGTAATGTTTCATTACTAAAGCTCTCACAAGAGAGGAAAACAGAGCTTCTGCCTTTTGGTCTGATGTTAAATCTACCTCTTCTCCAACCACTGTTTGCTGTAGACAAAGAACTTGAGTTCCTAATCTTGACATTTTTATACGCATCGATTTCTCCCCTGCAAGCTGTACTAAAACAGCCTTTCCCTTTTCTGTCTGATGATTTGAGGGATCTGCCCAAGCTGTAACGTGTTTCTCCAGCCTGTTATTGCATCACAGTGCCTAGCTTTCCCAAACCCACACCAGCTTATGAAAAGCAGTCTTCAAGATCATTCTTGCAGCACACAGAAGTTACACCACTCCCATCTTTATATACTCCACATGGACACATTAAGTTTTCTCCAAATTAGAGCTTGGCTCTGACTTCCTATTTCACCTTCAAACCCTCAGCGAGCAAAGTGAGCGTCCCAGCTCTGTCAGTTTGCTTTCTCTCACGCAGGAATCGTGCTTGCCTTCACTGGGGCTTTCCTTCCCAGCCTGGATACAGAAAGTCCAAGAGGATCTTTGTTCCAAGGTGGCAGAAATCACCTGAACTAAACCAGTCCAGATCCTTACAGATCCCTACCCCAGCATCCCGAGAGAGAAGGGCAACACCTTGAGCAGAAACCTCTACCAGAGTTCTTTGCCAGTGAAACCTAGTGCAGAGCCATCCCCCAAAGTTCACCACCACACTGGCTGCTCCGGCACGCCCGGCCCCAGCGCTCGGCCAGCCTCAGACCCAGCTCTCACAGCCACTTGCCGTTGTAGGGAGGGCCACTGTCCACGCTGCCCCCGTAGCCTTTGGAGTCACAGTAAGGGGGGGCCCAGCCTGCTTCACAGTGGCAGTTCCTGTTGTTGTTGCACACCTGTATTCCAAAACACAAACACTCAGTAACTTCCATCTCTGTGCATTCAAATCTGCATGCAGCAGCCACGACCTGTTCTGTCCCTCGTATTGCTCAGCCTGGAGAATTTTACCCAGTAACTCCCAAATCAATTCCAAGCAGTCCTTGGCCAGGCATCCCAAGATTTCACATGACTGAGCACACACAGCACTGTTCAGGAAGAGCTTCCAAGGATTAGCTATTCCAACGGCTTACATGCCATGGCTTTTGCTCTTTTTTTTTTTTATTTGTGAGATACAGAGTCAAATTTCATTAGTAATACTGGAACTGGGAATTCTTGCCTGGCAGAGAGTTTTGTCAGAGATTTTTTTTGACACTGCTGCAGGTTCTTTTGTCTAGAGGCATTTTATAGAGAGTTTTACAGTTTGACAAAACAGACAAATAAAGTTACTAATCACCACCTTAAAACTTGCTGCCTCTCTTCCCTGCTTACCCCACGCCCGTGGCACTGCTTCTCCACATCACAGTCGTAGTTCAGGACAGAGGCACTCACACACTGGAAGTGCCTGCAGATCTGGGGAACAGAGATGCGCACAGATGAGGGATGATGGCATTTCAGTGCCCCCTTGCCTCCCCAGATCCCTGCTCCTAGCTTGGGGCTCCACAGCCATGCTGTGCTTGCTGCCACAAAGCCTCACCCTCTCACTGATAATTCCAAACTCTGCAGAAACTCTGTTCCACAAAAGGCCTCTCAGCATGGGGCTGAGCTGGCACTGGAGCCTTTTGTCTCCAGTCTGAATGTAAAGGAACAGCAATTAAATTGTGCCCAGTAAGGACATGTGGAATGCACATTCCTCTGCTAGGGCTAAGCTTCTGCACTCTTTAGTTTAGTTGGATTTTAATTGAAAGTTGTCTTCAAGGCATTTGTGTGGGCCAGGCTCTTCCTGCTCATTGACAGAGCAAAGATTCTGGCTCTCAACAAACTCAATTTCTTTCGCTTCACCTACAAATGAAAGGCTCATTAAATGTTTGATGCACATGCAGTGCAGTACTGGGCCGTGGGGAGAATCAATGGACTCGTTTAGTTTCACATTAACTACAGGCATCAAAAAATAATGGTCATAACTATTCATGAAACAACGTAGCTGAAAATTTTATCCCCATGAATACCCCGAATTATTACATTAGGGTATCATTTTTTTCATTTTTAATTACCTTTCCATTACCACACTTGGTGCCTTCATTCACCATTCCGGGGTCCGGGACATCAGAGCCCAGCTGGAAATCCACCCCCCAGCATGTGGTGCCTCTGATGGGAGTTTGGATAATAGCAGGCTTGATTCCAAACACAGGCATGGCTTTCACATTTTCACACTGCAGCTTCCCACACATGGCATTCCTACAACAGCAACACAGAAACACTGTAGTGACACTTGAATTTATTCTGAGAAGGAGACTACCATGTGTTTGATACAGTCTTTCCTTTCTACTGGAAGATACTACTTGAAAACAAAACTGAAGCAACTTGACAAATAAAACTGAACTGGGCTTCATTCCAGTGCTGCAAGAGTAGTTTATCCCTTCTTTCTGTAAGCTGTTGGAATCTCTACATTAAGGAAAACATGATGATTTGCTTCTCATCCTTCCACATGTGAACACTTAACTTAGGAAAAGCACAATCCTTGATGGGAAATGTGGAACACGCTCTCCTCACCACAGCCCTGCATCCCTCCCCTGTGCACCCGCTACAACATCCCAAACTGACACTACAGCACCCAAATACAGATTCCCAATGATGTATTTCAGAACTTCCCAATGCGCTGGGCTCAACTTACCAGCTGGAACATTTCTTGTAGTCATGGCCATGGAAACCACAGTTGCCAAATCTGTCCCCTTTGGAATTCACTTCAGCAAAGCAAATGTCGGGGGCTGCTTTGGCTTCTGCAAACAACAGCCCATCCCCAGAGAGAGGAGCCATGTTACCCAGGCACAGAAACATCTCACAGTCTCCTGTACCCAGAGCAACTACCCTGCTACACCAAGTATTTGCCATGCAGCAGCGAGCTCAGGAACTTGATCAAAACACTAAAGAGGTTACAACATCAGAATTACAAGGTTCCAAGTTTAAAAATGGAGAAAAACAGTTACTTAACCTGAGTCAGCTCCAGCATTTGATATTTCTTTACAGCCCTATAGAGCAAAAACCCCACTGTACCAAAAATGATAAGTGCAACAAAATTATAACTTGAATCCCCAGCACAGCACTAAGTGTAACACTAAGTGTAATGACCATCACGCGAAGCCATTACCACCACTGCTTCAAATCCTCTGCCAAAGCCAGCTGGTCTTTGTTACAGAAAAGCAAGTAAATATATACAAAATTAACTTAGTGTATTCTTTAGTTACATCTCTTAGAAAGATTGTGACACTGTGCTCTTCCTTACTGGAGCCAAAGATATCCTGGCACTGCGCATCGTAGTACTGGCACACGCCGTTGTAGCAATAGGCCTCCTGGTTGTGGCAGGGGTGCCCGTTCTGCACGGTGAAGTCCGGCTGGCAGAACTGCGATGTGCCATTGCAGTACTCCGGGAGGTCACACTCGTTGGTACTTGCCCGACACTCGGTGCCTCCAGGAAGGAGCTGAAGACAGGGGAGGGAAAACTGCATCAGAAAACAGGAACCTCACAGCAGAGACAGACTGCACCTGACCCACAATATGCCCCAAACGAGGGACTGATCGGAAGCCCTCGTGGGGCCGTGGACATGCAGGACAACTCCCTCTCTCAGATGCACTGACTGAGCCAATGCTCTCCTTTTCTCAACTTCCAAACAACACCGGAGTCTCCTACCTGGCAGTTTTTGCAGCAGTCACCATAAGCACATTCAGCACCGGATCGGAGCCTGCAAGTTCCTGGCTCGCAGCACAGATCACTTTCACATTCCTGAGGACAGAAGTGCTGTGAATGTCACAAAATCCTCCCCTCTGTCACATACAGTCCCCTCTGAGTGAGAGGCACAAGGCTGCCCTGGCACCACTGGGAAAACACACAGCTACGAACCTTTGGCGAGCCACAGTCACACTCCTCCCCAGCATCCACCAGCTTGTTCCCGCAGTACGGGATGCTGTAGGTCTCATCAGGCTTTGGAACGTTGAGCAGGCAGCTCCCACCTTTGTTGAGTGTCAGCTTCTCAAAGTCTTCTGCACTGCAACTGCTGAAGTTCCTCGACCCCCTGCAGTGGAGAAAATGGGCTAAGCTTTACACTAAGCCAACCCGCCAGCATCCTCTGTGTTTGCAGAACAAGGGGAACGTTTTCTTTCCCCATTACAAGCACAACAGGACTCTTTGCAAGGGGAATTTGAAGGTGAAAGCAATTCATAAAAACAAAGGACGAGGATGGGGCATTTTGAGCCTTCTTTGCCTTCCCTTGGTCAGCTACTTACGATGCTCCAGAGCTCATAATGCAGCTGCTTGCCCCACAGTGACAGACTCGTTCATCATCATGGTTCATCCCCAGGTTATGGCCCAGCTCGTGAGCCATGATGGATGCAAACATCTGGATACTGATCCTTCCAAACTGCACAGGAGTGACACAGAAGGCAGTCAGAAGAGAGCTTATATTGACAAAGTCAGTGTTTACTTATGTGCCAAGGAGACACTTTCGCCATTCTGTCTCTACATTATCAGGATTCTCAGATCAACAGGGCCAGACCTCCAACCAAGTGCATGGAATTTGCTTAGCAATAAGAGCCCTCAGAGAGACCTCTCTGGGACACTACCCAACAACCTTCACTTTCCAGAGCAGCTGCAACATTAAGACAAAAACTAGAACTCTCCACACCAGCCCAATTCTCCTGAAATGTGCAAATTCCAGCGCTTCTGTCACTGGTCCAAAGAAACCAGATTGCTGGGATTGCCAGTTATCTGGGACCAGCAGCTTGGTTCGTTAATGCTCTGCAATTCCATACAAAACACGCAGTGAAGCGGCACTGCTCAGGGAGGTCACAGCTGCAGGTCAGACAGTACGGGACAGACTGGAGAACACCCATAGCTCCCACACACTTTTGAGGCAGAGATGCTTAAAACGACACAGAGAAATTCTCTCTGAGAAATTCTTTTGCATGAGTGCTGCACACTGAGCAGAGGGGAAGCTCAGCAGAAGACTACAGAGAAGTTGTGATCCAGATATCCTGACGTGTCAGAAATTGTTGGGGACAACATAAGAGCCCCACTAAGCCACTTCAGCTTTGTTACGAAAGACTCTGTGCTTCCAGGAAGACCTCCAGAGTGCAAACTCTGATCTCAATCACATTCAGAGATCACTAAAGAAATCTCACCACGTTAATGCCTCCTGCGTGGCTCTTGGAGCACACTGTTCCCACATAGGCCATTCCAGCTGTGCCACCAAAACCCTTCTTCCTACAGTCATGGAGAGAAAGGAAAGGCCATCATCTGTCTGCACAGACACACACAGCCTATATCAGCACACCACTCCTGCCTGGGGGGCACAAATCCTGCTGCTCCAGCTTTCCAAGGCTGACACAGGAGCACTACCAGGAGCACTGCTACTGACTGCAGGCAAAATGCACCAGTTAAGCTTTTGCTTTCTGCTCAAGGTTCCTTATTCTGTTAATTTAAGACAAGTGTTTACAGAGAAAGTCAGCCTCTTCCACATCGTCCCTCTGCATATAAAGAGCTCAGTGGTCCACCCTTAAAATCATTTGGTTTAATTGGCTGTCATCTGCCTTTCTGGTATAGACAACTCCATGGATTTCTTCCTTTGTCAACTTCCTTCTCATTACTCTCCATTTTGTTCTTAGAGGTTAAGTGCCACAGCACAATACACCACATTTTACTTCATATAAAAGAACTTCTAAAATTAGTATTTCCTCAGACATTTGCCTCCAGCACTTGCACTCTGCTGTGCTGTCTCAGAGGAGAGGAGGCTCCCAGCTCACAGAGGAAGGGGAGGGCAGACAGCACCGCGCTCGCACCTCTGCCCTTTCCCTGCTCCGGGCAGCGACCTCCCAAGGCCTGCACCATCTGCAGGAGCAGGAGGTGCACTGGGGCACACGTCCTGGAATGGGGCAGGGAACAGCTCAGGGAGCTCCGGGCTTGCTTAAGGGAGCATGGCCGGACAGATTAACATCCCTCGGCAAACTCAAACCACGTCACCAGCTTCTGGAAGCCAACTGCAGAAAACAACTTTGTCTCCACTAACTCTGCAACAGGTTTGTGCTTATTTTCAGGTGGAAAAGGCCCTGGGATCCCAAGCCCAACCTGTTACAATGTGACAAAGGACTATCCGGGCCGAGGCTTTACACCATACAACACAGAACGTTGTAGGACACACGGGATGAGAAAAAAAAAGGCGTTATTTAGCAATACATCTGTCAGAGGACACTGAAATTAAAGAACACAGACACCTTCTTAAAAATGCTTAACTTGACTTGGAATGTTTTCACAAGACACAAACCACTGCAGATAGCCTAGGACTCTCTGCTCTCTGAAACACAGCAGTTCCTTCTGGCACTGCAGCTGAGCACGCGGGGACAGAATCAGCTTCTTGGGGTCAAAGGGAAGGAGCTGGTACTCACAGGACAAACTGGGCACTGTCGTGTCTCCGCCGCAAAACAAGGTTCTTCTCTCGCCACTGTACAAAATTCGCCAGCACATCCCCAGCCCCCCCATCCGTGCTGATGATGTTTTCATGCTTCCAGATCTCCAGACCAACCAGCACAATGCGAATGTTCAACATGACATACATCTGGGGAGAAAAAAAGAGGAGGAATATTTATTAATATCTTCAGACAAAAACACGTGGCCTGGTGTGATAGATCTTAGTGCAAGTATCCATCTTTTCTGTGCGGGTTCGACTCTTTTGGCAGCTCGTACACAACTGGAACCACCAGAATAGATCTTCTCTGTGATTTAGACCTTCATCAGCCACAGGATCAATGCTTGAATGCCACACTGGCTACATTGTAAGACAATACCAAACAGAAATAAAAAGAAGTCTCAATTTTGACAAATACCATGTGAAATAGTAGTTACAGATGTGCTTTTTCTCTAACCTTTACACAGATGAAAGAACTGCAATAATTGCAACCATCTGTCCTGTCACTCACTGGAGCTAGCACTGCCTGGAAGAGTTCCCTAAACTAATTCTCAAAGTGGGTAAGTGCAGATGAATTTAGAGGTGGAGAAGCTTCCATGGTGATGCATTCCCCAAAGTGGTACCAGAACAGACCCCTAGGTGGACATTTACAAAAGGCAGCAGGGCTGCCCCACACAGCATCCCTCCTACTCACACTGTCAAGGAAGTTCGCCAGCTGCACCATGTGTTCTCTTACTTCTGTTTCGCTCTTCCCAAAATCTTCAAACTGCAAGACGAAGAAACTTAGTATCACGAAGAGAAGAGAGAAAGACAACAGTTACAAAAAGGAACAGAACATTTTTGCCTGGCTCCAACTCTCCAAGAAGATGGTAACCACCACAGGAACATCTTCACTGCTATTGCTCAGCAGCTCAACATTCCAAAGACAACAGCAAAGGCAGTTTTTACCACGTGCTTTCCTCACGCCACAAGGTTCCTTGCTGGCAGAACCTCTCCCTATCTGATGGCTTACTCCTTTTCCGAGGAGGACTGCATAGCACACATTTATCCACTTCTAGGGTAGCATATTTGCACAACTTGGGTAAAGTGTCAAGTGTTTTTCAGCAATCCATTTGGGAGTCATGAAGCCTGAGGGCTTTCCAGGCCCTCTCCTGAGGAGAAAAAAAAAGGGAAAGCCACAAACAACTCCCACCTTTTCTTTATCCACAACTATGAACAGCTCCACGTATCTTGTCTGGTGCAGGACCGCCCTCTTTCTCTGGGGGAAAAAAAAAAAGTTTTAGACAACTTCAGATTTATTAATTCAAGTGTAAACAAAGAAATCCCTCATGACATTGTCAGATTTCACTTGATACCACCAGTGGTTTGAGACACACCCAAAGCACACGGTGCCAAACCCAAGCAGTGCAATCCAATGCAATGTCAGCCTCTATGTTTTACACTAAAACTCAGCTGCACAAAGACTTCCCTTGTTCCAAAAGCAAGGGACCTGTGCACAGGTTGCTTTGGAAAATCAGCACACACTTTTAAAAGGGACAGAAAGATTCTACAAGCAAATGCCAACGATCTTGAAGTGAAACACAACATTTTTCATTCTCCTGCTTTCATTTCAATCTTGTTCCTGTACAGACAAACCCTTGAAGGACAAGGGAGATCTTCACACCAAACTGCTACCGTGGTAGTGAGGAGGATGCAACAAACACGACAATATTCTCCTGGCTCCTGATGCAGTATTTCGCTACCAAGCCTCTCCATGAGGGTCATGTTCCTGCCCTTAAAAGCTCCCCCAAAAAGCCTAGGAATATTCTAACCAGCTGCCCCACCCTCAGTGCCACGTGCAGAAGCAGGAGGAAACTGCGGCTGCTTTGGGGAAGGAATTGAGTTTTCCAGTACTGCAGAAACCCCCCAAATCATAAACCTTTAGGTATGTGCTAAATCCCAGGAAATCTGATAATCTGCTTCCATATTCTTAAATGAACTCACAAAACCCATTATGTGGGACTGGGGAGGACTTACCCGCAGCAGCTGGGTCATACTGGGATGGAGATTTCCCTCTGCATGTTCCCTTTCCTGGCCTTCAGCGGTTACTCCACAAGTTGTGGGCTCTTTCTTCACATTCTCCAGTCGGTATAAAATGTGTTTAGAGCCAGAAGAGAAATCCATGGGCTCAATCCCATAGGTGACATTCCCTATTGTCACCAAACCCCTAAAATACGGCAGTGTGTGAGAAATCCAGCACTAAGCACAGAGGACAGTTACCCAGAATTTTTACAGCTAAACAGAGGAACAGTTATTCCTGGATAACCAAAGCCTGCCTACACCTCAGTTCTTGTGAGCCAGCACACTTCACTTCAGGCCTGGCAGTAGCCTTTCACTGAGTAGGGCCTTACAAATGCAGTAAATTAAATATCTCTGTAAGGCTCTGCAATGCCCCAGGAATTACATCACAGGTTTTAAGCAGAAATGCTTTAGTTCAAATACACTATTGCCACTCTGGTGCCTGGCATGACCCCGCAAAAAATCAGTGGCACAGAATACATGGGAATTAGCTCAAAGCAGAAAAAAATTCCATCAAACTTGAGGTGCATGAGGCTTAGGGCCAATTTTGTGAAATTTGGAGACTAGTGTTCAACTTCCCATTTCTGCACTAGGTACAGTTGTCATGACCATCTGCACAAGTTGGAAAATAAGCCAAACGTGCGTCGAAACCAACTTACTGCACCCTGATAACAAACTGCATTAATAACTTGTTTGATGGTACTTCAAATATCCGTGAACTCCTTGAATAAAAGATACCACAGGACAACAGCACCAAGGCAGCCCAGTGCAGCCAGTGACTCCCTGACTGGCTGAGGCACAGCTAAAAACAGCAGAATTGGGTTTTGGGTTCAGCAGCCACGATGTGACAGCCGGGACACAAAGGATGAGTTGTGCTACCTGAGCCCCGAGCAAGTGCTGACAGCCACCAGGGAATCCAGGGTCCCCTCCACGTACCCCTGATAATGGCAGTGATCCTGGATGGGAAAACAAGGGTGCATTACATACACATTTCAGGCATTCCTGCACACCCAGGGCAATCTCTGATCTGCCGCTGACCAGTTGTGATTACAACTCAAGAACACAAAATGTATTAAGTTAAATTTACCACAGCTGGATTTCTTAACTTGACCTAGGCTATCCCTCTCCTGTTCTGTCCTCCACCCTGCCTCAAATATTTCGAGGCCAGCCCCTCCCTACAAAGTTGGGTCAAATTACTCTTCAGCCTGCTGGCAAAAAGTTCTGGCTTGTCTGTCACCTCACTGTAGCAGGAGGAGGGACAACACCTGCTGTCCACGCCAGCTGGTGCTGCGCTGCCAGAGCTTTCTGGCTGCACAGCCCAGCCCTCAGCAGCCCGGAGAGATGGGGTACTTCCACTGTGTACTCTGTACATACACATTTTGGAAACCAGACAAGGGGCAGCATGGGGAAAAGACTCTCCATTTTCTCTGGCAAGGGTTTTTCTATAATACCCCTATATCAACATTCTGTCACCTCTTGCTCAGCAAGGAATGCAGATAGCACGGAGGGTATGTGCTAATCCTTCAGGGCCAGCGTGACTTCTGTGACCTCATGCAGAAAAAGCACTTTTCCCATCAGAAAAAATGCAGAAAAAGCATTTTTCCTCTAACCAATCCCTTTTAACTAGGAAGCAAATAGTCATTTGACTCAGGTGCTCTATTTTCAAGAACAAGATCCCATGAATCATGTATGACTAATACTTCTCCTTTCAAAGGAACAACACTGATCCCTAAGAGTGAAGCCATTAGAAAAGCTCTCATGCATTTTGTATCACACAACCTGCTCTTAATTCTACATTTTCAAAGGCAACATGTCAGGCTGCTTGTACAGAACCAGGGCTGCAAACACATTTTCCGTGGAATGACTCCAACGCTACACAGATCACATCCCTCTCAAAGGTCCTTCAGACTTGATCTCATCCACCCCTTCCAGCAGTTCCCAAATGTCAGGACTAACAGACCGCCTGCCCACCCTCAGAAGTCGTCAGGTCCTAACAGCCAGCCCTGCTGAATGGACGGGCCAGCAGCTGACAGTTCACTGTGGCTCGGGGACCAATCTGGAAGCTCATTGTGTGTAAAAGCAAAAGCAAAGCTGCCCGTTCAGTCCCCAGAGCACCCAGCGCTGCCCTGCGGGCTCCAGTCCTTGGAGGAAAGCAGCAGAGGCCAGGAGTGACACCAGCACCACACTGGGCTGTGAGACAAGGACAGGAGCACTCCAACAATGAGACACCAACAGCTGGGAGCAGCACTGCCTTTTAGAGAAGAGCAGCTTTTAATGGGACAGCAACCATCTCCACATCAGAAAATACAGGTCTCTCACAGGTTAGATCCTCATCCAAATTTAAGGATTCTCTCCAGGAAGAGGGCAGTTGGTTCTGAAGGTGGCCCAGTAGAAAATACAACTATCCTTTTGTAATCCCGACTCCCTCATCCCACAGATGCTCAGTGTTCCAGTCACCTTCAGTGAGGGTATGAATAGAAAGAAATCCTACCTGGACATCTGGATATTCCAATTGCAACTTTCCCTCCTTGTTATAGGTATAAACTGTGAAATCTTTGGGCAGCAGTTCTCTGCAATGAAAGGGGAGAAGGAATACAAGAGGAATTTCGCTAAATGACTGTGACATTGGAGCAGAACAGTAAGATGGTACTAATCAAAAGTGTGACAAATAGGTAAATTGCAGTTAAATAAGGAAGTATTAAAACAGAAAACCCTCCAAAATTAACAAAAAAATTGTATATTTTCACAGCAAAATTCAAGAGACTAGAATGGTAGAACTGCTAATGAAATCAAACCAACCACCTCACCTCAGAGAGTAGAACAAGCAGCAAAATCCATTAAATTATGCTAAAAGCCTGTTTCCAAGCAGGAAAAAAAATTCTAGCCCTCAGTCTGCTGTATAAGCCTTCTCTTCCCCAGTTTAGGGAGGAAGTGCATTGGGAAAGTCTCCCACAACTAAGACTGCTGCACCATCCTGGTAATTCCATTGATGTGGTGCAGCTAAATTCCCATGTTTCTGAGGGTCAGGGCCTTGGCAAGTGGCAGCTGGAGCTTCCCAAGGGCTTGTACAGTTGTGTCTCTATCACAACAGCAGCTTGGAGCAGCAGCAGCCTGGTAAATGACCACGTGCTGGTGCTGCAAGTGGCCCTTCAACTCCAGACAGACAGCATCTATGTCAGCTGTGAGCTCTCAGTATTCAGACCTTGGATAGAAAGTCAGTTTCCTCATTTATTAGTGTCCTTTTGTGATACAGAGACAGGAAAAAACACAAAACTAAAACATTAAACAAAATCCAGACAAAAGTGAAAATATTTACTTGAAATACAGCTCAGCTTGTTTATTTTTAGCTGTGAATGGAAAGAGTTGTAGATTCCCTGGGTCTTCGCAGAGTAATCTGCAGCTTCCTGCTCTGAAGGGGGTTCCCCAGGGCTGCAGGAATCGAGAAACATCTCTGGCTGATGGCCAGGACACTGGGACTCAATCTCTTCCCATTCTGCAGAGCTGGGATGTACCTGCACTTCCCACACAGAAGCACAGGATTCAAAACTCATGTGCTACCTGCCAGCTTGTCATCTGGACACAACAGATTGAATAATTAAATAATTTAAAGAAATTCTTTACTTACTTGTTCTTTTCTAGATGAATCGTGTATTCTTTTCCCTCAATCTCAACAGCATATGACACCTTGTCCTGAATATAAAGAAAGGTGCTTTTTACTCGTGTTAATGAATAAAACATTCTTTGAAACCAAGAAAGGTGGATGGGCCTGAAATTTATTTTATAATTGTTCCTGTCTCCAGAACCTAGCATCCCTACCTGTGTGACTGGGGAAAAGTCACATGAAAGAAATGGTTTCAAAAAAGAATTGTGGTTTTCTTATTTCCTCCGTCTAAAACTTCCACAGAAAAGTTCTGAGTCAGAGCCAGAAAAGGACAGCACAGTTTTTTTACTGAACATTTACAGTGAGCCAGCACCTCCCCAGCCTTGGGGTAGCCAAGTGCCCAGTACCTGTACTGAGGAGCTGTTGGAAGCCTCTCGCCGTTCTCTTCCCAATCTCTGTGGAGTTACAACTTCGTAGGAAGTGAGCAGGGAAATCTCCTGGAAACCTGGAAAGCAGAACAGAAATACTGGCTAAAGGAACAAAGCAATCAAGAGGACGAGGCACAAGGAAGAAAACACTACTTCAGGAGAAGCCCACACACAGAAGAGCACAGAGCAAACCTCAGAGCAAAGCACACTTGGATTGCCTTGCAAGGGGCCAGAGAAAACAACACAAACAGCAGAGAAGACACCAGTTTTTCCAGAAAGTTTCAAATTGAAATCCTCACTTTCCAATTACTGTCTCACCAGTACCCATCTCCTACACCACCACTCTTCATCAGCAGGAATCAGCATTTAAAGCAAGTCAGCACAGCAAGAACTCGCTCAAGGACACCCAGTGTCAAAGCAGGTGTCGTGTGCTGCAAAGCTGCAGAACTGCCCCATGCAGCCTCTCTCGAGGAGCTCCAGCAGCTCCCGCGCTTCCCCACGGCGCAGCTCAGCCTCACACCCTTGCCCGGCGCAGCACAGCCAAACTCCTGACCCGAGGCTGGTGCTACTGTTCATTATGCTCTCAGAGAGCCCTCAAGGGCCTTATCAAAACAATTGAGGTGAGACAAATCCCTGCAACAAAGCAGCCGTCACAGATCCCTTTATATACTATTTGCATATGCAACATCAGACAAATCCCCCGAACCTAACAAGTCCACAGGCCAAGCTCCCTTTATCAGTTTTTGCAAGCAATTGTTTTATATTAACTGTGTAAACAACAATAAATTGTGCATGCAAATTACTTCTCCCATCAGTGGTGGCATCTGCCGGTGCCTGGCTCGGAGCCGCTCACCCAGGAAGCAGGACGTTGGCCAACCCGGATGACAGCAGTATCCAGAGAAATGGTTTTCCTGGCTCATGGCAAGGGAATCAATGAGCTCATCCAGAGGAGTCTGAGCTTCCCAACAAAGGTAGGGGGAAGGGAACAGTTATCCTCACTGTCTGTCTCCAGAAATCATCACCACATCTGGGGCAGGTGAGCAAGTGTTTGGTGTCCAAGATCCTCCAAAATCTCTCAAGTGGGACTGAGATGCTCCCTCCAATTAAAACCAGCCCCTCTGACCACACCAAAAGCACATACTGCAGCAACCACTTCTCTACGTCTGTCATTTCCAACCACACACTCGTACCCAGCCCCGAGTTCTTGCAGGTCGCTGCTCTGCACTTGCTCCTTCCCCACTGCCATTCCCACACACCCGTAGCAGTGGGAATGGGACACTTGGTACAGGTTCTGGAGGCTCTCGAGGCACAGGTCACACAAACAGCAGGACACAGCCAACCTTCCCAGTGCTTGGAATACGACATACTTGCTCAAGAGCAGCTTGGAAGCAGAAGACAAAAAAGTGAATCATCACATGAAGCAGAACTGGGAGGGATTTCTGGGAAGAGTACAACTCCCAACAGGATCCTCTTAAAGCAACGGCACTAAAAGAGGCCAATTTTCAACTCTCTGAATGCTCTGCCAGTTCTCTCCCCACTTTCTGCCCTCCTTCCCATCCTTCACCCGTGTCCATGCCGAGGCCCTGTGCAGCATTTCACACATCGCCAGCAATGCTCAAAGAGGGCACAAAGTAGCTCAACAAAAATCCATCCAAAGGGATAAGTGCAGCCAAGCACAAAGCCAACTCCACTCCCACATTTTCCTCCTGCAAAGGCCAGGTACAGTCTGCAATAAATTTTTCAGCAAGTTACAGGACTTTTAGTCCTCAGGTGCTTTCTGCCACTGGCCAAGGCAGCTGATGGAGCTGCACCACGTCACTGCTGAGAAGATGACACGCTGATGACCCATTTCCGGGTTGAGATTTTGTTTCTGAACAGAAAAACACAATTGCACCCATGACCATACTTATCTCATCTCATCTCGTTAAAGGCTGCCATTAATTACCAAGCATTGGAGACAACTAGGAAGATGTGAATCATCTTCCCCTCCCCGCCCCAAATCCACCATCGGAATTCCATGCATGCTCCATGGCATGTGGGAGCTTGAAAACCACTGGAACACGTCACAGCCATAACGGCTCTCCAGACACTGCGGGAAGCTCTGGGGGTGTCCAGGAAAGTGTTCTGGGGGTGCCTGACAGGTAAGATCTGTATTCAGCAAAGGTCAAACTGCATCTCCTGTCTTGCTAGACCCTGGCATGCCCATGGGTCATTGGCTCAGTTACGGAATCGCAGCACACAGCTACATCCACCTACACTCACACTTCCCCTCAATTATCATCCTTCCTGAGCTGTGACTCCTTCCCAAGCCTAGCAAAGGAAGGTCAAAGATACGCTCTTCAATGGAAGAAAAAAAAATTAAAAAGAGGAAGTTCAGACTGTGGCCTATTACACCACGAAACAAGCTAATTTCATAAAAACAAACTCATCAGCATGTGAGCAGGTCAGCAGCTAATACCAAAACTCATTAAGTTAACTGTGGTTATAATCAATTGATTACAATTAATAACTGAGGTCAGCTGCACCAGTCATTCCACACTTTGGCAGGGCATTGCTCACCAGAAATGCCAAAAGCATTACACAGGCATCCAGCCCATCAGGGCCCCGGGCAGGACCAGTGACACAGGGAGCATCTCCACCGAGCATCCCTGATCTTCAATAGATCAGCTCATTGTGCTTCAAGCTGTACCTCTGATCCCCAAAGGAGGTGAACCATTCACTCCCTTCTCTCTGGCTCCAAGTCTTTAGATTTCCAGTGTGCTGTCATACCTCCCCCTCCTTTCCTGCAATAAGGAACATCAGTATTCAGTATTTCCTTACACCTCTGCCGGTTCATATCAGGCTGTTCTGGCTGCACTCTCCAGTCAGAGATAGACCTATCCCACAAAAGCACCTAGAACAGGACACGACAGCCCAGTGAGGCCTCACATTTCCCAAGGCACAAGTGCTTTGTGTGTTTATGGATCTCCACAGGTTAATCTCACCTTCAAAACAGACAGCACGTGTCTGATTCACTTGTCATTTAACTTACTCTTAACACTCATTTCCTTTCCTGCCAACATGCTCCTGCTCCCCATTTTTCACCCTCTCATACTAGTACAGACAATTATTTCCACCTCAGCAGAACGCTTTGCACCATCCTTTCAAAGCCACTGATTTCTGACAGATACTTCTCTCATGCTCAAATCACTGGGATTGTTATCCCTGTCTTTAAGGAGCCTGAATCCCATCTGACTAGGAGGTACCAGCTGCCAGCTCAATCTGCATTCTCCATATCCTATTTTCAGGATCATACAGGAGTTTGCCAAGCAGTGTCTGAGGAGAGACTTCCATGACCTGGCTTACTTACATATGTCCTTCAAAACAACAGAACCACCACTGCTGGTGGATTTCTCCAAGCAATGACACACCAGGAAAAGCATTTTTTTGGTGCACTTGACTTTTGCACTAAGGTCACATTTGTAGTAGGATTTACTCTACTGCAAGCAAAAACCTCCTTCACTTTCACTACGCAAATACTATCCAAGTCCACTTAAAAATGTTTAGATGTTTATACACAACAGAAAGATAACCAGCCTTCTGCTAAATGTAGGAACGCTTTCTGTGGAGCCAGCAGTTCCAGCTGCTCCCATACCTCAAAGGCTACAGAGTGCCTCAGTCGTGCTTCATCTTCAAACACCTGGGAACATCTGGCCAGCTGTTCTTCTACAGGGCACCGCTCCTTGGGACTTTTCTTTCCATCTCTCCCACCCCTGCTCTCAGTCTTCAGACCTGCTGGGTCTCCTGCTGTGCTGGTGCCTTTTAGAAGGCAGGAAAAGATGACCAACCATCATGGCAAGGGAAGCAAATTCATCTACTCGATGTATTGCTCACCTGGAATATTTGCATAACATTAAACCTGGCCAGAACAGCTCAGGAAGTTTCTTTCAGTATTTCACTGGGGATGTTGGACATCGATCAGGTTACGGAGCTCTTCCACAGAAATAGTTCCTAGAAAATTCTTATTCCCCCTTGCTGAAATCCAGACCTATGCTGTAAGTGTTTCCTGTCTAGACTCTCCCCATTCCTTCTGCCCTTCCTAAAGCCTAATTTGTCTGCAAGACAACAGCTCCCCTTGTTCCACAAAAAGGACTGTCGCGCGTGTCCACTGGTACTGTCACAACATCCTCTGCACCTCGGAACCTTCTCACAAGGAGAAGCAGGGTAAAGCCATGCTATCCTCTGGAGCAAGACGAGCAATCTCACCAGGACACCCTTCCTGTGGGTCACTGGCCCCTTCCACCCCTGACAGCGTGCCCACGGACAGGAGCTGAGCACGCCGAGCCCACTCACTTCCTCCTCGTCTTACCAGCTGTGAACGTCAGCTCTGCTTACCCAGCTGAGGCCGTGGGAACTTTCTCTTTGGAGACATCGCTGGCTTTACATTTGGCCACCAAAGGGAACTGTGAAACGCACATTCTTATCTTTTTTTTTGTAATTTTAGCTTGAGAAATAATAATGATCAAGACATGTAGAAGTTCCGAAGTCATGGTTCAAACTTCCTTTTTCCAAAAGCAAGGCACTACAAGAGGCAATGTTAGCTACACTGAAATGTCTTTCCTCTCTTTCCTTTTCACATGGAGGAAATAACCACAAACCCCCTCTTTGCTGAATGATTTTCCCAGATTTGTTGCAATATGGGTGAGGCAGTGCTGTGTTTTCTGTGACCTGAACAAAAGAATTATCCCAACTGAACACCCTATCTCCCCAGAAATTTAAACCCAAGCATTTAGACACTTCAAGAATTGTGGCCAAGCCTGGCAGGAACATCCTGCCAGTGTGTGTGTATGACACCAAGTATCAAGAAAAGGATTAAGTAGCACAAAACAGTCTCTGACTCTGAATTTTTCTGAATTCATCCAGTCAAACCTTGAAGGATCCTATGGACACAAACAGGAGAGGAAAAGCCACACACACAAATCCCTTAAGGCTACACATCACCATGTGATCATGGTCATTCAGGAATTTTCAATTAATGGTTTCTGGTAACACTTCACTTCTGCCTTACATCCCTGTGTGTGTCAAAAGCACTCACATCATAACCCAAAAGGTGGAGGTTTCTACCCTGTCCTTCATGCTCACACTGCAGGCAAAGGAGGTTCATTGTATTTCATGGCAGGTTTGGCATTAACAGCTGGGACAGAGGCTTCCAGAGGCAGAGAGGAACACTACCATCCACATCAGGAACTAGCACCAGTGTTTCTTTCCTACAGGCAGGAACTAAAATCTTATTCCTCAAAACACCAACCACTCCACTGGAAGCACAAGCACCTGCTATCTCAGAGATGTGTAATTTCAGACTTCACTCCTTGGCCTCCAGTCAGGCAGCTCCCAACTTGCTGCGCTACCTCCACCACCAGCCACCTCTCAAAGCTGGCTTTCACCTGACACAGCTCACACATCCTCCAGCAACAACGCAGCAAGTGAGATGAAGAGATTCCAGCACAGAATTCCTCAGAGGCACACACCACATAAGCACTGTCCTCAGCATGAAGCACCAGTATCAAGCTGTATATTCCTCAGTTGGGAAGGCTTGACTATAAAAACATGCAATGACGACAAACACAAAAGTTTTACACAGTGCACGTGTCCCTTCAGGAGGGGGAAACAATGACAGAGGAGACATTTCTGCCATGTATGCATAGCCTTGAACCAGCACCGTAAGAGCCCATAAACAGAACCATCTCAATTCATAAACAGTCCCTAAGGACAGCACAGGACCAACTCCTTAAAAGCCACGCAGAACGATGGCACCAAGTCCTGCCCTACCTCCCTGGGGACAGCAGCCTGCGGTGTCCTGCCCCATGCCCGGCTCAGATACGCGAGCTCCTCGATGGCCAAGGCCACCTGCACTGACAGGGCAGCCCTGCATCCCTACGGGCTTTGCCAGGGGTGCTTTGCCTTCTGCTCCGTGAGAGCCTGGCAGAGCTCCGGGCAAGCGCACGGCCGTACCTGGCACGGGAGGCCTGAGGAGCAAAGAGCCAGCGCTCGCGGGACACCTGCGAACTCGGGCAGGAGTGAGGGGACCCGAGGTCGCTGCTGGGATCACCTCCTCGTCTGGAGTGCCAGGGTCCAGACAACGGACCCCGCTGTCCTGCCGGGCCCTCCGCAGCACCCCTGACCAGGAGCACGCTGGCACGGACGATGCTGGGCAGGGCACAGGTGCTGCTGCCACCCACAGACCCTCCTGCTGCCACCGGCGACCCCCGGGGACCATCGCCGGGCATGCGGGGACAGCGGGCA
Source organism: Rhagologus leucostigma (assembly GCA_013397725.1). Classification (NCBI taxonomy): domain Eukaryota; kingdom Metazoa; phylum Chordata; class Aves; order Passeriformes; genus Rhagologus; species Rhagologus leucostigma. The sequence continues at coordinate 387,283 of VZTD01003450.1, forward strand.
GGACCCCCCGCTCTGGCCAAGGTATGGGGGCGTCTCTGCCCCACCTGCCACCCTTCGAGGGCAGGGCAGGGGAAGCGGCTGCCAGACCCTCCCCAGATGGCCCCGGGGAGGGGTGACAAGGGGGAGCCCGACCCGCCGGAGGAGACGGGGAAGGGGGAACGGCGCTGTCCGGCAAAGGGAATTGGGGGCCGAGGGGGGTGCGGGCGGCAGGCCCGGCCCGGCCCCGCGCACTCACCCGCGGGCTGCCCGGGCGCGGCCGGCGGCGGCAGGAGAAAGATGAGGAAGAGGAGGAAGCGGCAGAGGCAGCTCCANTACCCAGCGGCACCGCCCCGGGGACACCCGGACGGGGGCCGGAAGACCCTCAACCTTTCCAGTGCTTTTTTGGACTAAAAACTACCAGGTACCAAAAGCGATGGGGTCCCGAAGGAAACGCCCTCAAAGGGAGCTGGTGTCAGCGCAGACTGCGGCCACCACGGCTCTGCTGGCCTTTCCTGCCAAGAAACTGCACTCCACATTGGAAGCAAAGAACCACAGAATATCCTGAGCTGGAAAGGGCCCACAGGGGTCATCGAGGCCAGCTCCCGGCCCTGTACAGACACCCCAACAATCCCACCCTGTGCATTCCTGGGAGCGTTGTCCAAACCTTCCTGGAGCTCTGGCAGCCTTAGGGCTGTGACCTTTCCCTCGGGAGCCTGTTCAGTGCCTCAGCTTCCCTCTGGGGGAAGAACCTTTTCATAATATGTTGGAAGCACAAGAGAAAACATCATATCAGCCTCTGGCTGGGCAATACCAAAGGTACAGGTGAGCACAAGAAACTCCCTAGAATGAGAAGGCATCACAGGCTTTGCCCTCTACAAGCACCAGGCATATTGCCCTGCTCCACCAGTGGCCCATGGACAACCTGTCAGGGCATCTTCGGAGCTCTGCGTCATCCTCCAGAAAAATCAGAAACAAACACGTGACAGACCCATCACATTATGAGCAAGTAATGGCAAAGTGGCACAACATGCAGCCTAAAAGAGCCCAGACAAACACAATATTGAGGGAATCCATCTCCATCCCCTACAGAAGCTGCACACAGCTCTTGAGTCAGGGAATAAAGAGCCTGGGAATGCCCAGTCAGTGCTTGGGCATTACCCAAGATACAGGAGGCTCCTTATGGATTGTGATAATAGCATGGATCACATACGGACACCTCTGTGCACTGTACAAATAATGCACAAACATGAATCATCCTGTGGTTCCTGCCTCGGGGGCATGAGGTTCCCAGGTTCAAACAAGAGCCACATCCATGTCCCTTGGCTTCTCCTGTCACTCAGCACCACTACTGCAGCCCTGCGATACCAGGAACTGTAATCACACCTCGAGGCTCTGGACACGCGGCCGCTGGGACAGCTGGGGCAGCCTCTGAGCACACCGTTCGGGTCAAATCAAATCCCCGCTCCTCTGCTCAGCCAGGGGGAGCACACTTGGGACACCCACATCAGCAGCACATTGGGACGTGCTCTGGGAGAAGAACCAGGTAAAACCAACCAATAAAGCCTGGAGGTCTGCAGTGTCTGAAGCCACAAATCAGACCTCGGAGGCGAGCACTGGCTTAGGGCTGTTCGCTGGCTCCAGCACGGGCTTTGTGACTAGAATAAAGCACACTGAGAAAACCCACTGCAGTCAGATTTCCTGACATCCGAGTACAGACATTTTGTCCCTCCTATGGCTGAGATAGGAGCGATTCTCCCTTGAACCGACACAATGGGCAGCCACGGAAAATGGCTCAGTGAAGTCAATTTACTAGGGAAAAGAGCACAAAAGCACCCGAACCTAGGCTGGCTCCCATTCCCACAGGGCGAGGTGACGCTGGTGGCAGCCGCGCAGCACAACGGCCAGCCCGGGTGGAATCAGTCGCTCATGTCGCTGCTGAGCCACCCCGTTACCGGCAACACAGACCCCTAAGAGCCCCTCTCCGGTGCTAAGGGCGCCCACCGGAGGGAGGGGTCCCCGAGCCCCGGCTGGGCCCCGTCT